>OZ018387.1:75071653-75488087 GCA_963969525.1 Ontholestes murinus | reverse complement strand
CCTACAAGACGTAAAGTACTCAAAAATAGCGATTGAGTACTTCTTTTTCAAATTAAATAATGGTAAAATAATTCAAAAAAGAATGTCGTTTTTTTCCAAAAAATGGAGCTATGAGGGGGGCCAGGTCAAACACTGTTTGAAAAAAAAATGACATTCTTTTTTAAATTATTTTACCATTATTTAATTTGAAAAAGAAGTACTCAATCGCTATTTTTGAGTACTTTACGTCTTTGTAGGGGAGGCGGGGGTAGTATTTGGGCAGGCTGAGAAAAAAACAACCTTGTAAGGTTGTGAGTAAGTCTTAAGTAATAATAACAGTTAATTACGTGACGATTTTCGCAATTTAATTGACAAAAAACTTTTACATTTGCAGCGCCATCTCTCGACCAATAAAAAAATGTTTCGGATAAAAATTACATACTTTTTAACCGTCTATTAGAATCTGCAATAAAAAATAGGGGTTTCCATTTAAAATTTTAAAGTTGCCCCCTGTTCCCGCCCCCCTTGGGGGGCTGGGGGGGCAAAGTCTACGGCATCAGATGTCCCCCTCAGAACCATTAACTTTTCATTTGGAACACTTTTTGATTCAATGCAAAGTTTCAGAATTATCGCTACTGGCGGATTAAAATGGGACACCCTGTATATATATATATATATATATATATGTATATATATATTATTTAGTTTGATGTTTTCGCGGGTATGGTATGTTGTACTGGTTTTCGGGGTTATACTCCGCGTGGTTTGTAAATTATATTCACGACGTTTCGATGGTCTCTCTGCCATCTTTTTCAAGTGTTTACCTTGACCAAACAAGAATATAACAGGGTGGGCCACGAATAACGACCATTAAAAGTTTACGTGGTTCCTGCAAGAGGAAAAATCTGAAAAAATTCAACATTGTATTTTGACTTTCTATCACTTCCGGTTTTACCGGAAATGGCTACCAACTTTGTTATTTTAAATGGAACATACTGTATATTATTTTATTTTTAAATTCCTTGTTCGATTGCCTACCTCTCCATATGGGTTTATGTCCACTTAACTTGTACAGGTTTTGATTTAAAAATTTATTTGTCAAATATTGACCTCAAATAGGCGTTTAGAAAAATGCCTATAACTTCTAGTAGGTACAAGATAGACACACGAGCGGCATCTTGTATTGTACCTAATAGATTCCTCTACAAAGGAAAAAAATTGACATGTGTCAATTTTGACAGTTGGTATTTCAAAAATATCAATATTTCAGCGCTTACTTAAAAACATCATATTTCAATTTTTTCAAATGGAATGACCAATATTTTATCTCATAGTGTTATTCGCAAGACCTTTTGCTACAAAAAAGTATTATACATCCTTATATCTAGAGCCAGTAGTTTTTGAGTTATTTCGAAATTAGTTTTCTCTCAGAATTTTTATTTGAATGATTCCTGTTCTATATACACGGGCACTATAGTAGGCTTCTGTCAATATTTGTTGAATCCAACGTATTAATATTTGTGTACGCTTCTTTCGAGTAATAATAAAATGAATACCTATAGCAATAAAGAAATTATGAAATTATTTGTCATATATGGCCAGTGCAACAGAATTGTTGAGAGAACTTGCAAAACTTTCAACGAAACTTATCCACACTTACCGCCGATAGACAGAAAAAAGTTTCGAAGACTGGAGTAAATTTTTCTACTATTTGGAAAACAAAAAGCAGAAAAAAATCAACCAATGCTAATAACCGAGAATGAGGAAATTCAAGTAAATGTTTTGACTTATTTTCAAGCAAATCAACGCGCATCAGGTTGGTAGGAGGATTCGATAGTAAGCAGAACCCCACTTCAAAGAATTTGGAAAATGTATCGGATGCATAATTATAAATATAAATTATTTTCTCAAGATGCAGAGAACAGGATTGATTTTTGTGAGTTGTTGTTGCTTAAAATTAACATAATTTGGACGAACGAATCAAGTTTCTCTCATGAAAGTATTTTCAATAGAAAAACCAATCACATGTGTGTCAATTGAAAATCCACATATATCTTTGAGGTTGTATAAAAAATAAAGTTTACGCAAATGCCGACAATACCCGAGAAGAATTGGAAGAAAGGGTGCGAGCTGTATTCGCGGAATCTTAATTCAGAAAAAATTAGGCGAGCAACATAAGAGGGTGGCGCAACACGTGCTGCACAGTGTTTACATGTTAATGGTTATCATTTTGAACAATTGTTATAATTTTTTTTCTGACAACTTTTTTCAGTTCCTGAATTTATTTACTTATTTAAAAATATTTTATTCCAGTCTTCTTGCTTCAGTTTTATTTGTAAGTTGTAACTGGGAATAACTAATCATTTTAATAATATTCGGACGAATTTTTCCTAATTCGATTCAATAAATATTGACACAAGCCTACTATAGTACATGTATGAATATAAGAGGAATTATTGAAATGTGAGAGGAAATAAATTTCGAAATAACTTAAAAACTACTGGCTCTAGATATAGTATAATAGTTTTTTGTAGCAAATTATCTTGTGAATCACCCTATAAGATAAAATATTGGTCATTCCATTTGAAAAAATTGAAATATGATGTTTTTAAGTGGGGGCTGAAATATTGATATTTTTGAAATACCAACTGTCAAAATTGACACATGTCAATTTTTGTCCGTTGTAGGGGACTCGATTAGGTACAAAAAAAGATGTCGCACGTGTGTCTATCTTGTAGCTATTAGAAGTTATAGGCATTTTTCTAAACTCCTAATTGAGGTCAATATTTGACAAATAAATTTTTAAATCAAAAACTGTAAAAGTTAAGTTGACATAAACCCATATGGAGAGGTAGGCAATCGAACAAGGAATTTAAAATTAAAATAAAATACAGTATGTTCCATTTAAAATAACAAAGTTGGTAGCCATTTCCGGTACAACCGGAAGTGATAGAAAGTCAAAAATATTTTCTGTGAGGAGATCGTAATTAACCGTACAATGTTGAATTTTTTCAGATTTTTCCTCCTGCAGGAACCCCGTAAACTTTTAATGGTCGTTATTCGTGGCCCACCCTGTATATATACAGGGTTATTCACGCTATACGGCACGGAATATTGTGGCCAAAATACAATTTTACAAAATTCAAATTATTTCAAAAACCTTAAGGTTTATGTAATAAAAACCTTATTAAAACACACACTTATTTTTTATCGAAGGATCCAAAAATGCAATAAAATACAGGGTGTTTCATTAAAAAAAACACAACTTTGATACTTTTAGGGTTTTTGGGACACCCTGTATATTATGAAAGTAATTTTAAAAAGTAGCCCTAATAGACCCACCCCCCCATATATCCCCAAAGTGAAACTTTTTGAAAGTCACGTATTTTGGCCACAATATTCCGTGCCGTATAGCGTGAATAACCCTGTATATATATGTAATCAAATGTAGTAAATATTTAATGCATGATATATTCCATGTCTTTTAAATTGAATAATAATTTGTTGATCGATTAAAGATTACTAAAAATTAAATAAAATTCAATGAAAGAAAGTAATACGCATACTGATTAATAATGAATTTAAGAAAATATAGCAATTAAATAATTTACAGGTTTACTGAAGAGGGGGGAGACAAATATGAAACTAAATTTAGTAGTGTAATATTACAGATTAATAACAGTTTTAACGGCGGCCTCAGATAAGCAAGAGACTAATCTTAGAAAAGATAATAATAATAAATACTATCGAAATTTTTGAATCAATGGTTGCATATATAACTCAATACGGACATATTAATAATATTTAAAGTAATAAAATGAATTAAAACCCTTTCGTTCGTTGTAGAAAATTAAATAGTAATTTAAAAATACGAAAATATTTCGTGAACCTACAATATGTTTTCGTTTTTTTAAATTATTATTAAGTTAATATTTAAACTAAGTATTTAAAATAATAAAATAAAATTAGCATTTTTAAAATTCCCTCTCACACAATATGTTAGACCACTGTCAATAAAATATAAAAAAAAAACTTATTGAAAACTCAAAATTATTAGAAAGAGCTCTAATTATTTTTTTACAAATAGTATTATAAATACTTCATATTTCGATTTAGAACATTAGGTACTATCAATGCGGTTTCAAGGGCACTGCCATTACCTTAAGATATCTTTCCGTAGGAACCAGATTATGTAAATTAAGTTTGACCTTCGGATTTACCAGTTTTATAATCGGCAAAACATATATACAGAAACCTATAACGTGTTTATTGTCTCAGTGTATTGAATGATGAGTGTGTGATCGCAGTGGATTTAATTGTACTGTAAATAATGAAGGTTTTAGTGGGATTCGTTACCTGTAAGTACACAATATTATTATCTAATAACTTTGTTTGTATAACACGAAATTTATTTCTGTGACTTAAGTTTCGGTAACTGCACGTACCATTTTCAAACAAGAAGTAATTTAAAAAACCGATTGTACAGGTATAAATAGTTTCGATAATTACATGAGCGCATTAAAAATAGGGGTGTATACAAGGTCTAGTTGATTAATATTATGTTTCTTTAGTATGTTACCAATTTGCGAACTAACCGCACCAAAAAATGTAATTGACTTATATATATTATTTGCACATGATGAATTTTCAGCGTATAAGTATTTTAAATATTTTTTCATTTTATGTTTTTTAATCAATTTATCGATGGTATGTATAGAATAGCCATTGGATGTTGCAATGTGTCTGATGGTGTTTAATTCTGTGTTTAGATGAAGTTCTGATATTGGCAGATTAAGAGCTCTGTGTATCATCGAGTTAAACGCGGCCATTTTATGTTTAATCGGATGTCGTGATATATTGGGAATGACTGCATCTGTGTATGAGGGTTTACGAAAGATGTTGAAGGTTAAATTATTATTGGTTTTAGTAATGGAAAGATCTAGAAAATTAATGTTTTTGTTAGTTTCGGTCTCTACAGTAAATTTAATTTTAGGATGTAGGTTATTGATGAAGTCGAGGAATTGATTGAGTTGTCTGTCAGAACCAACAAAACAAGCTAATATATCGTCTACGTATCGGTGCCAAAGTTTGATATGTTTTATACCTAATGTTGAATTTAAAATTTTTTGCGTAAGGTTGTGCATAAAAATATCTGCTAACAATGGGCTTAAGGGGGAGCCCATTGCTAGACCATTTGTTTGCTTATAACATGTATTATTGAATGAGAAATAATTGTTTTCTAAAATTAGTTGTAATAAATCTAGGAATTCGGTTTTTATTGTAACATTTACATTATTTTTGTCGAAATAAATACTTATACGCTGAAAATTCATCATGTGCAAATAATATATATAAGTCAATTACATTTTTTGGTGCGGTTAGTTCGCAAATTGGTAACATACTAAAGAAACATAATATTAATATTGCATATAAACCGTGTTCTAAATTAAAATATTGTATTTTCAACCAAAAAGAAAAATCGCCCGCACTTGAAAAATCGGGAATATACAAATTAACTTGTTCTGAGTGCAAAAAAGTGTACATCGGCCAAACCGGTCGTAAGTTCAATACGAGGTTAAAAGAACACCATCGATCTTTCCGACTTAGGCAAGAGGATAAATCTACGTTCGCCGCACATCTTATAAAAGAAAAACATCCTTTTGGCGAGGATGTACTCTCAGTACTACACATTACCAAGAAAGGCCCTAAGATGGATTTGTTGGAGTCCCTGGAAATCCAGAAAATACGCGCTAATCCGGAAAGTCCAATTCTTAATGACCAACTAGACCTTGTATACACCCCTATTTTTAATGCGCTCATGTAATTATCGAAACTATTTATACCTGTACAATCGGTTTTTTTAAATTACTTCTTGTTTGAAAATGGTACGTGCAGTTACCGAAACTTAAGTCACAGATTGAGATTCACGGCTATCAAACCGTGAATAGTAAATAAATCTGAACACGTACTATACAAAATAATTGATAAATTCATTCTTTTAATTTGGTTGCTTATCAGAAGTAACGCATTTAAAGGAAATCCGTTATACAAAAAATGCACAACATTTCAATTAATACATAAGGTTTAAAAAATATTATAAAACGTCAAAAGAATAGTGGGCTACATACTATTATATATAAAAAATGTACCAATAAAACGTCTCATGTACGGTTAAATAAATAAAAAGCTAATATTAATACCAATACTAAGAATATTTACAAATAATTTTCAAATTAGTTTACAAATAAATGTTTCATATACTATAAATGGTATTAAAACAATGGAAACATATTTAAAAATTAATAATATAAATATAAATAGACATACACAGAGATTAAATTTGAAAGAAGGTGACAGAAAACAAAAATAATAATAAAATGTATTAAAATCCTTTAGTTCGTTGAAGAAAATTAAATAATAACAAAACAAATTAATTTTGAAACAACCACTTCTCTGGCTAAAACCTCGACAGACGTGTTACGAATAGTACAAATATCAAAGCAACACTAAGTTGAATGAAATTATTTCTGTTGAACAAACTAATAAATGAACTAAGTGTATTTTAGATTGTTTAAATGTGACTATAATTCACGAAATGTTTTCGTATTTTTAAATTATTACAAAAATAATAGTTAAGAATAATTAAAAAGTATTTAAACATTTCTGTGTTTTTTCATAATCTTAAATGAGGTGAGCATCGTATAATATGATGGACGACACGTTAAAAACTATAAATTAGTTGAATGAATTAAAAAAATTAAAGTATTAAAATATAATAGTACTGCATAACATAATATAAACTATATGTGGGTTTAAATTATAAGATCTTTATTTATAATTTTTTTCCACAAGTAAAATGCTTTGGATAAGAAAAAGTTTTTAACCTCAATTTTAAAATTATTTAAGGGTATAAAAGTTATGTGTGATGGCAGTTTATTGTAAAATTGAATGGCGTAATAATTTGCACGGTTTGCAGTCTTATGCCATTTTGATAAATGTCACTTTTTTGTCTTATGTTGTGATGATGATGGTTATGATCTGTATATAGTTTTAAAAAAATATATAAATAAGACATTCCAGTTTGTAGATGGGAGGTACAGTTATAATTTTATAATGAATACAAGTTGTTTACAATCTTCCATATATTTGGCTCCAGTAATCAATCTTATTGTAGTGCGAATATTCTATGCCTTGACGTATAGTGCCCCCAAATTAAGATGTCATATCTGATACTCGTATAAAATGATTCAGAACGTAAACAATATATTTTTGTCGATAATTTTTTAGCCATATTTTCCCCGTAAATATCCCATTTAAGCTTGGAATCCAAATTAATTCCTAAGAATTCAGCGGTATTTTCTAGAGAGTTCTCAACTTTATTAAGTGTAAACAGAAACTGCTTAGTTTTTTCTGAATTTAAAATTAGGCAAATCGTTTATATATATTATAAACAGTAGGGGCCTTAATACCGAACCTCGAGGAAAACCATGGATACTTGGTAAAGGGTCTGATGATTTTTTATTGTATTATACAATTTGTACTCTGTTTGATACGTATGATGCCAACAGATTTCGACTATTAATACAGAATCCGTATTATGTTAATTTGTTACATAGCATTTAATGTGGTATGAAATAGAATGTCTAAAAATGAACCAACACAAAGAATATTTTGTTCAAAACAGTTTGACATGATTTCTATGAACGATAAGATATCACCTGCCGTTGACTTTTGAGACCTGAAATCATATTGGTGGATACAAAAGGGTTTATTTTTTTCAATATATTCAAGTATTTGATCCGTCAATAATTTTCTACTATTTTAGAGATTATAGGAAGTAGCGAAATGGTTCGATAGTTATTTACATCTGCCGGAACCCTTTTTTTTACGTATAGGTATAACTCTTGCAAACTCCAGAGAAAGCCAGGAAAGTATTTTTTAAATGCGGAATCAGTAATTCATTTACACATTTTATAATATCCACTTTGATGCCGTATATATCTGCGTTCGTTCCTGATTTTAAAGAATTTTTAATATTTTAGAATTTGTTTTAGTATTGACATTAAACAGTTTGGACCTAGGCAAGTCCTTTAAGAGTTCAGTCGCTATGTCGACAAAATAGGAGTTGAAATTATCACAAGATATATCTACAATCTGCATTCTTTAAGAAGTTGGTGTAAAGAGGTTGAAAGGCCCATAGAATGATGTTCTTCGATCACATGTAAAGTCTCGCACATTTGTCTAATATCACTATTTTAATAATATAATATAATAAATGCGATGTGAAGCTGTGGTATTTATTTTAGAAAATTTTGTAGGAACAGCTATATTCAGTGCAGTTGTAAGTAAGTAGTAAGCTATGAAGATATTCCCATTTTTTGTTTATTGGCATCGTTGAATTATCAACAAAGGACCAATTTGTATGTTCTATCATATTGTAATATAAAAAACTTACCTTCCAAAGTGAAGGGCCCGTAAACGAGCTCTCCCTTATTGTTTTCATTATGATTTATACAAAATGATACGCCAAGCCTAAGTGATCAGATATACTTGTGTTAAAAGGTTCAATTTGATGTATTAAGTCATGGCAAATTGCAAAAATATTATCAAGACAATTGTTCTTATGTGTATTAAAATTTACTGTTGTTTGAAGTCCATAAGTAGTCAGCAAATCTGTAAGTTGTGCTTCTTTTGGATCATTAATATTAAACCGAATATTAAAGAACCATATTACAATTTAAATGAGTTGCCTTATCTAGAAAATACGAAATGTCATTTACAAACACATTAAAATCACCGGTAGAAAACGGTAGACACAAATAAATTCTGTTTTAAAAGAAGGTATAAAAAGAATAGTGAAATCGCAACTTTTATCAATGTATATTTCATCAGTCAGATCATTATATACATATAATAACATATATAATTGAATCTCCTTAATTACTCTCATTTGGTGAAATATAAGCTCTGGTAGGCATATTTTTGAAACCACACATTCTTCCTTGGAAAACCAATGCTCAGATATTCATATTAGACTAAAATTTTGGTCATAAATTAATGTTTCAAATTCAATTAATTTATTTTTGACGGTTTGTCATTGAGAAAAAGAACTTTCGTTACAAATTTTCTTATATCTTTTAAATTTTCTTATTGTCTGATAATTATTTTCATAACTTGATCATCGTCTTCATCACTGGTTAAATCTGTTTGTTCATTAATTCTGTCCCATTTCTTCGCTTTGGGCACTATAGAATCAGTATTGCTTAAATAGCTGTCTGTATCTGAGTCATTAATTATTATTACTTTATTCGTAGTCATTGCCCTTACTTCTATAATAGAAAAAACAATTATAATTAACAGGTATCTGTTAAAATGAGTCGTATAATATCGGGTTATCAAATACAGTTCAAATTCCATGTAAGATGAAAAAAGAAATAGTAATGCACAAATCATATTTATTTACCAAAGTGGATTTAAAAAAAAAATCAGTTACTTATCAATATAATTATTAGATTATCTTGCTTGCGAACTCATTGTTATAACTCATAGAGATAAAACCCGCTGTCTTAACCGCAATGATACCAATCAATAAGTGAAGATTGGTGTTTGAATCTTCGCGTCAACAGTTATGTTTTATTATCAAAGCATTCGTGATTTTTGATCCTTAGTAATTTATTACTAAAAGGCAAGCAAGAATATATTTTTTTTAAATCATATTTGGTCCTAAAACTTCTTTTAAAGAATTCAATAGTTTGAGAAGGTATCTATGAAATATGTTTCCGATGAATGTTTAAATGATGCATAACAATACAGCATTTTAACACATTATACAAATGGGAAGGAGTCTCAGTTAGAATAATTATGTAAAATTGGCCAGCAGTATATAATCTACTATGATAATTTTATATTTGTCTTGTACGCCCAAAAAAGTAATTAAATATAGGCATTTAACCTGTTTGAATTTAGAACTAAGAACGTAGGACAAATACAGATTAGCCTTCATATATTTCTAGATAGACTGTAGAATAGTGTAACATCGAATGTTACGAGATATTAAAGTGAAGATGACACTGGCTTTAGCAATGCTGACGGCGATGAAAATTGTATTTTGCCCAAAAGTAATGATAAAGTAGAAATGGAAGATGTTAAAAAAGTGCGAGAGAAAGTGATGTTCAAGAAGAGTCACAGGATGAAAAATGTAACATTCGTTTTTCATATTTCTTGCCATTGAAATAAAGTAAAGCAGCCGTAAAAAGAATGTACCTTGAAAATCCAGGTCTTTCATTTTAAATGATCAGTTAGATTTCCACGAAGGCATAAATGTTCATTGCAAATTGGCACTTGTTGAATTGTAAAAATACGTGAAAATGTTTATAATTAAAAAAAACTCTAGTTTAGCACTTTTCACTTAGTTTATTTATCACTAAATGTACATTTCGGTCACAAAGTGACCATTGTCAATAACAAATTAAATAAATGAGAGAAAATCGATCTAATATATACCTGCTCGGATTAGGAAGAAAACGAAGGATAAGGTGAACAGTTATTAGTATATATTAGATTGATTTTCTCTCATTTATTTAGTTTGCTATTGACAATGGTCACTTTGTGACCGAAATGTAAATCTAGCGATAAATAACAAAAGTAAAAAGTGCCAAACTAGTGTTTTATTTAATTCATTGCAATTCATCAACTACTTCTTCTTAAGTGGCAAGATAACAAACATTTTAAAACAATCTTGTTTTTATGATATTTAGACCAAAACTGAAAAACCGCCATCCTAAAGCAGTTTCTTCACTATTGGTAAATATGCCCAATATGAGGTCAATGTGGAGCAATGAACTAAGATTTGTAACAAGTATAAGTTAAAAATAAAAGTAGTCCTAAAAAAGAACCTTAAGGGAAACATTATAAAATATTAGCCGAATTTGTTTTGACAATACTTAACTTGTTGTCGTCTTTTAATTAAATATGACTTAACAAATGCACTCGTTGATACTAAATACAATACATTTCAGAATAGTCTAATATAAATTTAAATTAACATTATCGAAGGCTTTATTGTCGTTAGTTACTTTTATAATATTATTTGAAATTTTTAATATTGTCTCTAGACAGTGTGAGAAACGAAATTTGTTATAATTATTAACTCAAGTCACATTGTAAAAATGTAGAGTATTGAGATTATAATTCGATCCAGTTGTTATTGCAAAATGTTTCATGTTTGTTAATTTTATTAGGGTCAATAAGGTTATCTGGAAAGCTATTAATGAATTACTGCCCCGCTATCTCATATAACGGAAGAACTATCAACTAACAGTTAATTAATTAAACTTTTTAAAGTTTATTTTAGTACATTATATAACAGACACTTCACAGTATAATTTGTAATAGCATATGATGATTAATGTCATCCAATTTTAACTAAATAGATTCGTCTTAGTACCATTTGCTACAGTAATCAAAAACTTGAGAAATTTCCAGCTTTTTTGTAGCTTCAAGTTGACAGATATTGACAAATTTTCATATTTTGTAGGTTATTTCGAAAAAGTTGAAACTTAAATTTACTTTATCTTATTATTATCTTTGGTTCATTTATAGATTAATTTGTTTGAAACTAGATTTCGTTTAATTAATACAAGTAATTAATACCGTCTAGCTAAATATAAGGTGTAGTAAAAAGTAATCCATTATTTTTTTCAATACCTGCATCTCGCGTTGTATAAGTCCGATCGAGTTCCACTAGATGGTGTTAGATAGATGAGATTTCGTACTAAAACACTTTTCTAAGAGTTTTGTGATTAGTTGATTGAGCACGCGTTAAAAATGGATACTTGCAAAGAAAAAATACGCTATATTTTATAGTTTTTTTTTTCGATTAAGGTCTTGATACTGTAACAGCCAACCACGCTCAATTTTGGTTTCGTCGATTCCGTTCCTGTAATTTCGATGTCAAAAATCCACCCAGAAGGCCAATTGTCGAAAATATAGGTAAAATAGTGCTTACACTGTTTCGATTGCCAAAAGAGCTAAAGATTGCACAAAAACCTTTTGGAACCATTTATATAAGGCTGGATACAAAGTCACATTTTTAAATTTTTTTTTCTATTTCTATGGTAAAGTTTGTATATATAGAAATTAATAAATTATTTTTAGATTTTGGGCAACATAATTTTTCCAAGATAATTTAAATCCTCTTGTTTGGCATTCAATCCACACACAATGTTTTGATTAAAATATTTTATTTTATATATAAATTCAGAGGATTCGTTTAATAATATTAACATGTGCAAAGAATTTGGAAATATATTTCTTTATTGATCGACTAAATTGGTAGAAGTAAATTAGATTTAAAACAATAATGTAATAAAAACATTTTTATTTTTTTAGGTTTCCTTATTGTAGATGGATTTGAATTTAGTTTGGGTAATTCATTAAGATTGAAAAGAAACATCACTAAATGCAAGTAAGTTTTGTAATAAAAATAATATATCAATTTTTAAAAATACTTCACGTATTTATTTAAGCTTTAGATGTACGTTCTTGTCGCAAATAGAACATTGTCAACAACAAACTAAATTCTAACTATTAGCGTGCCATATATACAGTAAAGAGTTTATCAGAAAAAAACAAAGAGCAATTAGGTTAATGAGAGGTTATGATGGAGGGACTCAAAATTTACAAATTTATTTTTATTTTTACATATTTTGAGATCTTCAAGAATATTTATCTTGTAATAATAACTCTGTGTTTTCCTTTACTAGACTTAAAATAGAATACGTCTATTTCTTTTAATTATTTCACAGCTTATTCTATGTTGTTTGTGTGATTTTAATTATTTCAACTAAAATTAAAATCACGGCCATAAGCGCAGATATTTATTTTCCTAATGGATACAAAACCAAACAATTCTTCCCAAAATTCACCCAAAACAAGTTCAACCACAGCAGAACATAGTAAGTATTCAAATGGAAAATACTACACCCGAAAGTTACTATTAGAATGACGTGCAATGAATATTTAATAAAATTGTAGAAGAAATTAAAGAAAAAGTGGCGTCGACATCACAAAATAAAAGAGTATTTTGACAAGAAGAATCCCTCCAAAAGCAGGCATACATAAACGAAAAATCCAGTGAAACTTTCAATGAAAATGAAATAAAAATATTAATTAATAATTTTCAAACATTAAACACCAAAACAAATAATTCAATAAGTCTCCGGTCTTACTAAGAAAAACATTTTTTTTTTGAAATTTTACTTTATTCAACAACATACTCTCCTTCATGAGTGATATATTTATTCCAACGGTCCTCTAACTTTTTGATGCCTTTTATGTAAAACGATGCGTCTTTGCTCTCAAAATAAGCCTCAATTTCGGCAATTACTTTTTCATTTGAGCCACTTTCTTTCCCTCGAGCATCTTTTTCATGTATGCAAAAAGCCGGTAGCCGCTGAAAGCAAATCTGGGGAGTACGGTGGTTGAATAAGCAATTCAAAGCGTAATTCATCCAATTTAACCATTGTTCTCATCGATTTGTAACACGGAGCATTGTCCTGGTAAAACAACACTTTTTCCTTTTGCATGTGCTGCCGATTTTTCTTGATTTCTGTACTCAATCGATCCAATAATATTCACTAGTTATAGTTTTGTCTTTCTCAAGATAGTCAAAGAACAAAATTCCATGCACGTCCTAAAATATGGATGTCATAATCTTGCCAGCCGTCTTTGAGTTTTAGTCGCTTTGGATGACTTCCACCGGCTCTTATCCACTCAGCTGACTATCCTTTTGATTAAGGTGTGTAGTGGTAAATCCATGTTTTATCCATACCATACCAGTGAAAGAAATCCTGTTTATTTAGCTTGAACAGCTCCAAACAGCGTTCTGAATCGTCGACTCGATGTTGTTTCTGGTCCGGTGTGATCAAACGCGGCACCCACTTTGAAAGCAACTTGGAAATGTCCAAATTTCATGTAAAATTGTAAATTTTTTATGTGTTACGGAGCAACGGCCGATTTTATGAAACCAGAGCGTTCAGTATTATCGGTGCTTTAAATTCACCACTCAAGAATAGTCCTCATAATGCTTATCAAGCCACTGCTTGGTTCCAATAATATTTTTCCCTACTAAAGACACTGTTTAATCAACTGACGATCAGAGTGCCATACATTTTTGATACGTATTGTTTGAAGGCTAGTACTATCCGGAAATCAAGTGGATCTGTCAACAATCTTGCCATATATGTGTCAGACTGGGGACTTATTGAGTAATATGTTATCATTAGAAGAAATAATCAACGATACAGATTTGGTTGCACGACTTAATCCGGAACATACCACCGTCATTAGGATAGCGGCCAAAGAAGTAATTAATAGATAAAGCAAAGACCAATGAAAATCCAAAGAACCACACATGCAATACATAAAGGAAACGGTAAAATCTATATCTTGTATTTGTTTCTCATTTTTCACTTGGTGAAACATTATGTTAATAATAGGTTGTTGAAAAAATTCACTTGGTTTGTTCAACTTAATTTTTTATTTGACTAGTTTCTGCACTCTTAAACTCTTTACAATGGCACAGTGCCGAAACTAATCGAATTATTAACGGTAAAATCTACTAAGAGAAATGCAGTAGTAATAATGATGTTACGACAAGGTAAAACTTATGTTAGAAAGCGAGTCCTGTATTTAGCAATCCAAAAACCACATCAACTTAAATCAAAAACCCAAAGTATAAAAACTTAAACTGCCCAGGTTATATTGTTTGCTGAAAATCCATAAACAGGGCAACAAATGTAGACCAATTGTTTCCGACATAAGATTTCCCACGTATTTTTAGTAAAATCGTTTATTAATTAATTTAAAGCACTTAATTTTTATTTTAGTAAGTGTTTGTATTTGTATTTAAAATCAATTTTATAATAAAGCTGTACTGAAGAGAGCAAAAGCTCGAAACACGTGTCTGCAGATGATTATAAACTTAAATGCTAGATTTTTTAATTGCTTTTGCTAGTTTAATTTAATGAAATCAGTTTAAATTCAATTTTCGTTCAAAATTTTTCATGTTATATTCATATTTAAACAATCTAAAATACATTTTATCATTTATTAGTTTATTCAATAGAAATAATTTCATTCAAATTAGTGTTGCTTTGATAGTTGTACTATTCGTAACACGCAAATTAATTTTGTTTTATTCAATGTCTGTCGAGGTATTAGCCAGAGAAGTAGTTGTTTCAAATTAATTTGTTTTGTAGTCTTAGTAAGACTCACTGTTGTAGATTCACGAAATGTTTTCGTATTTTTAAATTTATTAAATATTTTTTTGTTGTTCAAAGTGTATTGAAAGTAATGAAAATGAACAATTTTAATTTGATATGCTAAGTAATGAAAATAAATAAGTTTTGATATACGTTCTTTTGAAACAAAAGAAAGTTGAAGAGCTTTAGTAACGAGTATTCCCTCCTCTGAAAGTGATAATAGCTTGCAATCGACAAGGCTTGCTCTTGATCAGATTTTGGATCACATTCTGCGGAAGATTGTCCCATTATTGCACCAGTATGCCTTGAAGCTCTCTAGAATTTCTGAGGGTCGGCACATGTCTCCGTAAACGTTTTCCCATCTTATTCCAAACATGCTCAATTGGATTTAAATCTGGATTGCGAGCAGGCTAAACAAATCGTATGATTTGACACTCTTCAAGATACTTGGTAACTACCCGAGCGACCAGTGTAGGTTTGTGCGTTATCATGCATAAATGTTGCGTCGTCTCCAAGAATAACCATGAACGGTAAAACATGGTCTTCTAGAACCTCTGTCAAATACCTATGAGCAGTCAACGTCCCGTTATCGATAATCCTCCACCAAATGGAAGTCATTCGGTAATATACTCTTGAGCATATCTCTCGCCTTGTCGTCGCCACACTCATATACGCCCGTAAGACAGAATTGCGATTCATCGGAAAACAATACGCGACTCCAATCCGCTAATCCAAGCCAAGAGTTATTGTGAAAAATTCAACCTCTTAATCCGGTGTTCACGGTAAAGCGGCGGTTCAGTAGCTCTAGTTCGAGAAGATAATCGAGCATCATGAAGTCGCCTCCTAACTGTCCACTCATTTTTGTTTACATTTCTCACTTCTTGCAGATGATTTCGAAGAGAAACTGCCGTGACCATTCGGTTTCTCATAGCACTAGAAACGACAAAGCGGTCATTTCTAGCTGTTGTAGTCTTGCTTCGATCTGAACCAAGACTTACACCAACATTTCTCGCAGTTTCGCGCTGACCGCGACCGTCTTCTAAAGCCGCCGCAACAACAGGATTTATGTTCATTGAAAAACACTAACAATGACAAAATTTCACAAACAATTTGCAACTGACAGATAACATCACAGAAACAAAAACTATGCTATCCTTAAACTTGCTTTTCTTTCAAAAAAGCATATCAGAGTTAACTTGTCCATATTCTTTACTTAGTAATATCAAAATTGTTCATTTTCATCACTTTCAATAAACGTTAAATAACAAAAAATATTTTTTTTATTCATGCAATCAGTTAGTAAACTGTTATAACCGGAAAATCATGTAAAAAACTCAAAATTTCTAAAATAACTTCAAATAACGAATTGACCCTAGTTTTATGCTCGGCAGTGTAATATTATTTGTAGTTAAACATAGTGAATTCTTCAATTCAATGTAAGTATGGATTACCACGTAGTATTGGTCGCGACCATTCTCTTTATTAAATGTAATATATTTAAATTTAATAATACGCACTATAAACAGACCTTTGGAACTGTTATTGGAAACCCTCTTTTTATTTTTTTGCCTGACATTTTTCTATACGTGGAAAATTTATCCAAGAATGAACTTCTTAACTTTCCGAGGGGACAGAGGTACAGATACATGGATGAATTAAATTCAAAATTAAATAATAAAAAAAATAAGTTATTTTTGAGGGTAAATGTGGTTTTTGTCTTATTCGTATAGATCTGCGACTTAAGAAAACCCCACAAGAAAAAGTCTAACCCGGCCAAATCGCCCGATCTCTGTGGTCAGTTTACATCACCAGAAATCGCTCGAGCAAAATGTTCAATTTGACATGGGCTGTGTGACATGTAGCGCCGTCTTGTTAAAATCATATCTTATTCAAGCCAAAAGAAGTTGGTAATCATCGACCTATAATGCTTGCAATGCAAACTCGACTGCCTCGGATTCTCCTGCACACTTTCATGGACAGCGGTGATATTTTAGGCAGATCTTGCGTTTCGTCGTCGTACGGGTGTTGGTTCATTGTTTACTGAACTTCACTGAATTTAATTTATCCACTACATTACGAACAGTCCTCTTGGTAGGACGATTATGTTGACCGTACAATGGGTGAAATATGCGAAACGTTGCCCGAACAGAACACCTATTTTGATAAAACAATTTTATAATTTGCACCTGTCGTTGAAGGCTTTATCCATCTATAGTGGTTTGGCAAAACAAACTGAATAAATAACAGTCAATTCGACAGATGTAGCTTCAACCACAAGGCCGCTAATAACTGTCAAGGTCCCTATAGGTAGACTCTTTAGTATACCTTATCTGTATTATTTTGCTGATAAATAATAAGAATAATAAAACAAAAGAATTTGGCATATACTGAAAAGATGCATACTCTTTTAATTATATTCACACATCTCTTTGCTAGCACAAACTAGCAGCTTATAACAGCTGATTATTCGAACAGTGAACATTATATTATCTAAAAAAACTTTATTCGATTAGAAAAATAGGCATATTGCTTAAATAAAAATGGACCTAATTAACAACTTGAAATCAATAACCACATTAACAAAAATAAAAACGAAAACAATAGAGAACTTTAAATTCAGTTAACACACAAAAAAATTGTTAACAAACTGATAAGTTATTAGATAAGATCCACATTGTTTCGTCAGTTTATAGTAAAGTATAAATTACAATCGATGCTTGAAAACATTTTTCATAATGTAGATATCTTGGAGCAATCGGACTTTTATTTTATAAATTGTAATAGAGGGTGTCCCGACATTTACCCCAAGATTTGAATTAAATAGAAAAGTCAGTTTTTAGTCCTTAAATTCTCATATTCCATAAATTACACATCGGGCAAATTTATTTTAATTTACGTTGAAAAGTTTTTGAGTAAAAATTCAAAATAAATTGAATTTCTAATTTTTTGATCATGTTTTGCTTTTTAAAATTTCATCAGTACAGTTTCAATATACATTTTATGAAAAAGAGTTAGCAAAATAAATAAAAAATCAAATAAATATAATATAGAGTTAAAAATTTACTCTAACATGTAACAGACACAATAAAGTTTAGAAGCTAGTAAGAATCTACTATATGTGTAATACTATCATATCATGTCACAATACCTTACATTTTAACTAAACTACTAGTATTTTCTCCAGTTTATAATAATAATTTCTGAACTATTTTTATAATCATTCACTTATCATCGAGTATCACTAAATTCTGGTGTTCCACGTACCCTATCAACCCTTTCAAATATGTATTATTTTTTTCTTATCATAACATTATACGTCACGCCTTAATGCTATTATTGATCACTAACTGTTGGATGTTGGAATTTTAATTGTTTGCTTTTTTCAGAGCCTCGGAAGAAATTTGTAGGTCTGGGGAATGCATATCACAAGAATATTTTTGTGACGGAAACGAGGATTGCTCCGATGGTTCAGATGAAATATCATGTGAAAGTGTTCCGTAAGTATTACTCTTAAAAAAAAAGTGTTCATATCACGGCGGTGATAATTTTTAATGCTCTCTTAGTCTTATTATCTTTTGTTATCCAAATTCTTACCTAATATTTTCTATATATTTAGATAGGATAGATTCAATAAGAATCAGTAAGGAGAAAAGTACTGATACTGCTTTATTGCATTTATCAGCTTTTGATAATAAGTAACATAAAGCATGCTTCCAGATAAGAGATAAAAAGATTTACATAACCCCTTTTAAAGTAGATGTGTATATAAAATCAGTCTTATAGTTGGTTAGGAGATTTTTAGGATTACGTTTACAATTATAAATTTATGGTATGATGTCTAAGAGTATCTCGTTTGTGTTTTTGAAGTTATAATGTAATGTATTATGTGTTCTTAGATAAATAAAGCTCTTTATTATTATTATTATTATTATATGGTATTTTTAAAGACTACAGATAAATGCAATGCCAGTGCATAGTGAAATAGAGTGGTTTCATACATATTGAATTCAAACTTACTACTTTGTTTAATTATTTATAATTTAGGAAATTGATGGAATTGCTGAATTCGCCTATGGTTACGGACGTCAAAGTCACAGTATGCAGCCCCTGACTAGGCTAATTATACACCCTACTCCTTTAATCAAGTTGAGGATTATGCTAGTAAACTGATCTGCCAAGTCGGTCGGTTCCCCAACAGCATAATCTTTAAGGTTTTTAGAGCGGGACAGTAGCACGGGATAGGATACCAGTCAGGAATTTGAACTGGATATATTAACACAATATTGAGCAAATTTAGCATTGGGTGTTCATATGGTTTTTCTGGAATGAACACAAGTGAAAAAGTTCTTCCACCTTACTTTGTATTTTGTTAGAGTCACGCTTGCATTGTATTTGAGAAATGGGTTTTGGATAGAGGCACAGGCCTCTTGTCAGATTTCAAAGATGCTCCCTATTATTCTCTCTCGTGTTTAAGTGTGTCCTGACCCAGGATAGAGCAATTCTGTTATCTACAGATGTCGTCTCCGTATCAATTTGGTAGTCTTGATGAATCCTCAGGAAATATTAAGATAAGAAGTCAGGTTTTACTGTATGTGTTAATATACTATACCGACGAACTAGAGATAAAAAGATAACACATCTGTATCTTTTTATCTCTAGTTCGTCGGTATAGTATGAATAGCGCCAGTAATTTTCAGACATGCTAGATGTTGAATGTGTTGTGGGTTGTGTTAATGTGTACGTTGGTTTGGAGATGATTACTCCAGTACTTAGTTTAGGATATAGGATATAGAATGCCCTGGGCAGTTTTATTTTGTCGGGTTTCTTAAATTAATAATTTAATAAATAAGCAATAATTACAACACATCGATTTTTTGAGGGTATGTTGAAAGCTCCTTCATTCTGTTTTGAATTTAAGTAATTGCAACAAAGGGAGACAGTTTAGTCCTAATTGGATTTACCGAGAGTGCGTTGTCTGTACATCATTTCTCCACTATATTAAGGATACTCCACAATCTTTTACTGAGTAAACCGTCATATCAGCATTTAAGTAAAACTAATATGTCATCTGCATATCCTATGGATTTAGGAAGCCAGATTTATTAAGTTTCCTTATCAAGTCGTCTATCACCATATTCTACAGGAGAAAATATATTATAATTCCCTGAGGACAACCACGGATCACCCTTGCTCTGTAGACTTTGTTTTCTATTAATATTTAGATCGTTCTTTTGCTTATTATCTATTTTATCCACTTACTAAGTGTGACGGAAGTGCCGAGCATTGAGAAAGCTTATCATATGCTGCTGAAGTAGGCTTTATAAAAAAATTCTTCTATGTCGATGTCCTTTGTATCGACATTTTAATTACTAATGCCTTCTCAATATGAGTAACCATACAGTGAAGGGCTGATTCGGTTGATTGTCCTGGGATGTACGCGTGTTGTCTTGGGTGAAAAAGCTTCGTTTTTAGAATATAGGCCCTGATATATTGTAACTTGATAAATTGGGTAAAGTAGAACACTTGTTTTGTTCCATAATTTTATTATCAGTTGCCTGACACGTGTTTCGATTGGTTAGGATCATTTTCAAAGTTAAACTAATTTAAAATAACTTTGAAAATGATCCTAACCGATCGAAACACGTGTCAGGCAACTGATAATAAAATTATGGAACAAAACAAGTATTCTACTTTACCCAATTTGAAAATATGGTTCCATCAAGAAAGTAGCGCAACAAGTATTCAGTATATTGTAACTTGATGACTAACTATTTTTATATAATTATATAAAAAAAAAAAATTAATGTTAGATATCTCTAAAACGGTCAGGTTTAGCTTTATGATGTACTTACCAATTTTGTGTAGAATTTCGAGATTGAAATATGGAATGGGTGTTCCATTAAAGAAAGAGCAACTTTTTGACAGATCCGGTATACTAACTTTGTCTTTATTGTAATGGTTTTTAAAAAACCATAAAAGTTTTGTATCTTAACATTTTTCGCTATCTCTCTTACTTTAGAAGATATTCGACAGTTACCATACATTTCACCGACCCTGTATATCATTCGCATTTACAAACAGGGTCAAATTTCTTGAAACTGGTTAAATAAAACAGCACCAATAAAACAACACATATTGATTTATTAAAATAATCACATATATTTACATAACATATATTTCAGATGTCCAGCCTACGCATTTAGGTGCGCATACGGAGCATGCATAAGTTCCGTGTTGAGGTGTGATGGTGTAAAAAACTGTAGGGATAATTCAGATGAGAATAGCTGTGGAATAAGTCGACGTAAACG
The DNA here is from genome assembly GCA_963969525.1 of Ontholestes murinus. NCBI lineage: Eukaryota > Metazoa > Arthropoda > Insecta > Coleoptera > Staphylinidae > Ontholestes > Ontholestes murinus. Next base: position 75,466,537 of record OZ018387.1, on the reverse strand, counting down.
ATCGCCTATAATTTTACAATCATCGCCGGAATCGGCTACCAGGTAAAACTATAATGCATGGTTCAGAACGTTCTAGCATTTACGGTTATACGACACATTCAATTCTCACTTAACCCGTGGTGAAATATTTTTGCTTTAATCAACAATCGAATTTACGGTTATATTTTATTATAGAGATAGTTGCACACTACCTCAGTATCCTGAGCATGGGAAATGGATAGCACTACATTCTGAAACGCTTCGGCCTGGTGATGTAGTTGGTGTTAATTCTGTTATAGCATTTACGTGTGAAAAAAATTATAAATTAATGCCGGATGTGACGCTTTCATTATGCCTACCGGACTGGACTATAGTACCAGAATGTTTGAGTAAGTATATAATAATAATATCTACTAGAAAGAAACCATATCATCACTTTTAATAAAACTGACGTAGTTTAAATTTGCATTACTACAATTGGTAGCACTCTTCAGTGATTTGATCAGATAGATCAAAATTTAAGGTTATAAAGTTATAATGGATTTAAGTTATGGTTTATACACTAAAATATGAAAAAGATGGTGATGGCATTAAACGATACAGATATATTTAAGTAAATACAAAAAGGGAGAAAAAGAGGAAAATACAATTGTAGAACTTTACTGGGAGTATCTAAATCGTTTGCAATTTATAGACTTGTACGTTCAGTAACAATCGTCGATGGAGTTTCCAAGCGTATAATGTAGCAATGTAAAAATGCTTCGAAAATGTAATTTTCCCGAGACCTTTGGCTTCTGGTCAATGTGTAAATCGTTCGATAGAAACTTAAAGGTGTCTGTACTTTATGCAAACTGTCAAATGTGTATGTATGAAAATTTAGCGATATGAAATACCGTATGCCTGCAGTTTTTATTTGCTGTCACTTTAAGCAAGATTTAACAAACTGTGGAAAAGCGAAAATTTACGAGGCGTTTCAATGCGAAGTCCAGGCCCTTTAAGAATATAGGGTTGTCTTTGAACAAGGCGAAGTGAACCATTGTAATTTGAGCAATGTAGTGTCTATTATCTAGTTTCTTCCGATTGTAAATTTGCGAAGTTGGGTAAGTCCTAAGTATTAATTTCCATTCGCGGTGGCAGATACTTTGCCACATTATTGTCCTGACTAGGAACGAACCTAATGTTAATGGTAAATAGTAACTGGGTTTTCGTCCTGAGAAACGTTACTGATCTGTAAATATTATATTCTTATTCAAATTGACCCCTAAAAAGGATAATCAAAATTATTGTCAATAGGCACACAGCGACACAGAAACGACAACACAAACTAAAACGTTCTATACTGGCGTTTAAAAATACGAGCGAGGAACGAGCGAGTTTTTTTAAAGCCAGGAGTGCAATATAAAAACTTTTTACACAGGTGCCTTTTAATTTCATTTCAATTATTCATTGAATGAAAACATATTTTTTCTACTACCCTTTATAAAAAGACGTTTTTCGTCACCGAATACTCCAGCGAAAATTTGAGTTCCGTCACTAGTGAGAGAAAATCCCATAACGCTAACTTTCGTCACTAGGGACGAAAGTTACCTACAAATTTTCACCTCCGTCTAGTTGCCTGCTGTCACTATATCGTGTCATTATTAAACGTCAGTTTTTGAATTTGTACTGTTCGTAACTTCATCATATCATGATTTCTGATTCAGTAAGTGATTTAGATCTTTCCAATACTGCACCAGAAATAGTAAATCAAGCTGAGAAAACCTATGTGGATTTATTATCAGAAAAATCGAAAAAGAGGTATGAAAAAATATATGCAAAATTCATGGAATTTAAGGCAGATAATCGCGTAAATTCATATTCACTGTGCTGTTTGCATATTTTGCAAAGTTGTCGGTAAGTAATTTAAAGATGATCAGTAGTTTTGTAATTTTTAATTCAAAATAAAGTATTTGTTTACATAATAAAAGTTTGTTAGTATCATAGGTAAGGTAGTAGAAAAAGTATTAACTCGTCGAAAGCATTTTTTTAAGCTCGCGAACATTACCAAACATTACCCACAGTGCACTAATGAAAACCTTACGTAGCAAAAAAGTAAACAATTTGCACAAATGTCAGCCGCCATTATTATTTGTGGAAAAAAGTTTCGTAATATTGTAATCGCTTCGACTTGCATTAAATTATATCTTCAGAGCTCCCAAATCTGCAGTTCCGCTTATATTATACAGTTTAATAGTTATTTGTATAAATTAATAAAATTTTAAGTTTTTCGTTGAAATTTTGTGCTATAATATATTCATCTGTCAGATTTGACAGTTCTGTGTAATAAAAACAATTTGACATTTCCGTGCAATAAAAACGGAAAAAAGCACTAGTGTTTTAAAAAGCCACTTTTACAACGAAAAATTATACAAAAAACGCCTACTTTCTGTACGATCGTAGATAAAGAAAGTTAGTTCCTCGCTCGTGTTTTTTAACGCCAGTTCGTGCAATAAAGCATTACTTTTTACACTTGTACCTTAAATAACTATTTTACACGTGTGCCTAACAAAATTTTATATTCGATTGTGCAGCAATTTTCAAAGAACTTGTGCATATAAGTAATATTGTGCAAATGTGTATTCAATTAAAAATTAAAAATGTTTCATCCAGACTGTATTGATTAGAACCGGTAAATAATTTACACAAATTTGATTGAGATTGACATTTTCGTGCTATAAAAAGTTAAAAGTACAAGAGGGTTATAAAAAGCTACTTTTGCAACGAAATTTCATGCAAAAAGCGTCTTTTCTTTCTATACGATCGTAGATGCTAGATGTTATTGTTTTGTCTATCCTGTTTTCTTGTATTTACATAACTAATTAACGGGTATCAACCTATCTCATCTGTTCATTTTAATACCACCCCTCCCTATTTGTACTGTAGTATTAAAGCCTTAATTGGACTTCATGTAACCCCATATTTGTCTAATACATGAAGCCACTGTCTCGTGAAACAATTTTCGTAGTTCAATAAAGATATGTTTATATAGATAGAATAGAATGTGTTTTTCTATTAATTTATTTAATTTATAATTTTTGTTATTTATGTTATAGAAAGGTGCCCTCCTCTTCCAACAAGTGAAACACTTAACGTAACGTGTAGCATTGATTTAAGAGCTATTTCCTGCGAGAATCCAGTTGAAGGTACCATAGCTACAATGAAATGTGATGGTCTTAAAAATGCACCCTCCGCACATTGCCGTAATGGTTCTTGGGATAATTCGCTTGAGAGTTGCAAACCAGGTGGGAATATTAATACAATAACCCATTCTAAAAACTAAAAATTTTATACAGGCTAATTTGAAAGGATTATTATTTGCTTGGGTTGCAATTGTATTGTTCTTTACTTTCCAAAATATAACTAATAATTAAAAAAATAATTTACGGACGAATATAATAATAATAATTTATTTTATTTCTGTATGTACATTAATATTAATTAATTTTTATAATGAACACACATAAAAACAAACTGCTTCATCTCTCCGTCCTCGCCTCGGGATTGGTAGGTGTGATCTCCATCTCGGGCTATCGGTATTGAGAGCTTGCTTGGGGATTTTATTTTAATACTGTTGTAGTTGTGCCTATGTCATTCTATCATTGATAAGTAAATGTTTTATTTTCAATTTAAATGGTATGTATTTTAAATGTTGTATTGAATTCGGTATATAATACGACAATTTTATGATTTTCTAAATAAATATAAAGTAAATGTTTTTAATACGTGCGATATAACATAATAAATTATGTATTTTAAATTAAACATTCAATGTCATGCACCGCAACCGAATTAAGGGAAGTCGATTTTAACTTCTTTTCACAGAATTTTGGACTAATAATTTGCCAAATAGGTATGCTTCTTCCCCCTATAAAAAGTGGATCCTCCTTCTAATACTAGAGCGCTTATACTGCATGGTTAAAATGGTATTGGGAGAAGATACTTCCCAGAATAACTTTTTGTATAATTTAAGATTGGTCTAGTTATTCTAATATTCAATTATTTGCTTGTTTTCGTGACACCAGGTTCCACGATCTCCGACAATGATAAAATGAAGTTCGACTAATGTTCTTGGGTGAAGCTGTTGTACTGCACCATCTTTTGATCGTCATTATATATGGCTTTCTTGTTTTTATCAACTAGTTCGAAGGGGCCATGGACCTTCCTAGTGGATCCTTATGTCTGAAATGATAGTACATTGACCTTTGTGGAATATTAGGTTCGGTATCCAAAGGCTGCCATCGCTGGTCCGTATCCTCTTCTCAATCGTCACGGACCATCCTTTTGATCTGCGGATCCTGGCCAAAATTGTCGGCCCTGTCATGCCGTTGAATGCGTTGATGATGGATTGCCATCCTGGAGGACGTATAAAAGAGATTCCACTTTAGTGCAGTCGGATCTATAAAGCCTGTCTCTTGTTCGAATTCCAGCGTTTGTCTTTGTGGGTAAGCAGCAGATAATATTACCGCTCTGGTTGATGCTGTTTGCGGATAATGATTTATGAAGGTTCTCCCCAAATCTTTTGCTAGATGAGTTCCCAGTGGAGACTTTTTTATGGTAGAAGCTGGCAAATTTGTTACGCAAGTGCTCTGTCGTAAGTCTAAGAGCTTTATTTATCAAGCCTGTTAGGCCCGAGATATTGGCGAACCTGTTATGAAATATAGATGGGATCCGTTCTTAAAATAAGAAGATCCCTAGACCACCGTCTCTCATACTCTCATGCAGATAGTTGGAACTACAGGTCGGTGATAAGTAACAAATTTCGCGCACCGCTTTGCGAATCATTATGTCTGATTCTTTGAAGATTTTATTTACTGGATTGATGAGGCTGTTATTTGTTGAAATTCCATATCACTTAATAAAATACTGACACAGTATAAGGTTTAAAAATTGTTTTTATTTTTACGACAATGTTTCACCACAGAGTGGTTTTGCCAGGTAGATAAGAACATTTTGAGGTGAAACATTTTCGTAGAAATAAAAACATTTTTGAAACCATATACCGTGTCAGTAATTTATTAGGATTTTATTTGCTATTGATATGAATCCATTTGGGTATCAGATGTAGTTTAAGCATAGATAGATTTTGGGCTGACTTAAGTTGGGCTCTTCTAGTCCCATTTGTTTCGTGGGAATACTATGGATGTTGAGATTTTCGTGATGGTGTATAACTGCCCTTTTCCTGGCATTTTGCCTATGCCAAAGCAGTAACATATTTTCGGGTTAAGTTTTAGTTCTTTCCGACGGAAGAGGGCGGTGCATTTTGTTGCTGCTACCTCCATTCTTCCTAGCCCCATTATTTTCAGGTTACCAGTGTAACCTAGAGTACTGATGTTTGTTTCTTCATGTAGTTGGAGCCCTAGTGCTGGGTCCAGCTCCCTTAGCAGTCCGTTCAAAACCATGTTAAATATAACAGGTAAGACGGGATCTCCCTGCTTAACTTCTCTATTGATGTTAATTTTAAGTATTATTTCATCACCCGTTTCAATAGTGGTAATTCCCTAGTAATTAGCCATTATGTATCATATTAGGCTTCGGTCGATGCTTTAGGGCCTTTTCAATCGAATTGTGTGACAAGGGTTGTTTATACAATGTTAGTATTTAAGCAAAAACATTTTACCTTCTGTATCATTCCTAGATAATGATGTAAAAAAAATCAAAATATATCAATATCAAGCAATTGTGAAACCAACCAAGTGCCTTTTTATAAACAACTCTTAATATTAAAAATGTTTCACCACGTGATAAACGAGAATCAAATACAATAAATATTGCACTGTTTATTAATGATCCATCCTATTTAACGAAGCCGTTTTGAGTTTGGTCTAGCTTGATATCGCCTTGCCTTTTGGCGCTTTGTTTGCTTTGTTCGCTAATCTAAAAATTATAGAGACGATGGTTATGAGTCTCCAGCTGCCTACAATACTCATGTCCGAATTACTTTTGGGAAACAGTATTGTTCGATTTTCCCTTAATGAATATAGTTAAGATTATTATATCCAGTTTAATTAGGTTCCGGGAACTTATATTACCCGGGTTTCTTGACATGCTTTTTTGTTTGTTTTATATTTAAATTTAAATTGCGAATTCTTAATTAGTATATACTACCTGATTGACAATGATAGTAGGGATGATTGGGAAGGTACAGTATTGGAGAATACATCATCGTCTTCTTGGCTGATGTTATCCTTCTCCTTAAGATTTTGGAGAGATGTATGTTTATGTCGGGTCCATAGTATTTGGTTTCGTCCCTGGCCATTTTATCTACCTCAATCAGATTCCAGTCGACTCGTAAGGGTTCGCTATTTGCCTCTAATTTGGCATTAAATTCATGTGGATGGGCTGTGCTGATCTCTGTGATGTTTTATTGTGATTTTATTCCCTTGCATAATTGCCTTTGGTGTCGTTTAAGGCCCGACATTGTCGCTAAGGTGCTTCACAATGATATTGGAACCTTTGTGTTCCATATGTTTGCACATCATTTGCAGAGAAGGATGGTTTTCTTTAGTATTTATTCCGCAATTTGTAGAATTTCTTAAATCTCACTTGGCTTAGTTTTTTGGTGAAAAGGACCAGGAATTCTGCAATCACAGAACCATGAAATTGCAAGACATAATGGCGAATATTTTTTGATTAAACATTTTTTTTGTATTAGCAAAGGGTTTTCTTTCATATGCCACAACCGAAATTATTTAGTTGTCAAGCCAATAGATTCTTAGCGAGCAAGGATGTGCTGATTTTTGATTTCGTTTAATGCGTCCAGAAGGTTTGACCACAGTAGAACATTTATTAGGTGGAATAATTTATCCTTGTCTTCCATTAATTTGATGTGTTTTGAATATAACTACGACCATTTACATAAATGAGGAAGTTCACAGATATTGATCTTTATCACGTTAGCTTTGAGCACATTACAGACCTGTATACCTACTAACAAATATTGTTGAACATTGAAATCCAGTTTAATTTTTCAATATACGACCATCGAAGTTATTTGTCGACATATACAGAAATTGTTGTTTCTTCAGACTTTTTTAGTGATACAAGTGATAAATACTACACTGAAACATTTAGTATGATATTACAACTTCTTTCTGGTTTCTGCAGCTACTTCCAAGACTGGACCCTTATTTCCACGGAACTAAAAGGGTCGTAGATAGAGATAATACTAAAAGGGCATGTACTACAGGCGTCGATACTAGGACCACTTCCTAGGAATGTGGCTTACAATGACGTTTTCGCCTGCCTTTCCTAGAGAAGTAGAAACAGTGGTTTTTGTAGAGCCTAGTATAAATATACTAGGCCAGAAGATCGTGATAAAGAAGAGTCTAAGGTACCTGGGTAACCATAAAGACCAACCTCATGTACAGTTCTCAGGTGAAGAATGTAGCAGCGGGGACGGTGAGATCGGTGAGAACCTTAGCCAGACTAATAGCGAATGTAGGCGGACCATCAGGCCGAGATGCTTGCATCGTGTTTAACATGCATAAATACAGACGACTCTGGACTAGAATGGAAGATCATAGGTGAATTCAGTCCATTTCATGTGCGGTAAAATGTATTTATGTGAATGTATAAATATTTAGACTTATTCTTCGGCTTTGGTATTGTCAATTTATACCATAAATGATGATTTTAGGGTCTTCTTTGGTTAGGGTGTGACTGACGGCATCTTAGGACAAGAAACTTTTTTGGCATTCACTACTATACGTGGCTAAATTAAAAAGTAATACTTAAGATTTTGACCTAACATCCATGTAAGGCTGTAGGAGCTTTTTGCGGATGGCTCCTTGTGAAAAAGGTTATAACGTTTACTAGAGTACAACCATATTAGTAGCGCTGTAAACGACTGATACATTAAGATAAATGTTCGGTAATCTCGCATTCATTGCTAGTGAAATTATCTAAATCAAATATGACACTGTAATTTGCCGTACATTAAGAAGTTGAGTGTGGTTTGATGGAAGATGAAACATCTACCGAAACGAAATTATTTACATAGATGAGTGTGGGGCAGGTTATTATTATTTCTTATAATTATGGACAAGCAAAAAAACGTGTAATGTTACTATAGCAAAAGGAATCAATAATTAAGATATCATGCTAATTATTTACATAGCTATCCTAGGTGAACGTCTGATCTACACAGTAGACTTATAGAGGAAGATTAATAAGGTCCTAGAACTGAGTACGGCAATGAAAGCAACGAAAGAAATAAACTCATATTAAATGTAAATTAAACGTCATTTTAGATTTGTACCAATGGATAAATGTAATAAACTTGACTCTATCAATCTTAATGGAAACGAGATTAAATAGTAGTAAAAAACAATAATTTCGCTATATGAAGCAACATCTTTTGTGAAATGACCAATGCAAAAAATAATCAGCAATTACCTATCGTTTAAAAAATTGACATTATTTTATAATATATATGTAAATAAATAATAACAATATAGTTAAAAACTGCAACCCACTTAAAAAACTTTTAGTTCAATTTAATTTATTTATATATCAAATTTAATAATAAAATGTTTATTTTAGGGTGTGGTAAAATTCCAGATAATACTGAAAATGTAATTGTCAACGGAATAGAGGTAAACCGAACTAAGTTGCCATGGAACGTTGCTATCTATAGAGATGATGAATATTTATGTGGAGGATCTTTAATTTCACAAAATATTGTAATTACAGGTAGGTAATTGAATTGAATTATGTCGATAATTTGGGCCAGTTTAGTAACTTATATTTAAATTTGTTTTTATAATATTATACTGTTTTTATTGATATTGGCTCTTTTAAATTTATATATATTATAGAAAGATAGTGCATATGATTTTCCGATAAAAACGGGAGTTCTTGTTATTTTACTTGTGATGAAACACTTAAACATTTGATGAAATATTTACATAAATCATAATGATGGTTTCGACCTTTACTACGTGGTAATTAATAATGAACACTGAATAAAACACTTACAATGTGTTAAAAACATAGTAAATTTTTAGTCATTGTTTATTCACATAAAGCTGATTTCCCGCCAAAACTCTTATCTTCTGTGTCGCGATCGAAATACAAGCGACCTGGGACGATGACGGGATATTTGCCTCACTCACCTGTGCATTGATACGCTTGATTCGCATATTTCTGGTACATTTCAGTTTAATTGTTGAAACACTTATGGTTGTTTGATTCTTATTGGCTCACCTGGCGTGAGTAGTTTTTCATGAGCTGCTTGTTTATTTCTAGTCTGGTCTGCCATATTATTTAAATTAATTAGATTTGTTGTGTTGGTCGAAATTAAAATTCGCTGAATATCTGTTAGGCTGAAATTAAAGTACGAGGAACTGAGATTATAATCCCTAGAAGTTGTTGCAATTTGTGTAATAATTGCGACCAACGCATTCACATCGTAAAATTTGTGCGAAAAATGACTGTTGTCTAAATGTGTTCTTTTATGGTTAGTTTTGTGCAAGAAGATGTTAAGATAGAGGGCGAAAGCGAAAGGACAAAAAATGATTCACTTGGAACAATGAGCTACTGGGGCATTGCGGCTGCAAGCGACGGGATTGGTGGTGAGGCGGGCAGATGGGTGGACGAAGTTCGGTAGAAAATATGACGGCGTCTTTGAGTCCTGTTAGTTAGCCTACTAGATGAATATCTAAACTGAGGTGAATCTGGTGTTTTTCTTATGTACTTATCCGCGTGACAATGCGATTCGAATATGTGATCCCGTAGTTGACCTCTATGATTTAGGTCACCTCTTGGGAAAGCTTCAGATTTCGTTTTCAGCAACCCTCGTTAGAATTTAAGAGTTTGTGACTACAGACAAGTTTCCAGCATTATCCCTAATAATATTCTGTAGTATAGTGGTTGCTCTGAAATTCCAGGAAAATACTGAGCCTACATTATATAACTTTCAGATGATTTAAAAACTCATGTCTTTAAGAAAAAATAAAAATTGTATAGAAAGTCTAGGGTTTAGGAAGTTGTATATTAAATGCAAAAGGTGTACAGGAATATTAATTTAATTGCACTTGAACAACATATCATATTACGTTTCCTGTACTTATCTTAAATTATTCAGTTTATTATTCTCTACAATTATTTATTATATACAGGGTCGCTAATATGAATGGAAACGATATCGATATCTCTAAAACGGTCAAGTTTAGCTTTATGATGTGCTATACCATTTTCGTGTAGAATTTCGAGATGAATTGAAATATGGAATGATATCCAGAGTGCTTCATTAAAGAAAAAGCAAGTTTGTTTCGTTCTGACTTTTTGACTGATCCTTTATACTTAATTTGTCTTTATTGTAATAGTTAAAAAAAAACAAAACTTTTGCATCTTAACATTTTTCGCTAGCTATCTTACTTTAGAAAATATCCGGCTGTTTCCATATATATCAGCAAACCTGTATATACAAAATACAGTTTACGTAACCTTTACTTTTGTTTAATTAAAAACGGAAACATAACGACATTAAGAATTGATGACTATTTTGCTTTAATAAAAGTTGTTTAGTGTTTTATTATTTATAACTTCTAATATGTAGATTTTTAAAGAAAAGAAAAAATGGCTCCGAAAAACATTCATTTTTTGTTTTTTACGCATTTTTATAAAAAGTTTTAATTTTAATTTTTTTACAAATAATGTAAGTTTAAGTTATAGTTCTAAATTAACAAAGACGACAATTTCTTTGAAAAAATGCTAAAATAGTATCTAAGGACCTGTACACAGATATTTCTGTTAAACACATTTACAACTTCAATACGTTTTCGTACTTCGTACAGTAAAACAACTTTTAACTTTTTTATACTGGTATTTATAGTATAATACATACGTTTATGATTTAACCTTGATATAGTTACCATTAAGGTGACATCTGTTATATACATGTTGCTCTGATTTGTCCAATTGAGTATACAATCAACCGACAATCAGGTAAAGATAAACAATTGTAAACTTAAAAATTTTGTTTTCCTGTTTACAACATCTACCAGATTCGATCTATTTGGGGTATTTTTAGCATATCTCTTCTTCTGCGCGCAGACCCAAATTAGGTTAATGTAATTAATAGTATAAACATACTAAAAATATTTGACGTTAAAAGAAAGATCGATTATTCTAACAATTATCTATATATTTTAGCTGGTCATTGTATAACGACAAAAAATAAAGATGTTTATACAGTCGGTGCCGGAAAGAATTATAATATATTGAATGATTCCAGAGACGACCTTGCTCAATTTTCTAAAGTAGGATTTACTACACCAGATTTTTATCAACAACAAAACCTCTAAGAAATATCATTTTTAGGTTGCAAACTTATACATTCACGAAGATTTTGTAGAAAGACCTTTCTATGCATTTGATATGGGCATCTTGGTACTAGAGACAGCATTCCAATTAACAGACTACACTCTTCCTGTATGCTTGGATACTTCTGACAATGACTTATCAACGCTGGTTGGACGTGTGGGAACTGTAAGAATAACCATGTTTATATGAATTTTAATACATCTTTAGTAACTATAATTTTAGATAGGCGGGTATGGAACGCTACTTAATGATTACGTTGAATCCTACGATATGAAATATCTAGAAGTTGATTACAAATCCAGAAAAACCTGTGAATTGCCTAAGGGTTCTAGAAGATTCTATTATCCTAGAGATAAAATATGTTTTCGCGTACAAAATACAGGTAAGACAAATTTGAAAATTAGTGGGTAAAATTAATATATTGTATTATTATAGGTGAACATGCCTGTAAGGGTATAAGTGGTAGTGGAATAGTATTTCCAGATGATACTGGAAAGTACGTGTTGTGGGGAATAACTAGTATTGCACCACCAGATTGTGGAAATGCGAACTCTTCCAGAATTATACTTGGTACTTCGATAAAAGAATATATGCCATTCATTCAGGAAATTCAAACTAAGCATAATATTTAAATTAAACGCAAATATTTATTCTAATATATTCTTATATTGCATGTATTTATTTATTTATTGATTTTTACCCGTCAGCCAAAAGACCGATTAAAGAGTAAAATTACTTACTTAAATTCATTTTTGAAAGTAATTAAATCGATTAATGTGTGAATTCCTTGATGTAACCGCATTTAGGAGATAAATAAATATTAAACTCCACCTCACCCTCAAATACTTCTTGTGACTCCACCTTTAATAATCGAGAGATACAGCCTCTTTATTAAGTGCTATATGTATGTATTCTTGAGTTTTGTGAAGATTATATTAATAATAAAAACGCGGTTAAATTCCTTTCTTCGCTGTTTTTATTTAAGCATTAAATGTACATGTGTCCGTTAACGTTAGTCAACTATTGATTGATAATGGACACATCGTGTCCGAAATGTACATTTAGTGCTTAAATAAAAACAGTGAAGAATGAAATTTAACCGCGTTTTTATTATTAAGTGCTATATTGCTACTAAGTTTATTCAAATACGCTATATAACGACTCATTTGTGAGTGAGAATCAATAGCCTTTTGTATATTGCTACTACTATTATTATTATTTTTATTAAATACTTACTTTTGCTAGTGTTTCTTTATTTAGTCAAAGTAGTTTTTCTAACCTCTCATCCTAGTTATAAATTTCACAAAATCAGTGATTCTGTTACAACTCGCACGGCCTCTACAAGGTGGATTATCTCCTAAACCTCTAGTGTCTCCAGATATTAACTGTATTCTCTTTACTTACCCCTCTCTAGGTTACTGCGAAACAGTATATTCTTATTTGCACCCCTTGGCGGTCCCGTAAACAAAGGCTTTTTTAAGACCTAAGATAATGCTAGAGACTTACCCTTCCGTCGGAGTGCAGCGATCTTTTCGAGAGTATCAGTTGTTGCACGTATATCATTGGAATCCTCTAGAAATTTCGAGAATGGTCGAAGCAGAGAGTCCATTTACCTGCATAAATTAAAAGGCTAAAGAATGAATAGTGATTGCCAAACCCTGGTAGCCAAATATAGGAATTAATGTGAGAAGGCCTCAAATTCCGATGCCTTCAATCATTTTTCATTTCTGCGTACTTTCTATAGTAAAACGTATCTTAACCATTAATTGTCACCAACGCACCATCCAATAACAGTTATCTTGCTTGCAACAGCGACTCGATTATTATTATCTACGGCAGTATTCGGGAAACTAACGATGAATCGGAATTTTAGCCTAAGCAGTGTTGCCCTATCTAATGTATTTCTGGCTTGACCTCAGTTGCGATCAGCAGACGCGGAATGTTGTAGCGAGTCTGGTCATCATCGTAAGCAAACTGATAATGTTTAAGGATTTGAAGATCCTGACCTACGTAGACAGACGCATCATCATACGTGAGGGAGTTAAGTAAGGTGATAAAAACTAATTTTTCAGAACAATATTATATATGTATGCAATACATCACTCGTAATGTTAGCTTTTATAAATAGATTATAAGGTGATTTTAAACATAGCAAAATAAATAAATAACTACACCCAACATTTTTTTACTACACAAGGAACCAACTTTAATGATACAAAGAACAAAGCATATAATTAATGTGTTTCATTTAGATAATGGCAAAACAAAAACATTAAACAATACAATTTCAAAAAAGGGTTCCAATAAACGACCAATAAAGTCTAAAATATTTTCTGAAAGGCAATTATATACTTTTGATTTTCCATCACGCCAAGTTATTGGGTCTATGTAGAACAAGTAGACCTTGTTTCCAGCAACTTTTTCGGATCTAGCAACACCGGCTGCATTGTCGAGGTCCTTTAACTGTCTTATGTGCGAAGACTTCCAGGCGAGTTTATGAACAATGGAAAAAACGCTGGCATTAAATACAAAAATGTCGCCTGCCTTAGATGGTGGAATTACCACCAGACAGAATCCGTTTATTCGTGTGAAATTTTATTATACTTACAGATTAATTGCATTCATTATCCAATGAGCCTGCCGCTTCGGTTACCGGTTAGGATCACCTAACGACGGTAAGTCGAAGTCTGTCGGTTAAGCTGCGTGTTATCCTTTTTCACGGCTGGCTGTGAGCATTCCGTCGGTTTTGATCATTGCGCCCTCTGTTAGTGGGGTATCCTACTCGCGCGCGCCACGGCCGCCGCTATCATTCCGTCGCCCTCTGTTGGCGGTCCATGCTACTGGCGTGCGCTTGGGTGCTTGCAAACCCGAACTCCCACAAACAAGAATAATGAATTTGTGCCTCTGAACTTGCCATCTGTAATTTTAGATGTTATATACTGACGTTTCAAAGCACTGAACCTTTTTTTTGTGGTATAAGCACACATTTTGTATTGAATTATTTGTTTGTGGCTTATACATTTTAGACGACAAACACTGACTTTTGTTGTATACCCATCTTCTAATCACGCATATTTATTTCTACATTGTAAATCCACCGGGTGTGTCCATATTATGTTATTTTGCACATTCAATTGTGCATTGGTGTCAGAAGTCGGATATTTACGGCTACAAGTCCGAAGAAGAAAACTATCACTCATCCCCGGGAAGCAGTCAACTTCCAAGTCCGAGGCGACGACGCGACGGTAGTAATTCGAACGACGTGTTGAGTTTCAACTCTTTAAGCCGAGTCCAAGTGAATAAACAAAGCCGAGGTCCAGGTGGTCTTCCCAGTCGACGGCATACACCGAACGGCGTAAATCTGTGAGTACGAATTAGTTTCGACCATTCCTTTTGTACTTTCCTCATTTCATCACCCTAACTAATAATTAATTCAAAATGAGTACAACCGAAAATACCGAATTCAGTTTGCAATTTTTGTGTTCATTAATTCCTCGTTCGTTTGATGGAAAGCGGAATGAATTCAATGAATTTGTAGCAAATTGCGACAACGCGAGCCTCTTAGCTTCAGAGACTCAATCGCACCCGTTATTGGTATTTATAATTTCTAAATTAACCGGCAGTGTTCGATCGCAGTTGCAAGGTAAAACATACGGTAGTTGGATAGAATTAAAAGCTATTCTAGAATCTATATATCAGGATAAAAAACATTATATTCAGTTAATGGAGGAATTAAATACATTAAAACAAAATCCTAACGAATCAGTACTTTCTTATCATGATAGAATTGATAAATTAAGCATGCGATTATTAAATACCATGACATTTAAAAATAAAAATGAACAAATAGGTAAAATTGAAACAATAAAAGAATTAGCATTAAGTAGGTTCATTTATCATTCCATCCCCGATATTTCTCGATTTTTACGATCACAGAGTTTTGATAAATTATCTGCCGCACTTACTAGAGCAATTGAGGAAGAAAGAGCAATTAAAATTTCACAGTATGAATTCAAAAATCAGTAATGATGAAAAAATATGCAGGTATTGTAAAAAGAAAGGTCACTTAATTGAAGAGTGTCGAAAAAGAGAGTACAACAATAAAAACCGCAATCAGGTAAAAAATCAATCTAACTCAAACGAAATCCATTTAAACTCTCAAATGTCCGGTGTGAACGCCTCACTCGCGGACATCAGTATTCAAGATGCGTAATAAATACAAATAATGGCGAAAATAACTCAAGTTCTCAGTTGCTAACTCTAATGCTATTTCAAAATCGAATTCTGAGAATAAAGAGACAATTCCTTCGAAATCAATCCTATTAGACGATAGTAATTCAATTTATATTTGCACTAAAATTCACAATATCGATTTCAACTTCCTTGTGGACACTGGCGCAAGTGTCTAATTAATTAAATTACAAAAATTAAAATAAACAAATTGTCGATATAATGCTAACGACAAACTAATTCTAAACGGATTAAGTTCAAATTCACCTGTGCATACTATAGGTAGCACCATCTTAGATCTACAGGTACATAATAAAACATTCAAAGTCAAATTTCATATAGTGAAGCCAGATTCCAACATTCCGTTTGATGGAATAATTGCAACGCGCAAACATTAATTATGATAAAAGTTATCTAAAAATTTCTAGTCTTCCTTTCTATATTCCTTTAATTACAAATTCAAATCCTCATGAATCTTCATCCTACACCCTAAAACCACGATCGGAAACCGTAATTCGAGTAGATATTTTAAACGAAAATCTAAGTCAAGGTATATGTCCGGAATTTCCAATTCTCGAAGGTGTTTTCTTAGCTAAAGCGTTAGTAAAGATGGAAAACTCAAGCGCATATACCACTATTCTGAACACAAACGATCGTGCCGTTAAGGTTAATCGAATTAAATTATTCCCAGAACCTTTTATTGAAGACGAATCCCAGGTATTCTCTATTTCTAAATCAGAAGTTGTAAATACTAACAGAGCACAACTTTTGATTGAGAACTTACGACTTAATCATTTAAATCCGGAGGAAAAACAATCAGTGTTAGACATTTGCATAGAATTCAGCGATATATTTTTCCTACCAAATGATGAATTAAGTTTTTCACCAACGCTCCTGCATGAAATTAAAGTCACTGATCCTACTCCTGTTCAATCGAAGTTATATCGGTATCCCGCGGTTCACAAGGAGGAGGTAAATAAACAAATTAGCAAAATGCTTAAACAAAATATTATTCGCCCTTCCGTGTCTCCGTATTCAAGTCCTTTATGGGTCGTTCCAAATTGACTACCGCAAATTAAATGACATTTCGGTTAGCGACTAGAATATAGAGGACATTCTTGATTAACTAGGTCATTCAACGTATTTCACAACCTTAGATCTCGCCAGCGGATTCTATCAAATTCAAATAAAACCAGAAGACGCAGCAAAAACCGCATTCTCTACACCGATGGAACATTATGAGTTTACCCGTATACCCATGGGATTAAAAAATGCACCCTCTACGTTTCAGAGGCTTATGAATACAGCTCTAACAGGATTGCAAGGTCTTCAGTGTTTTGTTTATCTTGATGATATCGTAGTTTATGCTAGTTCAATCTCAGAACATTCAAAAAAATTAAATGCAATTTTCCAAAGACTACGATCCCATCAGTTACTGCTACAACCAGATAAATGCGAATTTATGCGAAAAGAGGTATGCTACTTAGGTCACATAATCAGTGATAAGGGAGTTTCTCCTAATCCACAGAAAACAAAAGCTATATCTAATTACCCAGTTCCAAAATCTCAGAAAGAAATTAAACAATTTCTCGGATTATGTGGTTATTATAGACGATTTGTCAAAGATTTCTCAAAAAGCGCGAAACCATTAACAACATTATTAAAAAATGATGTCCCATTTATTTGGACAGCTTTGCATCAAACTTCATTTGAAACTTTTAGGTCAATCTTAACCTCAGAACCACTTTTGCAATTCCCGGATTTCTCCTGAGAATTTGTGTTAACTACAGACGCTTCTAATTTAGCAATAGGCGCGGTCCTTTCGCAAGGAAAAATCGGCAGCGATCTTCCTATAGCTTACGCGTCCAGAACATTAAATAATGCTGAAATTAACTATTCCACTACAGAAAAGGAATTGCTTGCCATCGTCTTGGCAAAGAATCACTTTCGACCCTACCTCTACGGTCGGAAATTTACAATATGTACTGATCATCGTCCATTGACATGGTTATTTAACTGCAAAAATCCCAGTAGTCGCTTAATCCTATGGCGGTTAAAACTTGAAGAATTAGACTATAACATACAATACAAACCAGGCAAAATTAATGCAAACGCCGATGCACTTTCAAGAAATCCCGTTTTTAATATTAATCTTAA
The DNA here is from genome assembly GCA_963969525.1 of Ontholestes murinus. Lineage (NCBI taxonomy): Eukaryota > Metazoa > Arthropoda > Insecta > Coleoptera > Staphylinidae > Ontholestes > Ontholestes murinus. The sequence goes on along the minus strand of OZ018387.1, from coordinate 75,448,807 downwards.
CACTAAACAAACCTACGATGATTTTATTAAATTTCTCTATATCACAAATTCTGTTCCTAATATCAAAAGTATCAAAACACATTTTTTCAAATTTCCGAACGCTTTGGTATTCTCTAAAGATTTAGATGAAGAAAACGAACATTTTCATAGTGTATGTTCTTGTCACGATATTAACACAATTACCGAAGACATTTCACTTTACGACTGCATATTTTTGGAAAATAATCGAAATCAAAAGACATTCTTAGTTCTTAGTAAATTAAATCATTTTCGTATAAAGATCTATTCTATTATTTTTCAAACCTTCGCATAAAATTATAGGAATTAAATATTAATGAAATTTACATTAAAAATCCTTCTAAAGGAATATCTAAGTTAAAACAAACCATGATTCTGGAAATGTTAGAGTTCATTTTCATAAACAATAGTATTAACATAGTACTAGTCGACTCTCCTAGAATACATCCAAAAGGTAAAGATGAAATATCTGAGATCCTTAAGCACAATCACGATTCATCTTTAGCAGGTCATTCAGGTTACCTTAGAACTTATAGACGTATTAAGGAAACTTACAAGTGGGTCAATATGAAAAAGGACATAAAAAATTACATTAAGGCATGTCCTTCGTGTCAAGCCAATAAGACGAACCATAAACCTTTAAAGGCTCCTATGGAAATAACAACCACCAGTGAACGACCTTTCCAAAGACTCGCAATTGATATAGTCGGTCCTTTACCTTTCACCGAAAAGGAAAACAAATTTATTTTAACGATGCAAGACGACTTAACCAAATTTTCGTTCGCCAAATCTATTCGAAATCATGAAGCTGTCACAATTGCAAATTCACTTGTAGAATTCATTTCTATGTTTGGAATACCACAATTCATACTTTCTGACCAAGGAACTGACTTTTGTTCAAATATTATTAAATAATTAAACAAACTATTTAAAATCAAACATGTTTTAAGCAGTCCATACCATCCACAGACCAACGGTGCACTCGAAAGGAGTCACCTTACCTTAAAGGAATATCTTAAACATTACATTAATAAAGACCAAAACAATTGGGACGAATATGTTCATCTGGCTATGTTTACATATAACACGCATATACATAAAGCAACGGGTTTAACGCCGTTTGAACTCATATTTGGATTCAATTACAACTCCACCAGAATTCAAATATTCTTACGACGACTATTACTCAAATTTAAAGTTAAAACTAAATCAGTCTTTTGAAATAGCTCGTAAAAATATAGTTCAATTCAAGGAAAAATCAAAAACTTATTATGATACAAAAATAAAAACATTTGAATTTAAACCAAACGATAAGGTGTATATTCTAAATAAACAAATTAAACCAGGTCACAATAAAAAATTATCTCCCAATTATAAGGGTCCATATAAAATTATAAGAATTAACACTAATAACACAGTAGTTATAGAAATTAAGGCTAATAAGCATGTAACTTATCATGTAAATATGCTTAAGAAAGCATTCGTTTCAGGTGAACCATCGGAAACATAACTAAGCAAAAATGCTCATAAACTTCCTAGTTATCTTTACCTGTATCCATCAAATTATATCGTACGAAAACATTATTCTTAAAGAAAAGTCGGGAATATTTTATCAAAATTTAGGATCTGTCAAGATTTCGAACCAAGACACATATTACTATCATTCACAAATATTTTTTTTTGTCAACAAGCAATTATTATCAATTAACAACATTTATAAATCCTCCGTAAACTTATGTTCAGCAACTCATTCACCTGGACGTAAAGATTCATTGCAGCTATTAAATATTCAAATCGATCAAATCGAATCAAAATTTGAAACGATCACCCATATTGTCGGTAGATCAGTTCATCGCAAAAAACGCGGAATATTCAATGGTGCGTCTTACATTTTTAATTGGTTGTTCGGCACTCCCGATGTCGACGACGCAAAGTTTTACACAGACTCGATTAACGGTTTGTTACAACAAAATTTAGATGTTCAAATACTCATGAAGCAGCAGATTCACGTTGTCTCTGATGCAATAAAAATCTATAATGAATCTATTCAACACTTAAAGACGAACGAGGAAAAATTGAACGAAAACATTGCAAAATTTAATCAATTTAGTAAAAACACCATACAAATCATCAAGTTTTATCCGATCAAATAAGTCTATTAATGGAATTAGTTAGCGAATTAATTGAGAAATGTGACTCAATCATATCTTCCATTTTATTTGCAAAAAACAAAATTATTCATCCATTTATTATTAATCCGAAAACTTTTCGTGAAGAATTATTAAAAGTCAAACACAGTTCGGATGTGCAATTGCCGATTTCATTATTCAATTACAATTAAATTCATAAATATTATTCTATTTGCGATTTAAGTGTCATTTATAATAATGAACTTTTAGTCTATGCAATCAAAATTCCTCATTTCATTTAATTCCGTTACCTTCCAGTGTTATCGCTCTTTGCGTGCGAGAATTCTAACACCTTGCGGGTAATTGAGGAATTCAAAAAATATTAAATTTTTCCTTTAAACTTAATAAAAACTTCAACTATATATATTTGTTAAGAGATCAATTTACATGAACATTAACTATTAATTATATCGTGCGTCTGTCCGGCCTCAATCCCGGATCAGATCTGTCTTCTTCCAAACTAAAAACATAAATTCCCCACAAAAATACTTAATTCTAATCAATGGGGAGGAGGCGCGCGCAATTTTTATAGTCTGTTTTTCCAAAACAGTGTGCGTCACGGGCCCTTTTGGATTCGAGTCTATTTGCTTAGGCGGTGAATCACACTGATAAGGGAAACGAACTTTCCACTGATGCTTAAAATTCCATTACTTATCTTTTGCAAACTTGCTATTAAAAATCAATAATGTTATTTGATTGAACATTAAATATAATTAAACTGATTGTGTTTATTATTAAATTATCTTATTGATATTGTAATGGAATGTTATAGCAATACAAAAGAAAATGCATGTTTATAACATATCCTACCCCTTATTTTTAAAAATTTTGTTATGTAAGAATAAAAAAAAAATTTTTTTGACAAATTAAACTAGAACAATATTATCTAGGTTTTTTTAATTTTTTTTTTATATATATATATATGCAAATACAACACAACTTATCCTACAACATTTTAAAATGAAAATAATGTTTATTTGGCTTTTGCCTTTAGAAACAATCGGTCACTTCTTCTCGCAGTTACGTCTTTTTCCGTGGTTCGCGAAGGATACTTAGGTACACTTATTATTTTTGTCGACGATTTAATTTTCTGTGGTAGTTGCACTTTGACATTTTCGACACTTTTATTATAACTAGATCCCGCACATTCACTATCTGCTTCAGTTGACAAAGGTGGTGCTGCGTACGCCACCTGGATCTCTGCAATACCGATTTTCCGCTGTCTTCTGTTCTTCAGGCATCGCATGAGTTTGTACACCATGTACAACGCTATCAAAACTAGTAGGATGTATCCTCCATACCAATGGGCTTGATTCCACTTGGACACATGCATATCCTTGGTTCTTCTTATCAGGTCTTCCACACCGACATGGAATATCTTCATCTCTGGTTCCAACTGCAGATCCTTGGTTTGCATCTTAGTTTCTGATAAGAGTTTTGACAATTCCTCGCTTATGTTGAATTGTGGGATAAAGTGCTTTGGCATCTCCTTGGTTTGCCATACATCTTGACTGTTTAGGACAAGTGACTTGCTATATGCCTTGCATTTACCATTTATTTTCAATAAACCTTGATCCCTCAAATGAATATCTACAGGGTTACTTAATTCTTCGCAAGTTAAAGTTATTACCTCCGACTCGTGCACAACAAATAACCACGAGTTCATAGTATTAAGTGGAAGAAATATGCTGCTGTTCATTTGAATTATTCGTACATCGCAAAAATCAGGAAGTCCCTTATTGAGTGAATGCAAAAGGCTGACTTCGCAATTTTGTTGCAAAAATGTAAAATAAACCGGTTCTATTTGTTTGCAAATAAACTTACTCTTTTCAAGCGTTTTACAATTTTTAAAATCATTGAATTTATAGAATTGCTGTTTATTCTCATTGAGTGCTAAAAATTTTGATGTTGGGCTAATTAATGCGTATTTATTCCCATGTAAGATACTTGGATATGGCATAGTTTTAAATATAGAGAATGTATTAATTTCAGTTACCGGTACTTTGATAATATAAACGAGGCATTGATTCTTGAAATAAACATTTAAGTTTATAATTGACAGTAATTCATGGCAATAATCTGACACTAATGGCACTGGAAAATCTAACCCTTTTGTGTCTGTCTCTCAATAATTAATTCATTCATTATTGTTGTAGCATTAATTATTGCAGGATGTAAAATTCCTTGCTTGGCTTGAAATACTGCGGCTAATAGAGTATCTATATCAAATGTTAATTGATTAAGGAGTTGGTTGAATGTACCAATATGTTCGGTCATTACTACATCCCAATTTAAAACATCAATTTTTTGAGAATTGGATATTAACGATTTTTGCAACTTTTTTAAATTTTGATTTATAATCTTCTCATTTAGATTAATTGAGTGAACTGTATTGTTGAAATTTGAAATTGTTGCCTGAACGATCCGAGCTTCATCATTTATAATACTTTTAACTAACTTTCCATTTTCTGTATATTCAGAAATAATTTTATTAAAATATTCGGCATCGTCTGAATCTAAGGTGCCAAACAATACTTTTGGTCTCTTGCCGATTATATTAAACCACCCTCTACGTAATCTAGCGTGACCTACTATTTGCTCGACGTTAATTAACACTTGTTGTAATTTAACAATTGACGGACTTGCTGTTTGCTCAAAAGTAGTACATATATTCGCCGTAGATTGTGATGGAGCTGTTATACATATATTTAAAATATTCGTTTTAAGATTATTAAGCGAAAGCAGTTTATCACTAAATTCTGTAATGTTTACATAAGTGACCAATTGAAATTCCTTGTTATACAGTCTTAATTGTCCTAGTTTTTCGAAATACACGCCAGGTGAATGATTGAAAGATGAGACGCTGTAGAATTTGGTGGTGTTTCCTTTCGCGCAATGAAGGATGGCCAATAGTATTAACCTGCAAATGAATTTGGTTTTATTTAAAATATCAATCTAAATGTATATTATTATTAATATAATATTTTATTCAACAAAAGGTGGTTTAATGTTATTTGAGTGGACTCGTTTTAGTTTATTTTTAATTTTAATTGTATAATTTACTGGTGGATGTACATTTTCAATTTGAAATGGACCAATCCATGATGACAATAATTTTTTACTAAAACCTCGTTTTGGGGTTAGATTTTTAAGAAAAACTTTATCACCTATGTTATATAAAACGTCTTTAGAATTTTTATCATATGTACATTTTGATTTAACTTTCGCCTGTATTAAATTATCTTTTGCTATTTTCCTCGTCTCTTGCATTTTATATTTAATATTATTTACATAATCATCATAACAATATTGCGTTGTTGGTGAACGTGTAATTACTGATGGGATTGTTGCTTCATGTCCGTATAAAAGCTCAAACGGTGTAAACTGTGTTGCTGTATGTGGGGTTGTATTATATGTAAACATCGCTGTCTGTAAATAATCATCCCAGTTTGATTGATTTGAGTTTATAAAATGACGAAGATATTCCACCAAAGTTCTATGAGATCTTTCAAGAGCTCCATTTGTTTGCGGATGGTAAGGAGTCGTTTGGATCTTTTTTATCTTCAACAATTTACAAACACCTTTAAAAACTTTACTTAGAAAATTTGTTCCTTGATCAGTAAGCACGCTTTCTGGTATTCCGGGTTTGCATATAATACTATTAACAAATTCATATGCAACACTGCTGCTTTCTTCATTTTGCAAAGGAATTGAGCCTGCGAATTTTGTCAAGTCGTCTTGAGACGTCAATATGTATTTATTTCCTTTTTCTGATTGAGTTAAGGGGCCTACAATGTCCATATACAATCGTTCAAAAGGTTTACTTGCTACACTACTGATTACCATGGGGCTCTTAATAGATTTCGATAATTTGTTCTGTTGACAACTTTTACAATTTTTGATGTAGTTTTTTATGTCTCGTTTAAGTCCCTTCCATTTATAATTTAACTTCATCCTACTATACGTCCTATCTACCCCCTGATGACCTCCTATCGGCGTATCATGATACTGTTTTATAAGATCTAGTCTTTGCTCTTCTGTATAATCGTTTTCGTCGGCTGAATGATTTTCATAAATATTAATTTTTATATTTTTAAAAATATAGCGTATAGCTGGCCTTAATTTATCCCACTTGAATTTACCTTTATCTTTTAACTTAACCAAACCAATATTATTGACTAAATTATGTTTTAATGTTTTCTTTAGATTTTTAAGTGTAAGCCATATTTTTCGTAATCTGGAATATCTACATTATAATCAAATCCCTCAGTTATTAAACAAAACAATTTATGATCTTTTGACTTATCAGTATTTTCAAGTGTTACAATATCTCCAACATTTGGCTTAATATTCTCAAAATTATAATAAATGTTATATCGTAAATCTAATTCTTCTATTAAACAATTGTTTGAAATTAATAAGTCCTTTGGAAGAAAAATTGCTACAGACGATGACTCTAACTTATTTAGAATACCTTCGTTTGAATCTAAAATGTTTGAGTTTATTATTTTATTGTTATTTTTTATATATTCTTCGAATTCCATAAATCCCTTAAATTTCTTAATGTTTTCTTTCTTTTTAATGGTATGAATTCTGCTTAACGCGTCTGCATTGCTATTTAATTTCCCTGTTTTGTAAACTATAGTGAGATCGTGTTCAGCGAGCTGCAATCTGTACTTTAATAGTCTCGATCCTGGGTCCTTTACTCTGAAAACTTGAGATAACGGTTTGTGATCCGTAACTACGGTAAACTTTGTTCCAAAAATATACGGTCTGAAGTGATTAATTCCAAACAGTATCGCCTTCATTTCTTTCTCTGCCGTAGAATAATTAACTTCTGCCTTGGTCAGAGTTCTGCTTGCATATGCGATTGCTTGATCCGATCCAATTTCTCCCTGTGATAGAATGGCGCCAAATCCGCGGTTACTTGCATCCGTCGTTATCACGAATTGTTTCGTAAAATCTGGATATGCCAATACTGGTGGGCTTGTTATTACATTTTTCAGCGTCGTAGATGCAATCTCGCACTCAGGCGACCAGATAAATTTTCGGTCCTTTTTAAGTAATTCCGTGAGAGGCTTAGAAATGCTACTAAAATTCTTGATAAATTTTCTATAGTACCCGACTAGTCCTAGAAATGATTTAATATCTTTCGCTGTTTGGGGCGTTCTAAAGTTTTTTACTGCTGCTACCTTTTCAGGGTCTGGTTTAATCCCTTCGTCTGAAATGATGTGACCTAAATAGTTGCATTCTTTCTGCATGAACCTGCATTTTTCTATATTAACTTTTAAATTACATTCTCTGAATCTGTTAAATATATCCTTAAGTTTGCTTTCGTGTTCTTGCAAGTTGTTCGCGTAAACCACGACATCATCAATATACACAAAACACTTAATTCCTTGAATACCTGATAGTATACAATTCATAAGTCTGTAATAGTTCTAACCCCGGTCTTATATGAATTTGAAATTCATATTTTATTTATACGTTGTGTTGTGTTGTGTATTGTAGTAACCCTTAATTATTTAACAGGTTCGTTACGAATGTTAATATGGATCATCATTACTATGCATTATTCTTTCTTATTGAAGTGATTATTGAATTATCTAGGACAGTTTAATTATCACGATTTACTTTGGTTTTGTTTAGAGAGTAGTAGGGATCTTAGGAAAGGTAGTGATTGAAAACACACAATAAAACAAAGGAATGAGTTTAACGAATGGTCAGTTTATTCAAGATTAATGCAAAATGAAATGAAATCTTACATACAAGTTACAAATTAATTTTCTTTTGATTGCTTATTGTAATGCCGTGACCAGAAAAAGTTGGTTTATTTATAATAGTTTTGCATTTGTTAATACTCAAAAAAAAAACAAAAAAAAATGATTCGTTTCGTTCGTCGGTGATTAGTCAAGAATATACTTCCTTTATTTGTCACTAATAATGTGTCCATCCGCTACGGGCCGTGTTCCTTAAAAAGGTCCGGATTGCCGCGAATGTTCTACATTCTATTAGATGAGATTTATCTATCTGTGTGCGAAATTAATTAGTCAAGCCTCGGAATCGATGAAATTGATTACTACAATGTGTCCATTCGCTACGGGCCGTGTGCCTTTAAGGTCCGGCCGGAAACCTTCAAGGTCCGGATTGCCGCGAACGTTCTACATTCTATTAGATGAAATTTATTTATTTTGGTGTATGAAGTATTAATTCGTCAATCATCGGAATCGATGAAATTTACAACAATGTGTCCATTCGCTACGGGCCGTGTGCCTTAAAAAGGTCCGGATTGCCACGAACGTTCTACATTTTATTAGATGAAGTTTATTTATTTTGGTGTATGAAGTATTAATTCGTCAATCATCGGAATCGATGAAATTTACAACAATGTGTCCATTCGCTACGGGCCGTGTGCCTTAAAAAGGTCCGGATTGCCACGAACGTTCTACATTTTATTAGATGAAGTTTATTTATTTTGGTGTATGAAGTATTAATTCGTCAATCATCGGAATCGATGAAATTTACAACAATGTGTCCATTCGCTACGGGCCGTGTGCCTTAAAAAGGTCCGGATTGCCACGAACGTTCTACATTTTATTAGATGAAGTTTATTTATTTTGGTGTATGAAGTATTAATTCGTCAATCATCGGAATCGATGAAATTTACAACAATGTGTCCATTCGCTACGGGCCGTGTGCCTTAAAAAGGTCCGGATTGCCACGAACGTTCTACATTTTATTAGATGAAGTTTATTTATTTAGGTGTATGAAGTATTAATTCGTCAATCATCGTAATCGATGAAATTTACAACAATGTGTCCATTCGCTACGGGCCGTGTGCCTTAAAAAGGTCCGGATTGCCACGAACGTTCTACATTTTATTAGATGAAATTTATCAGGATGATTTGTCGAAGTAATTTGATGTGTGTGACGTCAGTCGAGAAGTACTTTTAATGGATGGAGAATTTGTTTAAGTCAGTTTGGGGAATAATAATTTGTCGAACATCAGTACCGATGTAATTTGTTGCAACAATGTCAGTGGTGGATTATTATTGTCAGTATCAACGATCGGGATTGTGATCGTAGACTGACCTCGTTCGTAATCCTTCCAACCCTTTTATACGCCTTTCTTGCACACCTTTCCCACGATTTCACATTCCTTATTTTCGTCACCTCGCTAATATTAAAATTAAGTGTTTATGTTATCGGTTCCTACACCTGCACCTCAAGTGTGCACGTGTCCCACTCGAAGCGTCTGGCGACCATCCACCCCCCATTAACGCGCGAAGTCTGGTTTATTTTACCCGGAACTTATCCCTTATCTTAATTTCTGCTGATCACCGGCGCCCCAATTCCGCGTGTCTAGTCTACATATTTTATAATTTTTTCCCTTTACGCGAATAATGAAATTTTGTTTATTATAATCCGTTGTACTTATTTTATTCTAATTTAGATGATTTTCTGGTCGTTTATATAATTCAAAAAAATAATTTAGGTATGTCCCCCCTTGGATCATTACAAGTCTTTGGAAGGTGGCTGCTGAATTTTTTAATCCGAAAGGCATTCGTTTAAATTTGAAGTGCCCTAAGTTTGTGCTAAACGCCGTTTTCTCAGCATCTTCTGGGTCCATTGGAATCTGGTGAAAGCCTGATGCCAAATCTAAAGTTGTGAAATACTTTGCTCTACCGAGTTGGTCTAAAATTTCCGAAATATTCGGCAATGGAAATGGGTCTGCTATCGTAATTTCATTCAGCTTCCTGAAATCGACTACTGTCCTCCATTTAATTTTTCCGTCTTTTCCTGCCTTCTTCGGGACTAATAAAAGAGGTGCGTTGTACGGAGATTTGCTGTGATCGATAATCTCATCTTCTAACATTTGTTTTATTTGTGAATTTATTTCCTTCTGTTGTGAATGTGGTAATCTGTATGGTTTTACATATGTCGGAGTTGCATTACTTACTGTTTTAATTTTGTGCTGAATTTCGTTGCAATACGATAATTTGTCACCGTCCATATACATAATATCTAAATATTGAGCAATAATATGTTTTAAGCTATTTAACTCTTCTTCGTTTAAATTTTCCGTCGGTGTTGCGTTTAAAACATTATTATATCTATTCACGTCATTGTTTGTGTTATGATTATTTTGCACGTAATATATTTCTGATTCTTCGTTAAACGGTTCTAAGTGAATATCGTCAACCTTAACGATATAATCTATTTCGGAAATATTTAATAAATTAATTAAGCATTTGTTTTTATTTACATTGGTTATACAAGAACCAATATATAATCCCTCACGAATTTCTTTTTTACTACATATAGCATTGCCAGTTATTTCAGTATTTACATTTACTACTTTGTAAGATTCACTTCTACCAGGTATAAAATGATAATTATCAATATCGTCGATATCATATAGATCGAATTCAGTATCATTCGTAACGCATACACATTTACTAAATAAAATATCAAAATTGTTTTCACACATGAAATCTCTACCTAAAAGCCCATCAGCTTTGATTACAAAGTTGTCGCTTACAATATAAAACTTGGAGAAAATTACCTCATCTTTAATTTTAACGCCTAATATTATTGATCCTACTGTTTTCATTGGTGTATCACTGATGCCAACAACATTAATTCTGTCAGTGAGATCTATCTTATCTTTATCTAAAATTTTACTATATTTTAAAAGACTTATTTCTGCGCCTGAATCAACTATAAAAGTAGCAAAAGAACCTGTTACGTTATTGTCAAATTGAAAATAGATGTACTGCCTGTCACGATTTTTAAATAAATGAATTTGTTCATCTTGTTTAATAACACTCATTTTATCAGATCGGTCAGCTAATTTAAAATTATTATTAATGCTATGATTAAATTCTTCCTTATTTTGAATAATTTCTTGCGAATTTTCTACTCCACTATTATTTGAGGTATTACTACTTGCTGATTTATCATTATTAATTTTACTAACATATTTAAAATTAACTACATTTATAAATGCACGTTTTAGGAATTCCTCGAAATGCCGTGCCTGTTCGAGGAATTGCCGTTTCCCGAACTATTATTTTGATTTTCATTAAAATGCCTATTTGAGTTTTGAATCGAATTATTCTGTCTATTTTGGACTTGGTTTGTATTTTGTCTATATCGACTAAAGTTTGAATTTGATCTGGAATTTGTTGCATCATAGCTATTCCGTGGGACATACTCATCATTTAATAATCTACAATCATCGGTGTTATGATTGTGTTTAAGTAAGTAAGTAAGTAAGTAAGTAAGTTTATTCATGCTAGCACAACAGTTGTTTACATTCGTCTTATAGTTGTTTAATAAAATTAATATTGAAATAAAGATTAAATTAGATTAACTAAAACTATCCCATATGCGCACGTAATAAATACAAACATACAGGGCTTAAGAATAAACAATACCGTTAGAACAATAAGTAATAATAAATAATGTAAAAAGGTATGAATATAATAAAATATAAAACAGTTGGTTTAAAATGAGTATAAAATGTGACACGAGCACAAAACATGTTAAAATTATAGTAAAAAATAAAATTAAGGCGCAAATATATATATACACATTTACACACACACATGTGTATATATATATACACATACATACATACACATATATATATATATATACACATACATACATACATACACACACACACACGTACACATATACTCATATACAGATACACACACAACCATACGCCTACAAGGACACTAAATTACTAGCCAGGAATTCCTGCTGTGAATAAAAGGCACCGGTGATTAGGTGAGCTTTAATTGTAGTCTTAAATTTAGCCAAAGATAATGTTTTCACTCTTTCGGGTAACAAATTGTAAAATAACGGACCGTGATAATTGATGCCGTTTTGCGACCTTGACAAGCGACGGAAAGTAGGTGCAATTAGTTCCCTGGATCGGGTGTCGTACTCATGGATGTCATGGTGCTTTCTAAGTTTGTCTCTATTAGTATGAACATATACCAAACATTCAAGTATATATATATATACACGGTAATGTGAGGATTTTTAATTCTCTAAAGGATTGCCTGCAATCACCCTGGTAACTGAGTGAGGCGATTACTCTCAGAGCTCGTCTCTGGAGACCAAAAAGTCTTGTGACAATCCCAGAGTGTCCCCAGCTTAGAATTCCATATGATATGATACTGTGGACTGTTGCAAAATAAGCAGTTTTTAAGGCAGGTGCTGGTAAACAGTTATTGAGTTGGCGCAACAGGAATATATTCTTGCAGAGTTTACTGGACAGTTCTGTTTCGTGTTTATGCCAAGTTAATTTACTGTCTAAATGCACTCCTAGAAATTTGGCAGAATTTAGGTGAATGTTGGGTTTTAATGAAAAAATTACCTGTTGTGATTTACTAGGATTTGCAGTTAACTTGTTAGCCCCAAACCATTCAGTAGCCAGGGTGGTAGAATTAGCACTGGAATCTAGGGCTGTCAATTGCACGTCTGAGGTGCTAACCAAGGTGGTGTCATCGGCAAAAAGTGTGAATAAACAATTGAAATCTTGTGAAGCAAGATCGTTAATATAGATTAAGAAGAGCAGTGGGCCCAGTATCGATCATTGTGGGACCCCGTGCTTTAATGGCAGTTCCTCAGACATGCAATCACCTACTCGCACCATTTGAGACCTACCACAGAGGAATGAGTTCATCATACGACAAGCCGTAGGTGAAAAATTGTAATAATATAGCTTCCGGAGTAGAAGCCCATGGGAGACGCAATCAAATGCGCTAGTGAGATCCATAAAAGACGCTACTAAGTACGTACCGGCCTCAAAGCTCTCATAGATCCCTTCAGTAAGGGTAATGATCGCGTCCACCGTGGACCTCCCCCGGCGGAAACCATACTGGCTATCAGAGATTAAATTATTGTCGTATAAAAACTCAATAATTTGTAGTAAAAGTAGCTTCTCGAGCACCTTAGATATTACAGGCAAAAGTGATATGGGCCTGTAATTTTTAATATCATTTGCATCCCCTTTTTTGTAAACAGGCCTGACTCGAGCCCGTTTGAGGCTGTCTGGAAATATACCGGAAGCGATGCATAGGTTTAATAGCTTAGTGAGCGGGGAAATTATAACATCAATTATGCCCTTCAGAATACCGACGCTCATGCCATAGACGTCTTGGCATTTACTATTTTTCAAACTATTTATGATCTCACGTACTTTAGTGGGACTAACCTGTGTAAATTTAAAGTATACGTTGGATTGCGTCTTAACGTTATGTGAATAATCTATAGGGTCACCACCAATTATGGGTAAGTCTTTTAGTAAATTATCAGCAGCATTAATGAAGTGTGAGTTAAATGAGTCGGCATCTATATTAGAATTAATTTCCGATGGATCTCTAGGTACATAAGATTTTATAAGTGTCCATAATGCCTTCGGGTTACTTCCGGAATTATGGATGAATTGGGCATTTGCTTCTTTTTTAGCTTCAACTATTAACGAACGATATTTAAGCTTGAGATCCATGTAGGCTCTTTTATTTTGGGGATACTTAATGCACGCTTCTTTTAGCAAAATTAGATTTTGCCTCATTTTACGTAAATCTTCGTTGAACCAGTTTACTTTAGATTGATTAGGATTATATCGGATGTTTTTTTCAGGAAAGCACTCTATGAGATATGAACTAAGTATTCCCAAAAAATTATGAAATTTACCACCGAGCGAGGCGTCAATGTTATTAACAAAAGTCCAGTCAGTGTCCTGGAGCAAACTGAATAATTTATAGCGACCCGCCAGGGTAATTGGTCGCATGATGTGCTGATAGGATTTAGGTACAGGGAGGCAAGTAGGTGCCTGTACCTGAATTCCAATATGATCCGACAGGCCACAGTCCAGGGGGGCAATGGTAAAATTATCAGAGTCCATATTTGTAAAAACATTATCAATGCAGTTGTTTAACCTCGTGTTGAAGTGTACAAGGGCTTTAAACCCATAGGTTGCAAACAAGTCACACAACAGGGCAGCATTGTGATCATTGGAATTAAACCTAACATTAAAATCCCCACCAATAATGGTACGGTTAGGGGCACTTGTTTTGTTTAATATCTCACTGAGTATTATCAAAAAGTTATTAAAGTCACCTGAAGGAGATCGATATATTGTTACTACTATTATTTTAAGGTCGATAATTAACGTTGCCGCAATTTCACAATCCAACTCTCTAGAGAGATTATTAACATTAGCAATTGTTTTACATGTTACTGTGTTTTTGTTCAAGTGCATAACTCCACCGTGTATATGTGTCATACGCGCAAAATAAGAATTGACAGAATAATTTCCTAATGCTAGTGAGGAGGCCTCATTAGCATTTAGCCAGTGCTCACTTAAACATAACAAATCAAATTTATTATTGTAATCAAGTATAAATGCTTCAAGCTCGTTCATTTTATTACGCAAACATTGAATGTTTAGAAAATATAAATTAACGTTGTGTGAATTAGATTCAGACGACTCACACTGATTAGGTTTTCCCGGGTAGTTGGCTACTTCGTCTAAAAATATACCGATTTAGTATAAGTCCTTCAGGCCAGTTGCACGGGTCAATTAGCTTGTCGTGATGTATGTAGTCGGCTCCTATTTTGAACGCCTGGTGCATCGCTTTAGTGTTAACTTTTTCACAAGTGAAATTTTTGGAGGTTATAATCATTTCTATATGTTCACGTAGGTCAGCCATAGTAACACTGTTTTTGACCCTCTTTAAGAAAAGCCAAGTATTCTTGGGTTCAGCTTCAACCTTGGAAAGAATGGGGCCCCCTGAGCCGGTAACCAAATTCTTAACGGCCGGTCGGCGCTTTCTTTTATACGATACGGTTTGGAATCCATTTTTATCGATGTTCTTGTTAGCTTGTTGAGACTTTTCACTGAGTTTTTCAGTGGGTTTCACATTTATAACTGTTGCACTAGCGATTTTAGGAGTTTCACTAACACTAACACATTTGTTTACAGCGCGATTGTTTATGTCGCACAGCTGATTCGGCTCTCCAGCATTGACAACTATGACAGGTTGTGGCGGCGTTGCCAAGTTGTTTCTTTTGCATACTTTACAAAACAAAGTTGTAAAATTAACTTTTCTTTGAGAATGTCCTAAGTTTAGCTCTGATTCAACCTCTGTTGCTTTAACAACTATTTTTTCGAAGTTATCATATTCTCCCGCTAACAATATACCTTGAATTTTACTATTTTGCAACCCTCGCTTAAAAGCTGAAATTAAAATTTCGTCCTGTACATTTTGACCTTCAACCCGTCGTAACGCTATACAATATTCAAAATGTAACTCCCTCAATCTATTTGCAAACAAGTCAATAGTCTCATTATATGCCTGTTTCGCATTCATTATTTCGATTAAAATTGAATTAGCTGATTTTTTTGGTGCAAAGTTCGCATCTAAAACAAGCTTTAAATCTTCCTAAGTATCAAAATGTCTAAGTTTTATTTTACCAAGAGCATTATCAGTAATTTTTATTCCTACTATCAAATCGATAAATCCCTCTTTTCTATCCTCAGGTAAAGTGCGAATAATGCAATCACATTGATTTATAAATGTTTCCAATTTATTTGGATTACCGTCAAAACCATTTATAAAACTTAGCAACTTAAAACTATCCATCTCTTGTGCCATATTAAATTATTATTATTTTTGAAATATAAAAATCACAAAAAGTTTCTAAACAATTTGAAAAATAAAGTATTCTATACACATTTAAATTCAATGAATTTTAAACTTCAAAATTCGCTATTAGATTATACTATATGTATATATATTTTTTTTTTTAGATATATGCCTTTCCAATAATAGATGTATGTAATCCAATTAAATTATTTCTCAAAAAGTTTTAATAAATCTTCAAGAATTTCTTGAGATAAATTTATAATATTAATTAACCCAAATTTACAGCAAAATATATACTTGCACGTCGGTATATTCAACAACATAAACTTTTTCGAATTAAGTAACACTTTTGATTGACAAAAATTGAAAATTCAAAATTAAAAATGGTAAAATACAAAACAATATTAGCAAAATCACTTACAGTTTCATCTTCATCTTCAGCTGCTGGATTCACTCGTTTGAAACACCGTTGTCACAAAATTATTCTCTGGGCACGTGAAAATTCGAAAAAATCCGCAACCGCTGTCACCAAAATAATGTTATCGCTCTTTGCGTGCGAGAGTTCTAACACCTTGCGGGTAATTGAGGAATTCAAAAAATATTAAATTTTTCCTTTAAACTTAATAAAAACTTCAATTATATATATTTGTTAAGAGATCAATTTACATGAACATTAACTATTAATTATATCGTGCGTCTGTCCGGCCTCAATCCCGGATCAGATCTGTCTTCTTCCAAACTAAAAACATAAATTCCCCACAAAAATACTTAATTCTAATCAATGGGGAGGAGGCGCGCGCAATTTTTATAGTCTGTTTTCCAACAGTGTGCGTCACGCGCCCTTTTGGATTCGAGTCTATTTGCTTAGGCGGTGAATCACACTGATAAGGGAAACGAACTTTCCACTGATGCTTAAAATTCCATTACTTATCTTTTGCAAACTTGCAATTAAAAATCAATAATGTTATTTGATTGAACATTAAATATAATTAAACTGATTGTGTTTATTATTAAATTATCTTATTGATATTGTAATGGAATTTTGTAGCAATACAAAAGAAAATGCATGTTTATAACACCAGTAACGATTCATTTTCCAACATTTACTCCTACATTGATCCTTTATACCCTTACTTAATTATGAGCACTACCCGTACCCATTATGGTCGTCTAATTTCCACCAACAACTGCAAATTAATGGCAGAATCAGATTATATTTGTATGGACCTCACCTTTTATTCCACGGCGGAGTCTCCAACCTGTGAAGCAGCTCTTAAAATCTCCACTACATCCATTCCAAAGGATTGCACAACAAAAACTATCCAAGCAAACCTGGAAGTTTGGCATTCATTAACCAGCAATTCATGGATTTACATACTAAGCAAGAAAGTACCAGCAACTATAACCTGCGAAAACCAAAGCATCGAAAGCACGGAAATCGAGCTCCATGGAACTGGAATTCTCAAGCTATATCCAAGGTGTAACTGTTACACCCTCTCCACAACATTGGTATCTGGATCCAACTCAACGACGAACTTCACCAACTTCATCCCAACAGTAAGCGACGAGTGTTGTGAGCGAAAAAGTGAGTTCTTGAAAAATAGTGAAGTGCGTATGGAACAAATCGACATAAACAGTTATGATCTCAATGAGCTTCGATTTGCCACATATAAACTAGATCAATTTGATAAGATTCTGACAGACAATATTAAGAAACCATTTATTATACGTCACACATCATGGTTCATGATTGTACTATCTACAATTTCCTTTATTGTTGTATTCACATGTTGTTGTTATATATGCAGAAAGGTTTCTTATTTTCAATTTATATTCAGATTATTTTCATGTCAGAATTGTAGAGTTCCTAGTATATGTATAAATAATTATAATAACAGACATTATAGTTCAAGGAACCCAGATAGATCAAACACACCTGTACAAATTGAAAGAGTGCCATCTCATAGCACCTATGCAAGTTCAACTGAATTAAATGTTGTCTCACAAACTGCCAAGTATTCACAAAATTCACAAAAATTTCATATTTAACTCAGTTCAACTTTAAATTCTTATACATTTTAATAATTAATCAATTAATTATAGGCTAATAATAGGTCATTAATCGTATATTCACATTCTATTATTCTAGTATTACTACTAACCCTTATATGAATCAATTTTATAGTATTATTAAGGTTATATTACTAATTACAGGAACATTATTAGTTATTTCTCCGTTATATTTTGCATTACAAATTTTAACGCCAATCAATAGAAACGCTAAATTTTTTTAAAGGGGGAAGGTGTTGTATACCCATCTTCTAATCACGCATATTTATTTCTCCATTGTAAATGGCCACCGGGTGTGTCCATATTATGTTATTTTGCATCATTCAATTGTGCATTTATTCAAGCTCCATTTATATATTCAGGCGAGCGTGCACCCAAATTTTGTTGAGACAAGTGCACACACCCGCAAGTCACCCTCTAGTCTAGAGTAAGATATGTAACCACCTGTTTCTACCCCATATGTAACCATCTGTTATAACTAAGGATACATGTATAAATTATTGTAAGAGGCAGTCTCTGGCGGTCTCTCGCAAGCAGAAGTCGAATAAAGTTAGTGTTCATGTAACTTACAGTGTTTAACTCCACAAATCGCACACAAGCCATCATCCTGACGTAAATAAGAATAATTCCATCAGTTCTAACCCGTGCCGGAACGCACGTATTAAAATACTTCCTGGTGTCACAACACTTTTCATAGCAACTACTATTTTGAGGATTTTATTATCGAATATTTGTTCACACTTTTAACTATATTTCTAATAAAACTAAAGATCGAACGAAAATAAAACATTCAAAACAACTATAGTAGGTAAAGGAATTATTCTAAATCTATTTTGATTATTTTCGTTCAATAATAGAGATACAAACTGCAATTGAAATTTTTACATGGGAATTCCCTATGATGCGTCTTGAAACGGGACACACGGTATATATAGGAAAAGATATCAGTAATAATAAATACTATCGGAATTTTGGAATCAATGGACGCATATAACTCAATACGGACATGTTAATAATATTTGAAGTATTTAAAATAATATAATAAAATTAGCATTTTAAAATGTCCCTCTATTATGTTATTATTAATTATTTTATTACAAATAGTATTATAAATAATCCACATTTCGATTTAAAAGATGCGGTTGCAAGGGCACTGATATTACCTTAACCTTCGAGCGGGCGCGCATTTTATTTTAACAAGAGCTAGCGGGCTTGGTAAATTTTACGTCATACAGTTTACCACAAATATTCGCTATTTTATTAACTATTAATAATTAAAGAAAAATAGTATTTGAGCTTAAAAAATATTTTTTTGCAGAACTATTAATAAAAAAAACAATTTTATAGTCAGAATTGGACTCACTATTTATATTTGCACAATCAACACACACACGTTTTGTTAAAGAGTAAAGCTTACATGTAAATGTCTGACAAATTTCATTGATGCTAAGATTTTTTTTTCTGTCCCGTGACATTCCATAATTTATTTTCAAAAATGCCTGAACATCTGATGGTAAGTTTTGAAGGCTCGCTCGGAATATCAAATGCTTTTTCATAAGGGATAGAGCTAAATTTAAAAAAATATATCCTTCTGTGCAGTTTTCCATCGGATTGGTTAGTAAAGGAATATAACATTTGTGATTTTATTTTCCCTATATTCATAAGGCTAAACAAAACACACAAGTCCAACATCTAGTTACTGGAAACAGAATATGTTGAGCACATTTTATCAACTGTGACATTATAATCTATAATAACTAGTAGTTTTTTACTTGTGAGAACTATATAATTTATTTGGTGTAATGTTGACAATAATACAACCGCAGAATTCTTTCTAAGCACATAAGTAGTGATCATTTTGTCTTTTTGGAATCAAAATAAACTGGTCTGAATATCTTTGCTTTTATGAGGAAGGAATTCTTGTGGAATATTATGTTTATTTTTCTTCAAGGTTCAAATAAGCGTAATTTTTTTCTAGTAGATAGTCAGCTCAAGAGAGACACTTATATAATATTTGTCTGTCTTCAAATTTTTATTAGAATTTTTGACTGGTTTTATCGTTTCATAATGTCAAAGGGAAGTTTGGTATGGGCTATATGGCTGTTTTCCACAGTAAATTTCCAAACTGGAAGTATAAAAGTTTTTGCATCACACAACGCACATTTTGATTCCATATTTATGTCTGTTCGTTGGATCTTTGGTCGTACGTCACAAACTATCGCTTCAAAAAACGACGAAAGTTTTACAGTGCGTTCTTTTTCTAACGTATTTGGTTTACTTTATCAGACTGAATGTTTTTGCGTCGTTTTTCGAAGCGATTATTTGTGACGTACGACCAAAGATCCAACGAACAGACTATAGCTGGTTTGCTAGGAATATATTGAATCCAGCTGCAACGACCTCTAAACGGATGCAACATTTCGTCAATGGTTGTATATTCACCTAATTTGAAGCACTTCTTGCTATTGTGTAAAAATGCATCAAAACATGTACGAATGGCCACCAATTTATCTATTTTTCGTCTTTCTACCCTTGTGGTTTTATCGTCGAACCTTAATAAAAATAAACGCTTGTAGCCATTACCGCTCTACAAATTTCTATTCCCGTTACGTCAGTTTTCCAAATTTCCTTCACATTTGCAAAGTGAGACTTCTTTATACCAATCATACAAAGAAGACCCAAATAAGCCAAAAAGTCTTTTATTGTTGTT
This sequence comes from Ontholestes murinus, assembly GCA_963969525.1. Lineage (NCBI taxonomy): Eukaryota > Metazoa > Arthropoda > Insecta > Coleoptera > Staphylinidae > Ontholestes > Ontholestes murinus. The sequence continues at coordinate 75,428,150 of OZ018387.1, read as the reverse complement.
AGTTGTTAGTTCTTAGTTTAGCAACGTACGTATTTGTAAATGTTATAATTTCGTCTATCATAATGAGATCAATAATTTTCAAACATGTGTCTAATTATTTACTGATATCTTTGGCACATTTCTGTAGTCCAATAGCTTCTTTTACCATGTTATTTTTATTTTATTTTTGCAACATGTTTATTTTCAAATTTAAACCATTTGGTTGTCTTATTCTTTCCAATATAAAAATTTTCACAGGGTGTTTTCTTCGTTTTCTTTATTTTGTTTGTTTGTTTGTTTGTTTTGTTTATTGACGGTAAATACCATAGTACATACATAATATTAGAAAAATAGCAATACAATATACATACAAATTCAGATAAAAGCGGCATACAATAAATACTTACATGTTAAAATTTAAATACTAAACTAAAAACAACATAATAATTAGAGGACATATTAAAAATGATATATAAAATGAAATTATTAAATAAAACTAAAACAACCAATAATAAAAACCACTAAAGCTTTCAATGATTCCTAATAAATAACCGCAACGCATTTAAGGTCCCGCGGAAAAAGTCAAAGTCACAGTTATTACAATTAATTGCTACCCTGGACATACCAAAATTCTTGCCATAGTCCGTTCGAGTTAAGGGTACATGAAACACGCGTTTAACTCGGGTGACTCTACTAGGAACATGAATACTAAGCAATTCAGTTAGTTTTGGACAGTTCAAAAGTCCATTAATGATCTGATAACCAAATGTAATGTCAAAGTAACGCCTCCGAAACTCCAACGGACTTAAACCGACATTACATAAAATGGTATCGTAGGAACCAGTCAGATTAAATTTAAAACTTAAATGCCTAATAAAACGTTTCTGTACTCGCTCTAGTAGATAGATATCCTTGGCTTTATAAGGACACCATATAATTACACAGTACTCCAAGTGAGGACGAACTAGAGATTTGTAAAGGCATATAAGGGTATCAATTTCTTTAAATTGGTTGCTATGCCTTCTAATGAAACCAACCAACTGATTTGCTTTGGAGGCTATCTTAGCCAGATGAGCTGAGAAACTCCAGCTGCAGTCCAAAATAACACCCAGGTCTTTAACTTGGTTAACCCTTTCCAACTGCACCCCGTCCAGATGGTATCTGCTACAAGGGGTGGAAACCCTTTTCGAGAAAGTAATTACGTGACACTTATCAATATTTAACCGCATCCTGTTAAGCCGACACCAGTCGGCAAACCTATCAAGGTCATCCTGTACATGTCCAGGAGTCACTACATTATTAATAACCGAGTAGATCTTGATATCATCGGCGTACAAAAGAAACTGACAATGTTTAAAGCAATCTGCAACATCGTTAATAAATATGTTGAATAATAATGGACCTAAATGGGAGCCTTGAAGGACACCGGATGTAACCTGGATTAATTCAGATTTTGTGCTACGAATGCGTACAGCTTGAGACCTATAAGTTAGGTAAGACTGGATCCAGCTCAACAGGACACCGCCGATGCCCATACGAGTCAGTTTCAAAATTAAAATTTCGTGGTCAACGGTGTCAAACGCCTTGGAGAAGTCAGTATAAATCGAATCGACAATGTCGCCTTTCTCTAAGGCGTCAGTCACGTATTGACCATATACCAATAAGTTGGTAGTCGTAGAGCACCCTGCTCGGAAACCATGTTGGTTTTCATGAAGTAAAATACCTAAGGATCTCGATAAGTATTCAGTTACAAAACGTTCAAATAGTTTCGCAATGTACGAAAGAATAGAAATTGGACGGTAGTTTGTAACAATATTTCTGCATCCGTTTTTAAAAATCGGTGTTATTAGAGCAGTCTTCCAGGCAGAAGGAAATGTCCCCTGTTTTAGAGACATATTGAACAGCAGCCAAATAGGTCTACTAAACTCAAATGCACATTCTCTTAAGATTATCGTTGGTAAACCGTCGGGTCCCGTGCAATTAGTTATTTTGAGATTCAGTAGCTCGTGTAAGATAGAGGAGATTTTGATGACTGGTCCATTATGTAAGTTAAGATGTGTATCACTAGTGTATGTATGAGATATAATCGGAGAGACTTGGGGATTGTACACAGAACCGAAAAAATCAGCGAATAAGCCGACTATATTTTCACGACCGGAAATTGTTGTACCATTATCGTTGAACGAATCAGGGATCGTCGAAGTATTAGACCTATTCGCATTGACGAACTTCCAAAAGGACTGTGAATCAGATTTAATGCGATTCTCAATCGATGACACATAACTATGATAGCAGGTATAAGAGAGCAATTTGCACTCGGTCCGAGCCACTTTAAACCTATTGTAATCAGATAATAGCCCTGACTGTTTATAATTCTTATGAAACAATTTTTTTTGGTGTATTTTATCAATTAGCTCAGGACTGTACCATTTAGGAAAGCGATAACTGTTGGAATTTTTAACTGCAATTTTTGGAACAAACACATCAATGGCAGTATGTACTATTGAATAAAATAAATCAACGTTCTGATCGACGTCATTCATTTGAAATAAGTTGTCCCACTGTGTATTGCTAAATACTTCACGTAGGCTGTTAAAATCTGACATGTTAAAATTATATTTAAATTCAGAAAACCAGTCACTATGGCTTGGATCTACAGTGCTGAAGGAAATAGTGATTAACAAAGCTGGATGATGTTGATCACAAGCAACGAGTGGTTGATCGGCAGCAGCTATAGTACATTGGTCACTTAAAGAAGCATGCATAAAAATTAAGTCAAGCATAACAGAGTTACAGTTTACTATGGTATTAAGTTGCATTGCGTTTATCAGCCCGTAAGTATCAGCAATGATTAAAGCAGTTTGGCTAGGTGACTTCGTAAAAACACCGAATTCACTGTTCTCCCAAAGGATATTCGGCAGATTATAGTCACCAACAATACATAAACGATGGTCGGGCAGCAAATCGCACAAATTTTCCACGGTTGAGCAGTGCTGCTCATAGACGGCCACAGAGGAACCGGGTGGGATGTAAATAGCACCGACGATAAGTTTAGTGGTTCCAATAGAAATTGACACATATATTTCTTCGTATGAAGACGACGTACATCTAACCACGTAGGAATTCAAATTACTTGATACGGCAATTAAAACACCACCCCCGCGGGATTTGCCCGTTACCGCAAAATTTCGATCGCAGCGATAAATATTGAAGCCATCCATGCCTAGTTCACCATCGAAGATGTCATCATTGAGCCACGTCTCGGATAGTGCGATGACGTTACTATCCGATAGAGATGTGGACATTCGTAATTCATCAAGTTTAGTACGTAGACCTCGGACATTCTGGTATAATAAATTCAATGAAGAAGGCATATTCGAAGGATGGTTAATATTGTTATTTTTCACTGGGTTGATGGCGGGACGTCTAAAAAATCATCCGAAATAACTGGAGGCAGCAGTCCACGAGGCTTAGGTTTACGGGGACGGTTTATAAATTCCCGGACCGTAACATTATTAGGCCATTTCGCAGGTTGCAATAATTTCGGGACATCGCTCTCATTAATTCCAATTTTAAAGGATGCGTAGATATCATTCCTAGTGAGAGGGAAATTAATGAATGCCGATATTCCAATGCTATCTCTTAAAAGCGAGTTAACGTTTTCAACGGACGTATCAGGAGAGCAATTGTTAACATGAAAGAAAATTCGTTTATTGGCACACTTAACAATCGAGTTGTTATCCGAGATTCCGCGAATAAATGAATGAGTAGGCATTTTTCTTTTCTTGTTTGAGCCGGGTCTCACGGTATTAATGCAGGATGAACTCGCCGTCGAAACATGGGGTGGTAGAACTGCAGATTCGGCGGTTGTTAGGCCGTTCTCCGCAATTAAAACCGGTGCAGTGACGATTTCGCCGCCAACCTCATGCGGGGTATCGACGCCATCTGTCTTCACGATGTTCGAGATATTACTACTAGTTTCATTTGGAAATGTAGAAATAGTGTTGTTAAGAACCGGGATAGAATTGCTTAATAAAGATGCAATCGACGAAAGTATTTCCGACTTTAACTCATTATGTAGATTGATGACTAAATTTTGTATAGTAGTCATATTGGAAGTCTGCATCAGTTTTATATCCTCCTTTAGAGATGACAATTCACACCGTAGCGAATTTAACTCGGACGCGTGAACGCAGCATTCAGCGTCGCACGCAATTTCACTAACGCTTGTAGTGCGGGTATAATCAACGTGTGCTTGTTGGGTTGCCGATATATTCGCAGTTGGTTTTAGACCCTTGGATGATTTAATACAGCAAGGGCACTGGTTAATGTTCATGCTCTCATCGCAATCAAGAAACCCACGGTAACGTTTTAAACAACTACGATGAAAGCAAGAATTACAATCAGAGCATGTAATTCCTGAATCGACAACCGCCTTGCAGCGGTAGCAGAGGTTATTCATTATATTAAATCAACCCAAATTTAATAATAATACCGAAAATTAATATGTAGGGTGAAACAGAGGGAACGAAGGAAATTCAAAAGAGGAAACAAAACAGTGGACACGCTCTTCACAACACGGGGTCGATCGTGTTGACTTTATTGAAAACATACACACGGACAGAAGACCGCGGAATGAGAGGTAGAGGTTATGATTAATGTTTACAAATTTGGATATAAAATTAACAATAAATTACTTACGTTGCGACGAAAACCTTACAGTAAATGAAGAAATTAATAGTTCTTCTTCACATTTGTAGATAAACTAATAATAATAATTCACATTTCACCACAATTTATTCAATTTATGACTTACACATGTTACACGTTAATGAATTTGACTCTGTTCATTTATTTCATTCCAAATACTTAGTTCCGACAAAATATCAACATCATTAATGTCTATATTCTCTGTACTAAACTAAGAATCAGTTTCCACATTTTCATCATCACTTTTGTCTTCTTCAAACATATGCCGAACAATATTTTTGAGTTCTGCTTTTGTAAGAGGCCTTTTATTATCTTTTATTGACATTTTGTCTTACCTATGAAGAAAAAATTAAAAATAATAAGTATAAATAAATAAATTTATTAATTAGCTAATTAATAATTAATATATTATATATACATATTGATTCACAAGATGAAAAAGTATCTAAAAAAACTGCCAAATAATTATATTTACACTACATTATATTACAATTACACATTCATTCACCTATGACTCAGTACTGACCAAATTTTGTGACACAAAAGCAAATACTCCCCACCAATATAACCTATAAGCATTATCCTAAGAATAGATAAGGATTATTTTTAAATTTTCACGTGTACTATTAGAAAAGTAATAAATTTTCTGTAAATTTTAAGGCTGCGCGCCCGCTCGAAGGTTAAGATATCTTTCCGTAGGAACCAGATTATGTAAATTAAGTTTGACCTTCGGATTTTCCAGTTTTATAATCGGCAAAACATATACACACAAACTTATAACGGGTTTATTATCTCATTGTATTGAATGATAAGTGTGTGATCGCAGTGGATTTAATTGTACTGTAAATAATGAAGGTTTTAGTGGGATTCGTTGCATGTAAGTACACAATATTATTATCATATATTTTGCTATGGTTAAGGTCAAATAAGAAATATTTTCTCTTTGATGTTAATATTGAGTTAATAATTTGATAGTCGTAAATAGTAAATAAATCTGAATACGTACTATACAAAATAATTGATAAATTTACTGTTTTAATTTGGTTACAATTATAAATAACAAATATTTGTTTATATCGTATCCGCCTACCAGAAGTAAACAACCTATTTTCAATCAAATAGATATTACTATTTATTAATCATAATAATAATAACGTATTAAAAAAACTTCTTTATACAAAAAATTCACAACATTTCAATTAATACATAAGGTTTAAAAAATATTATAAAACGTCAAAAGAATAGTGCAACATACTATTATATATAAAAAAATATGTACCAATAAATCGTACTTTTAAATAAGTAAAACCTAATATTAATACTAATACTAAGAAATGATACTATAAATTATATTAAAAATAATAGAAACATATTTTAACACTTATTAATATAAATATACATAGACATACACAGAAATAAAATTTAAAAGAAGGTGACAGAAAACAAAAATAATAGTTAAGAATAATTGAAAAGTATTTAAAAATGTGGAAAATATCTGCGTGGTTTCACCACCTTAAATGATATGAGCATCGTATAATATGATGGACGACACGTTAAAAACTATAAATTAGTTGAATGAATTAAAAAATTAAAGTATTAAAATATAATAGTACTGCACAACATAATATAAACTATATGGGGGTTTAAATTATAAGATCATTATTTATAATTTTTTTTCATAAGTAAAACACTTTGGATAAGAAATAGTTTTTAACAAAAATTTTAAAATTATTTAAGGGTATAAAGGTTATGTGAGATGGCAGTTTATTGAATGGCGTAATAATTTGCACGGTTTGCAGTATAGTGCCCCCAAATTAAGATGTCATATCTGATACTCGTATAAAATGATTCAGAACGTAAACAATATATTTTTGTCGATAATTTTTTAGCCATATTTTCCCCGTGAATATCCCATTTAAGCTTGGAATCCAAATGAATTCCTAAGAATTTAGCGGTATTTTCTAGAGGGTTCTCAACTTTATTAAGTGTAAACAGAATCTGCTTAGTTTTTTTCTGAATTTAAAATTAGGCAAATCGTTTATATATATTATAAACAGTAGGGGCCTTAATACCGAACCTCGAGGAACACCATGGATACTTGGTAAAGGGTCTGATGATTTTTTATTGTATTTACAATTTGTACTCTGTTTGACAGGTATGATGCCAACAGATTTCGACTATTAATAGAGAATCCGTATTATGTTAATTTGTTATATAGCATTTCATGTGGTATGAAATAGAATGTGTAAAAATGAACCAACACAAAGAATATTTTGTTCAAAACAGTTTGACATGATTTCTACGAACGATAAGATATCGCCGTTGACTTTTGAGACCTGAAATCATATTGGTGGATATAAAAGAGTTTATTTTTTTCAATATATTCAAGTATTTGATCCGTCAATAATTTTCTACTATTTTAGAGATTATAGGAAGTAGCGAAATGGGTCGATAGTTATTTACATCTGCCGGTTCCCCTTTTTTTATAGGTTTTATATAGGTATAACTAATGCAGACTCCAGAGAGAGAGCCAGGAAAGATGCTTGATCTAATGATGCCATTAAGTATTTTTTAAATGCGGAATCAGTAATTCATTTACACATTTTATAATATCCACTTTGATGCCGTATATATCTGCGTTCTTTCCTGATTTTAAAGAATTTTTAATATTTTAGAATTTGTTTTAGTATTGGCATTAAACAGTTTGGACCTAGGCAAGTCCTTTAAGAGTTCAGTCGCTATGTCGACAAAATAGGAGTTGAAATTATCACAAGATATATCTACAATCTACATTCTTTAAGAAGTTGGTGTAAAGAGGTTGAAAGGCCCATAGATTGATGTTCTTTGATCACATGTAAAGTCTCGCACATTTGTCTAATATCACTATTATAATAATATAATATAATAAATGCGATGTGAAGCTGTAGTATTTATTTTAGAAAATTTTACAGGAACATCTATATTCAGTGCATTTGTGAGTACGCAATGAAGATATTCCAATTTTTTGTTTATTGGTATCGTTGAATTATTAACAAAGGACCAATTTGTATGTTCTATCATATTGTAATATAAAAAACTTACCTTCTAAAGTGAAGGGTCTGTAAACGAGCTCTCCCTTATTGTTTTCATTATGATTTATACATAATGATACGCCAAGCCTAAGTGATGAGATATACTTGTGTTAAAAGATTCAATTTGATGTATTAAGTCATGGCAATTTGCAAAAATAAGACAATTGTTCTTATGTGTATTAAAATTTACTGTTGCTATAAGTCCATAAGTAGTCAACAAATCTGTAAGTTGTGCTTCTTTTGGATCATTAATATTAAACCGAATATTGAAGAACCATATTACAATTTAAATGAGTTGCCTTATCTAGAAAATACGAAATGTCATTTATAAACACATTAAAATCGCCGGTAGAAAACGGTAGACACATATAAATGCTGTTTTAAAAGAAGGTATAAAGAGAATAGACAAATCGCAAGTTTTATCAATGTATATTTTATCAGTCAGACCATTATATACATATAATAACATATATAATTGAATCTTCTTAATTACTCTCATTTGGTGAAATATAAGCTCTGGCAGGCATATCATTGATTTTTGAAACCACACATTCTTCCTTGGAAAACCAATGCTCAGATATTCATATTAGACTAAAATTTTGGTCATAAATTAATGCTTCAAATTCAATTAATTTATTTTTGACGGATTGTCATTGAGAAAAAGAACTTTTGTTAAATCTGTTTGTTCATTAATTCTGTCCCATTTTTTCGCTTTGGGTACAATAGAATCAGTATTGCTTAAATTGCTTTCTGTATCTGAGTCATTAATTATTATTACATTATTCGCAGTCATTGGCCTTACTTCTATAATAGAAAAATCAATTATAATTATTAATAATAATAATAATAAGCTTTATTCCAATAAAAAGTAGACAATATAATAATAACACATACAATGATATGAATACTACTAGCCGCCTCTTGATATTAGAAATCGTCAAAAATAATGGAATTTAAATCACAGCACATAAATTCCTCTACTATATACGGTTCAATTTGTCGTAAGATTTCGTGCAAATATTTTTTATATCTTACAAGATTAATTTCAGTTCTAATAAATATTGGTAATTTGTTGTAAAATCGTAAGCACGAGTAATGAACACCCCTCTCTGTCAGTGTAAATTTATACTTGGGATATACAAACCTACACTTGTGCCTCGTTGCGTAACAATGTTCATTTATGTCTGACTTGAAATAATAATGATATTTCCTGACAAAAGTCAGACATTCTAGGATATATATACCAATGGCCGTTAAAAGACCATTATTTTTAAATAGTGTCCTGCAAGAATCATATGGACTTAAACCTAACATGGTTCTCAGCGCACGTTTTTGCAGACTTAATATGTTGTTCAAATACGTGGAGCTACCCCAGAAAACTATACCGTAGCGGACTAACGATAGAAAATTTGAATTATATACCAATTTTAATATATAAAAGGATACATTTGATTTTAAAATTTTCAACATATAGCAAACTGTACACAAACGCAAAGATACATATTCGATATATTTTTTCCATTTTAATTTATTGTCGATAAATATTCCCAGAAATTTTGTGTCATCTGTTATATCAACACTAGTGTTATTGATAGTCATTTGCTGAGGATGGTATGTAGCCTCAGATTTTTTAAAGATAATATAGTTTGTCTTACCCTAGTTTAAAATTAGTTGACTGTTATCAAACCAAGTTTTGATCATATTCAATAGAAAAGTGATGTTATTCTCTAGATCTGAGATATTCTTAGATCGTACACAAATGTTCGTATCATCGGCGTAGTTGACGATATTATATTTTTCATTGTCAATTATTTAAAAAAAATCATTTATGTATATATTAAAAAGGAATGGACCCAAGACAATCTCTTGAGGCACCCCCAGGACTATGTCTAAAGCATTCGGCCGATATGTAGTACTTCCAGATATCACTTCTACTACTTGTTTTCTACCAGTCAAATACGTTTTGAACCAATCATATGCTGCACCTCTAATTCCATAATTATACAGTTTAGAGAGCAGCACACTGTGGTTGATACAGTCGAACGCCTTGGACAAGTCCAAAAATATGCCACAAGCCATCTCACCAGACTCCATTCCCTCTATAATAAATTGGATAAAATCGTACAGAGCGGTGTTGATGTTTTTACCTTCTCTAAAGCCATGCTGATGCTCGGAAATTAGTTTAAATTTTTTGAAAAATGATTTGCATTGCACTGTTACTATGTATTCATATATTTTAGAGAAAGATGACAGGAGACTGATTGGTCTGACATTTTTTATTTTCGACGAATCTCCACTTTTGTGAAGAGGTTTGACAACGGCAGTTTTTAACTTTTCTGGGAATATACCAGAACTTATTGAATTATTTATGAGAAAACACAAAGGCTCACATAAATTCTCCGTGCATTCTTTGATGACGAACATTGATATTTCGTCAATCCCGTAACTCTTTTTATTTGGCATGATTTTTATAACATTCATTAGCTCATTATATGTGATAGGGTTGAAAAACAGGGAGTGTTCGTGCATATTCACATTTATGTCTAGATTTGCAATTAATGTCTTCGAATTTATTAAGTTTGGTGCAGCATTTACAAAATAGCTATTTATTTTATTCACGTCCGATTCTAGGGTAGAGCTTTCGTAGTTAGTTATTTGTTTTTTCCAGTGGTGTCTTTTATAACAGCCCAAGCTGTTTTATTTATGTTGTTTGATGTTATAATTTTATTGTTATACTGTTGTTGTCGGTCATTTTTTAACAATATTTTGTATCTTTGTTTGCAACGCTTTAATTTTTCTTTACATTCGCTGAAATGAGGTGCCAAAATGTCATATAATTCCAACTCCCTTTTGCAAGCAATAGTTTCTGCTGATAGTACTAATTTTTGTTTTTTATTGCCGTATTTAACTGTCTAATGGAAATTTATTATTGAAGCGATTTAGTAGGATACGCGTAAATTCATTAAATTGTTCATTTACGGTATTTTGTTCATACATTGTTAACCAGGTTTCAGATTGTAATGTCCTATTGAATAATTTGATTTTGTTACTAGTTATATGTCTACATTTTTTTGTGAATGATTATCTTTATCATTGTTTACAAATGTGGCAATTTGAGCAAGGTGATCAGAGAACCCCGTACCTACGACTCCACAACATTTTATACTTTCGTAGTTTGTAATGATGTTGTCTATACACGATTTAGTTTTGTTGGTTATTCTAGTATAATCATTAATTAAGAATCTGCAGTTATATGATTGAATTAACATACACAGTTCGTTAGATGTTTTATCATGTTTAAATATATCGATATTAAAATCTCCGCAGATAAAAAAGTTCTCGTTACTGCTAATTAATAATGACAAGATATATTCCAGTTTATATAAAAAAATATTTTTTTAATTTATTTTATTTATCACTGTCAGGAGATCTATAAATGCACGTGATATTAATAGGTTTATTTTTATTTATTTTAAAGTGAGCGCTTGCGCATTCAAAGTTTTTAATTTCCGCTAAACCGTTTATATCATTGCATATATTAAACTTAAATTTACGATTACAATAAATAACAACGCCACCATGTTGATGACGAGGGCGAAAAAAATTTGTAACACATGTGTAGTTCATAATGCAATGTAAGCTGTTCGAGAGATTGCCAATGTTCTGTTAAACAGACGAAATTGCAATCATGTTCTTCTATAAATACGGTCAGTTCATTTAAACAGTTCCCAATAGACTGTATGTTGAGATGTATAGTCTGTTCGTTGGATCTTCCGTCGTACGTCACAAACTATCGCTTCGAGAAACGACGCAAAAACATTAAGTCTGATAAAGTAAACCAAATGCGTTAGAAAAAGAACGAACTATAAAACTTTCGTCGTTTTCTGAAGCGATAGTTTGTGACGTACGACGGAAGATCCAACGAACAGACTATATTAAGTTTAATTTTTCGGCGTTGGATCCGGATTTATGTTCCTTTTTATAAGCCACTGAAAAAACGGGTTGATACTAATGCCCTTTGGCCACGTAGATGGGTCCTTTAGTGTCGGCAGCTCATCAATTGGGACGCTTACTTTGAACGATGTATAAATATCCGGATGTTTGGATGTTATTTTCTCGCAATCGATTATGGTAAATTTATTTTTATCTTGAAGATAATGTTTTATATCATCAGTTGTGATGTGGGGTTTAAATCCCGACGTATGTATGTGCCCCATGCGGGTTGCAACTTCTAAAGTTGTTGTTTCGGATGAACCTTAAATACGTTTAGATTGTCGTCTTTTTCTGCGATTGGCCATTTTATACCCCTCGTTATCATCAACGATTTCTGTAATCTCGCCTGGTTTATTTTCGTCGTTCGATGGTTCGATGTTTACCTTTTTTTCTGAATTGTGATTTATTTTTAAATTTGAAATTTTACTTTGTGGAGGAAGTAACGACATCTCAATTTTACTTTTGTAGGTTGATTGAGTTTCTATTGTATTAACAGATTTGTGTTGCATTTGATTGTTATTATTTGTTATTTTGTTATTTAAGGTTAAAATTTCTCTTTTCATAATATTCATCATTTCTAATAGTTCATCGATCCTAGTATTTGTTTTTGGATCGGAGGTTGGTGAATCTACCGTAGATGTTTCAGCAGTTTTGGTTTTGGGAAATTGAACTGAGCAGGAATCACATACCCATTTGATGTTTTTATTTTCTAGGCATCCAGCGTCGGCCCTTTTTAGTCCACATGATAGGTGAAGTTTACCATCGCATATGAAACACTGTATATGTTTATCACTAACACTTAGCTGAACTTTGGCGCCATTTTATATTAATAGGTATATGTTAAAATGAGTCGGATAATATCGGGTTATCAAATACAGATCAAATTCCATGTAAGGTGAAAAAAGAAATGGTAATGCATAAATCATAGTTATTTACCAAAGCGGATTAAGAAAAATATTCAGTTACTTATCAATATCATTATTAGACGATCTTGCTTGCGAACTCATTGTTATAACTCATGGAGATAAAACCCGCTGACTTAACCGCAATGATACCAATCAATAAGTGAAGATTGGCGTTTGAATCTTAGCATCAGCAGTTATGTTTTAATATCACAGCATTCGTGATTTTTGATCCTTAGTAATTTATTACTAAAAGGCAAGCAAGGATATATTTTTTTAAATCATATTTGGTCCTGAAACTTTTTAAAAGATTTCAATATTTTGAGAAGGTATCTATGAAAAATGTTTCCGATGAATGTTTAAATGATGCATATCAATACGGCATTGTAACACAACATACAAATGGGAAGGAGTCTCAGTTAGAATAATTATGTAAAATTGGCCAGCAGTATATAATATACTATGATAATTTATTATTTGTCTTGTACGCACATCGAAAAATAATTAAATATAGGCATTTAACCTGTTTGAATTTGGAACTAACAACGTAGGACAAATACAGATTAGCCTGCAGATATTTCTAGATAGACTGCAGAATAGTGTAACACAGAATGTTACGAGATATTAAAGTGAAGATGACACTGGCTTTAGCAATGCTGACAGCGTTGAAAATCGCATTTGCCCAAAAGTAATGATAAAGTAGAAATGAAAGATGTTTGAAAAGTGCGAGAGAAAGTGATGTTCAAGAAGAGTCACAGGATGAAAAAGGTAAAGCAGCCGTAAAAAGGATATACTTTGAAAATCCAGGTCCCTGATTTAAAATGATCAGTTACATTTCCACGAAGACATAAATGTTCATTGCAATTTGGCACTTGTTGGAATGTAAGAGTACGTGAGAATGTTTATAATTAAATAAAACACTTGTTTAGCACATTTTCACTTGGTTTATTTACCGCTAGATGTTAATTTCGGTGTAAAATGGACTTAAATATGCCTGCAATGGCTAAAATATTACCGAATGGTGAAAATGCTGTGTCGATAGGAAATTCCATCACATGAAGCTAAAAAAGTTCTGAGTGGAAGAACACGCAGTGAATTCCGCCTACAAGTCCTGTGAGCTAAATTTTTGTATTATTTTTATGTGTATTTTGAAGTTTTTCATATAACAGGACTTTGTAAAGTAAAATAAATATATAAATATACATTGTCAATAGCAAACTACATAAATGAGAAAAAAACGATCAAATATGAACCTGCTCGGATTAGGAAAAAACGGAGGAGAAGATGAACCATTATGTTAGTAATTGGTTTTTTTGGGATTAGTATTAGTAACGGATTATTTAAAGCGGTTAAGTCGAAATTTAACAAATTATGTTGATGCTTTTTCATTTCGATTGCCTCCAACATGTTAAGTTTATAATTATTGGAACTTTGTAATAATTTAACATTGTCTAACGATTATTTATGACCCGTTGTTAATGAGTAATTTTTTTATTGGTAATCTCGGGTAATTCAATAATTTAGTGTTTTTTCCTAATTCGATATATTAGATCGATTTTCTCTCATTTGTGACCAAAATGCAAATCTAGCGATAAATAAATCAAGTGAAAAAGTGCTAAACTAGTGTTTTATTAAATTCATTGCAATTCTTTAACTACTTCTTAAGTGGCGGGGTAACAAAAATTGTAAAACAATCTTATTTGTCTACTCCCATAGTAGTAAGTAGGCAATAACGCAATCGTTTGTTGATTAGTAACCATGGCATTATGAAACATGCACGTAATGAAGAAAAAACTAGCACGTAATATATTACGTAACCATTATTATTACAAAACTCCAATCAAGTAGCCTAGACAAATGAATTTGACAAATATCGTTGTTGACGTTATTTTGGTTTAATTATTATTAATAACTCATTTATTCATTGTTAAAATGAGTGAAAGTGACTCCGCAGAAGAAATTGTTGGAATTCCACCAGAAATTAGGCAACTAGCAGAACATACCGCGTGGTTAACGGTAAATTCATGGATTGGCGGATGAATAATAGTGTTCAGTCTATTTCGGAAAATGTGTTATTAACCTATTGTGGCGAAATAAGTAAGAAATGCAAACCTTCATCTCTTTGGGCCATGTATTCGATGCTGCGAAGTGTTTTAATAGTGAAACATAACCTCAATATTGCAAAGTATTCCAAATTATAATGAATGGAAGTAGAAAAGGTATAGTACACAACTCGAGGTGTAAGTCACTTAAGTACTCGTGGAATTACTGCACTCGCCTAACGGCTCGTGCGCATCTTTTTCCACTCGTACGTAATATATGACTTCCAACTCTCGTTATGTAATATACTATTATATGATATTTAGACTAAAACTGAAAAACCGCCATCCTCAAGCAATTTCTTGACTATATACTTCATTGGTAAATATGCCTAATATGATGATTAATGTCATCCAATTTTAACTAAATATAATCGTCCTAGTAATAATCTCATTCATAACTTCGAGTTGACAGATATTGACAAATTTTCATATTTAGTAGGTTATTTCGAAGAAGTTGAAACTTAAATTTACACTATATAATTTTATTATAGCATGATATTCTAGTCGAGCGTTTTACCGAAACATGTATGTTGGCAAATTATTATATTTCGTTCAATTATAGTAGATAGATTTATTTTAAAGTAGATTTTGTTTAATTAATAGAAGTAATGAATATCGTCTAGCTAAATATAAGGTGAACTAAAAAGAAATACATGATTTTTTCCTATACCTGTTTCTCGCGATGTATAAGTCCGATTGAGTTCCACTAAATGTTGTTAAATAGATGAGAATTTGTAATAAAATACTTTTCTGAGAGTTTTGTGATTAGTTGACCTAATTTTGTTTCAGCGCGCGTCAAAACTTGATACTAGCAAAGAAGAAATACGCTATATTTTACAGTTTTTTTTTCGATTAACGCGAAGAAGCAAACCAGGCGGCTAAAAATATGACTAGTGTTTAAGGTCTCGATACTGTAACAGCCAATCACGCTCAATTTTGGTTTCATCGATTCTGTTCTGGTAATTTCGATGTCAAAAATGCACCATTCACTGGACGGACAATTGTCGAAAATATAGGTTAAATTATGAATATTGTCGAGTCTGGCCGTAATGTAAGCACTGTTTCGATTGCCCATGAGATAAAGATTGCACAAAAAACCGTTTGAAACAATTTGAATAAGGCTGGATACAAAAAGAAGTTAGAATAATATTAAAAGATAATAAAAGATAATATAATAGTGTTTTTTTCTATTTCTATAGAAACTAATAAATTATTTTCAGACTTTGGCCAGCATAATTTTTCCAAG
This sequence comes from Ontholestes murinus, assembly GCA_963969525.1. Classification (NCBI taxonomy): domain Eukaryota; kingdom Metazoa; phylum Arthropoda; class Insecta; order Coleoptera; family Staphylinidae; genus Ontholestes; species Ontholestes murinus. Next base: position 75,412,147 of record OZ018387.1, on the reverse strand, counting down.
ACTATTTAAATCCACTTATTTGGCATTCAATTCACACACAATGATTTGTATTTGTTGAATTTGGTTCCATTCCTAGATAATGATGTAAAAATCGAAACTAGTCGGAATAAATCGTAAAAATTGTGAAACCAACCAAGTGCCTTTTTATAAACAACCCTTAACACAATGTTTTGATTAAAATAATATATTTTATATATTAATTCAGAGGATTCGTGTAACAATATCAAACATGTGCAAAGAATTTAGAAATATATTTCTTTATTGATCAACTACATTGTTAGAAGTTGTGAAATATATTTCTTTAAAAAATGTAAATAATACTACATATTGCTTTTTTAGGTTTCCTTATCGTAGATGGATTTGGATTTAGTTTGAGTAATTCATCAGGAATTAAAAGAAACGTTACGAAATGCAAGTAAGTTTTTATAATAAAAATAATATATCATTCATTAAAAATGAATTTATTTACGTATTTATTTGAGCGATAGATTAGCGCGCCATATATTCAGTAAAGAGTTTATCAGAAAAAACAAAGAGCAATTAGGTTAATGAGATGTTATGACGGAGGGACTCAAAATTTACAAATAGATTTTTATTTTTACATATTTTGAGATCTCCAAGAATATTTATCTTGTAATAATATCTCTGTGTTTTCCCTTACTAGACTTAAAATAGAATACGTCTATTTCTTTTAATTAATTCCCGGCTTTTTCTGTGTGGTTTGTGTGATTTTAATTTCCTGATCAACAGAGTTTAATAAATTATTTCAACTAAAATCAAAATCACGGCCATAAGTGCAGATATTTATTTTCTTAATGGATACAAATCCAAACAATTCTTCCCAAAATTCACCCAAAACAAGTTCAACCACAGCAGAACAAAGTAAGTGTTCAAATGAAAAACACTACACCCGAAAGCTAAAATTGTAGAAGAACATTTCAATATTACAGAAAAAGGTAAAGTGTTTACTCACATCACAAAATAAAAGAGTAATTTCACAAGAAGAATTCCTCCAAAAGCAGGCATAAATAAACAAAAATTTTGAAATTTCACTTATTCATCTAGTATGTTGATGATTGATAATGCTCAAGAGTGATATTTTTATTCCAATGGTCCTTTAACTTTTTGATGGCTTTCATGTAAAACGATTTGTCTTTGCTCTCAAAATAAGCCCCAATTTCAGCCATTACTTTTTCATTTGAGCCACTTTTTTCCCTGGAGCATCTTTTTCATGTCTGATAAAAGCCGGTAGTCGCCGAGAGGCAAATCTGGAGAGTACGGTGGGTGGATAAGCAAATCAATTTAACAATTGTTCTTATCGAGTTGTAACATGGGGCATTGTCCTGGAAAAACAAAACTTTTTTCTTTTGCATGTGCTGCCGATTTTTCTTGATTTCTGTACTCAATCGATCCAATAATATTCACTATTGATAGTTTTGTCTTTCTCAAGATAGTCAATGAACAAAATTCCATTCACGTCCCAAAATACGGATGCCATAATCTTGCCAGCCGACTTTGAGTTTTTAGTCGCTTTAGACGACTTTCACCGGCTGTTATCCACTCAGCTGACTATCCTTTTGATTTAGGCGTGTAGTGGTAAATCCATGTTTTATCCATACCATACCAGTGAAAGAAATCCTGTTTATTTAGCGTTCTGAATCGTCGACGCGATGTTGTTTCTGGTTCGAAAGCAACTTGGGCATATTTTCATATAAAATTGTAAATATCTTCAAGGTGTCAGCTATCTTACCCAACCTTATTTTACAGTCTTTTAAAACGATTTTGTGGACATTTTATATATTTTACGGAACAACTGCCTATTTTGGGCAACCCGAGCGTTCAGTATTATGGGTGCTTTAAAGTCACCACTCAATAATAGTTGATTTCCCTGGTGCAGAGTCCCCACAATGCTTATCAAGCTACTGTTTGGCTCTAACAATATTTTTCCCTACTAAAAATACTGTTTAATCAACTAACGATCAGAGTGCCATACATTTTTAATACGTATTGTTGGAAGGTTAGTATTATCCGAAAATCAAATGGATCTGTCAACAATGTTGCCATATATTTGTCAGACCGGGGGCATTGAGTAATGTATTATCATTGGAAGAAATGATCAACGATACGGATTTGGTCGCACCACTTAATCCGGAAGATGCCACCGTCTTTAGGATAGCGGCCAAAGAAGTAATTGATAAATAAAGCAAAGACCAATGAAAATCCAAAGCACCACAAAAACAATACATAAAGGTAAAATCTATATTTTGTATTTGTTTCTCATTTTTCACTTGGTGAAACATTATGTTAATAATAGGTTGTTGAAAAAATTCACTTGGTTTGTTTCACTTAATTTTTTATTTTTATTCGACTAGTTTCTGTACTGTGCCATTATAAAGAGTTCAAGAGTGCAGAATGTAGTCGAATAAAAAATAAAAAATTAAGTGAAACCAAGTGATTTTTTTCAACAACCTATTATTAACGGTAAAATCTAATAAGAAAAATGCAGTAGTAATAGTGATTGTTACGACAAGGTAAAACTTACGTTAGAAAGCGAGTACTGTATTTAGCAATCCAAAAACCTCATCAACTTAAATCAAAAACCGAAAGTATAAAAACTTAAACTCCCCAAGTTGTATTGTTTGCCAAAAATCCATAAACAGGGCAACAAATATAGACCAATTGTTTTCGACAAAAGTTTCCCCGCGTATTTTTAGCAAAATCGTTGATTAATGAATTTAAAGGTCTTAAATAATTTTTATTACATTAGTGAAAATCACATGAGAAACTAGTTTCTTTTGATATACACGCCTTTTTTGAGTATTACATTACCAGAAAGGTCGAACATCCTGAAAGATATTTTAATTAATAATTCAATTCCCATAGACAAAATTAATAAAAATATAAACATTTCCAAAGTTTTAATGGAATATAATGTAATAATAAAATGTAATGTAATATAATAATATACATTGCCGAGCATAAAACTAGGTTCAATTCGTTATTTAAAGTTATTTTAGATTTTTTTTATATTTTACGTGTTTTTTCGATTGTAACAGTTCACTAACTGATTGCTTTAATAAAAAAATAATTTTTTATTGTTCAAAGTATGTTGAAAGTAATTAAAATTAACAATTTTAATTTGATATGCTAAATAATTAAAATAAACAAGTTTACTTTGATATGCTTTTTTAAAACAAAAGAAAGTTTAAGAACTTTAGTAGGGAGTATTCCCTCCTCTGAAAGTGATAACAGCTTGCAATCGGTGAGGCTTGCTCTAGATCAGAATTTGGATCACATTCTGCGGAAGAAACTGTCCCATTTCTGCACCAATATGCCTTGAAGCTCTCTAGAATTTCTGGGGGTCGGCACATGTCTCCGTAAACGTTTTCCCATCTCATTCCAAACATGCTCGATTCAATTTAAATGTGGACTGCGAGCAGGCCAAACAAATTGCATGATTTGATACCCTTTAAGATAATCAGTAACAATCCGAGCAGTGTGGGTTCGTGCGTTATCATGCATAAATGTTGCGTCGTCTCCAAGAATAACCATGAACGGTAAAACATTGTCTTCTAGAACCTCTGTCAGATATCTATGAGCAGTCAACGGTGAATCGCGATTCATCGAAAAACAATACGCGACCCCAATCCACTATTGTCCAAGTCAAGTGTTATTGTGCAAAATTCAATCTCGCAATCCGGTGTTCACGGGAAAGCGGCGGTCCAGTAGCTCTAGTTCGAAAAGATAATCAAGCAGCATGAAGTCGCCTCCGAACTGTCCACTCACTTTTGTTTACATTTCTCATTTCTTGCAGATGATTTCGAAGGGAAACTGCAGTGACCGTTCGATTTCTCAAAGCACTAGAAACGAAAAAGCGGCCATCTCTAGCTGTTGTAGTCTTGCCTCGCTCTGAACCAGTTCTTTGAGTGAACAGTCTCTTCGTACCGCCACCATACTTGTTGCACACTTTAGAGACTTACACCAACATTTCTCGTAGTTTCGCGCTGACCGCGGCCGTCTTCTAAAGCCGTCGCAACAACAGGATTTATGCTCATTGAGGAACACTAAAAATAACAAAATTACTCAAACAATTTGCAACTGACTGATGACACCACAGAAACAAAAACTATGCTATCCATAAACTTGCTTTTCTTTCAAAAAAACATGTTAGAGTAAACTTGTTCATATTTATTACTAAGCAATGTCAAATTTAAATTGTTCATTTTCATCACTTTCAATAAACTTTGAATAACAAAATATAATCATTTTTTAATTCAAGCAATCAGTTAGTGAACTGTTACAACCGGAAAATTCCGTAAAAACTAAAAATTTCCAAAATAACTTCAAATAACTGCTCGGCAGTGTAATATTATTTGTGGTTAAAACATAGTTAATTCTTCAATTCAGAGTAAGTATGGATTACCACGTAGTATGAGTAGAATGTAATATATTTAAATTTAATAACACACACTATAAACAGACCTTTGGAACTGTTATTGGAAACCCTCTTTTTCCTTTTTTGGCTGACATTTTTCTATACGTGTAAAATTTATCCAATAATGAACTTCTCAACTTTCCTTGGGAACAAAGGTACAGATATATAGAACAATTAAATTCAAAATTAAATAATCTCTTTCCAAGCATTAATTTCACCTAGGAAATTGAAGCTAATTCTGACTCTCGCGCATAAATCAGGTTGAAATTGACTAATGGCATGAGTTATTTTTGAGGTTAAATGTGGTTTTTGTCTTATTCGTATAGATCTGCGACTTAAGAAAACCCGACAAGTAAAAGTCTAACCGGGCCAAATCGCCCGATCTCGGTGTCAGTTTGCATCACCAGAAATCGCTCGAGCAGAATGTTTAATGTGAAATGGGCTGTGTGGCATGTAGCGCCGTATTGTTAAAATCACATCTAATTCAGGCCAAAAGAAATTGGTAATCATCGACCTATAGTGCTTGCAACGCAAACTCGACTGCCTCGGATTCTCTTGCACACTTTCATGCACAGCGGTGATATTTTAGGCAGATCTTGCGTTTCGTCTTCGTACGGGTGTTGGTTCATTGTTTACTGAACTTCACTGACTTTAGTTTATCCACTACATTACGAATAGTCCTCTTGGTAGGACGATTATGGTGACCGTAAAATGGGTGAAATATGCGAAACGTTGCCCGAACAGAACACCTATTTTTATAAAACAATTTTGCACCTGTCGTTGAAGGCTTTATCCATATATAGTGGTTGGCAAAACAAACTGAATAAATAACAGTCAATTCGACAGATATAGTTTCAACAATAAGACCGCTAATAACTGTCAAGGTTTTTGTTTGGAAATTTTTGATCGGTCGCTATTTTGTTATTTGAAACAATAAAAAATAATTGTAAATACGATTGTTTTAGAGAGCTGAAAGCTATTTTTTGGTTTTTTAAAATAGTCTTTCAAAGAAGATAGTTATAGCGATATTATAGAAAAACAAAAGAACTCCAATATCACAAATTGAAACTAAAAAAAGTTGTTTATTTTAACAAGTTCTAACTACCATTTTCATCTGTAACGACTTAGTGTTAACACCCTGTATTAGTGGTGTCTCTTGGGCGGATTCTTAATTAGCATATACTAGTGGTTTGGCAATGTTAGTTGGTAGGGATGATGGATGATCGCATTCCGGTGAACGTGTTCAATTCCCTCCCACAGTGGGTGCAGATCTCTGTGATGTTTTATTGTGATTTTATTCCGCTGCATACTTACCAGTAGTGTCGTTTAAGGCCGGACATTGTCGCTGATATGCTTCTACAAGGATATTGGAACCTTTGTGTTGCAGATGTTTGCACATCATTTGCAGAGAAGGATGGGTTTGTTTATTGTTTATTCCGTAGCACATAGTTATGATATTGCAAGACTTAAGGCGGTAAGTGCCTCGCGCCAGAGTTAGACCTGAAGGGCAACGGTACTGGGGGAGAATATTTTCTTGATTAAACATTATTTTTTTCTCTTAGAAAAGGGGTTGTATTTCATACGCCACAACCGAAATTACTTAGTTGTCAAGCCAATAGATTCTTAGTGTGCAAGAATGTGCTGATTTTTTATTTCGTTAAATGCGTGTGGAAGTTTTGGCCACAGTATAACATTTTTTAGGTGGAATAATTTATCGTTGTCTCCTTTTAATTTGATGTGTTTTGAATATAACGACGACCAGTTACATAAATGAGGAAGGTCACAGATATTCTTTATCATGTTAGCTTTGAGCATTTTGCAGACCTGTATACCTACTAATAAAAATAGTTGAACGCTGAAATCCAGTTTAATTTTTTAATATACGATCATCGAAGTTATTTGTCGACATATACAGAAATAGTCGGGTCCTCAGATTTTTTTTAGTGATACAAGTGATAAATTCTACACTGAAACATTTACTATGATATTACAACTTTTTTGGTTTAAAAACGGTATTTTAGGTTTTTGCAGCTACTTCCAAGACTAGACCCTTATTTGCGCGGAACCAAAAGGGTCGTAGATAGAGGTAATACTAAAAGAACATGTACTACAGGGGTCGATACTAGGACCACTTCATTGGAATGTGGCCTACAATTACGTTTTCGCCTGCCGTTCCCAGAGAAGTTGAGACAGAGGTGTTCGCAGACATGCTGATTCTGGTGAGCAGGAGGGGCATCGAAAATATAAAGCTTGCGGACCAGAACAGAGCCATTAGGATCTCATATGAAATGGTGAAACTACGCTTGGAGGTAGATGCGCAGAAACCGAGGCGTCTTGGCTCTCGTGAAGAAGGGTAGGACACATCTTATATAGGATCCTTACAGTGACTTCTCAAAGCCACCAGCAATACTAATTCTAATCTAGACAACTTATCTACACTAAATTGATAGTTCTTTCTACCCATTCTGGGCACTGCTTTAATACTGATATAGCCATCGCGATGTCGATTATGGATTCGTACCTTTAGGATCACGTTTGAAGAAGAACCAGGAAGGAATGCTAACAAGGTCTTAGAACTGAGTACGGCATTGAAAACAACGAAAGAAAATAAACTGATATTAAATGTAAATTAAACGTCATTTTACATTTATACCAAAAGATTCATGTAATAAACTTGACTCTATCAATCTTAATGGAAACGAGATTAAATAGCAGAAAAAGAAATAAATTCCGTTGAAATTTTGGATTCGATGAAATCATGAACACAATAATTTCGCTATACGATGTAACATCATTTGTGAAATGACCAACGCAAAAAATAATCAGCAATTACCTATCGTTTAAAAATTGACATTATTTTATAACATATATGTAAATATATTCATAACAATATAGTTAAAATCTGAAAGCCACTTAAATCAACTTTTAATTCAATTTAATTTATTTATATATCAAATTTAATAATAAAATGTTTTATTTTAGGGTGTGGAAAAATTCCAGATAATACAGAAAATGTAATTGTCAACGGAATAACTGTAAATAGAACGAAATTTCCATGGAACGTTGCTATTTATATAAATGATGATTATATGTGTGGAGGATCTTTAATTTCACAAAATATTGTAATTACAGGTAAGTAGTAAACTTAAAATATCAAAATAATAATTTAATTTTAGTATGCAAAGTTAAAAAGCGACGCATGTTATGTATTAAATAGAATTGAATTGTGTCGATGAATTATGTCGATAATTTAGGCCAGTTTAGTAACTTATATTTAAATTTGTTTTTATAATATTATACTGTCTTTTATTGATATTGGCTCATTTAAATTTATATATAGATATTATAGAAAGATAGTGGTTATTGAATACCAGAAATGTTCTTCTGCTGCAAAATCGCTCCAGAAGAGGAATTTAAAGCAGCTACCATGATGCTTAAGTCTCTAACAGGGTCTGTTAGCGCAAGTAGAGTAGCGCTGACTATTGAAAAGGCATGTATCAAGGGTTGAGTGCAGCATGAATTAGCGGTGAAAAAACACTTAAACATTTGATGAAATATTCACATAAATAATGATGGCTGCGACCTTTACTACGTGGTAATTCATAATGAACACTGAATAAAACATAGTAAGTGTTTTATTCAGTGTTTATTCACATAAAGCTGATTTCCCGCCAAAAGTCTTGTCTCCTGTGTCGCGGTCGAAATATAAGAGACCTGGAACGATGACAGGATAGTTACCTTACTCACCTGTACATTGATGCGCTTGTTTGGCATATTTCCTGTATATTTCAGTGTAATTGTTTTTATCGGCTCCTTCTCCTTACCTGGCGTGAGTGGTTTTCATGAGCTGCTTGTTTATTTCTAGTATCTTGTCTGCCATATTGTTTAAATTAATTAGATTTGTTGTGTTGGCCGAAATCAAAATTCGCTGAATATCTGTTAGGCTGAAATTAAAGTGCGCGGAACTGAGATTATAATCCTGAGCCTTGTTCCCTAGAAGTTGTTACAAATTGTGTAATAATTGCGACCACCGCATTCACAAATTTCTAACAGGAGAATTCCGAAATACTGACTTTATTTGCAAAAAAATGTCGTTTTAAATTTAGAAAAAGTTGTAGTTTGTAGCTAAACGTATTGACTGTTGTCTAAATGTGTTCTTTCATGGTTAGTTTTGTGCAAGAAGATGTTAAGATAGAGGGCGAGAGCGAAAAGACGAGAAAGTGGAGTTGATTCACTTGGAACAATAAGCAATGCTGCAAGCGACGGGATTGGTGGTGAGGCGGGCAGATGAGTGGACGAAGTTCGGTAGAAAAGATGACGGCGTTTTTGAGTCCTGTTAGCTAGCCTACTAGATGAATTTCTAAACTGAGGCGAATCTGGTGATTTTCTTATGTACTTATCCGAGTGACAATGCGATTCGAATATGTGATACCGAAGCTGACCTTCTCTATGATTTAGGTCACCTCTTGGGAAAGCTTCAGATTTTGTTTTCAGCAACTCTCGGTAGAATTTTAGAGTTTTTGACTATAGACAAGTTTACAGCATTATCCCTAATAATATTCTGTAGTATAGTGGTTGCTCTGAAATCCCAGGAGAATATTGAGCGTAGTATTTTCTTTAACCTTGAATATCAATTATCAGATTAATTAACACATTATATAACTTTCAGATGACTTGAAAACTCATATCTTTAAGAAAATATAAAAAATTGTATAGAAAGTTTTAATTTTTACTATAGGTGGGTATTAGTGGTAAATTTTGTGGATAAATACGTAAGATATTAACTAATTGGGATAACTTTGTTTTTTATAAAATAAAATGATCTCTGTCAATATTATAAAAGCTGATATTTTACGGATTTGCAAATTCCTTAAAATGGAATGGAGATTATGAAACAGGATTGCAGAGTAATAAAACAAATGAACGGCAAACTATTTTATAAATGTTTAAACCGCAGTTTTATTAGAGATTTCTTGGTTTTTAAATATTAAAATTAAAACGTTTTTTGGAAGTGGCCTGTCCTATTTATGACTTTTAATTTCACGTTTTGGGTGTGGATTTTCAAGGAGATTTTTAAAGATATGTAATATCTGTAATGGAGAGATATTAGTGTTAATTAGGTTTATAGTGAAGGGAGAAGTACTAGCTAGCATGGTGAAATAAAATAAATGGGTGGGATTTGTTAGGATGGGCGAAAATTCTTCATTTAGAAAACCATTGTTGCATTATATCTATCAGCTCCAAAGAGTCCTAAGCTTGATTATAATTTTTTTTATCATATTACGTTTCCTGTACTTATCTTAGTAATCTTAATAAATTAATCAGTTTATTATTCTCTACAATTATTGATTATATACAGGGTCGCTGATATGAATGGAAACGATATCGATATCTCTAAAACGGTCAAGTGTAGCTTTATGATGTGCTATACCATTTTCGTGTAGAATTTCCAGATGAATTGAAATATGGAATAATATCCGGGGTGTTTTATTAAAGAAAAAGCAAGTTTGTTTCGTTCTGACTGATCCTTTATACTTAATTCGTCTTTATTGTAATAGTTTTAAAAAAACCCAAAACTTTTGTATCTTAACATTTTTCGCTAGCTATCTTACTTTAAGAGATATCCGGCCGTTTCCATATATATTAGCAACCCTGTATATACAAAATACAGTTTACGTAACCTTTACTTTTGTTTAATTAAAAACGGAAACAGAACGACATTAAGTATTTATGACAATTTAGTTTTAATAAAAGTTGTTCAGTGTTTTATTATTTACAACCTCTATTATTTAGATTTTAAAGAAAAGAAAACATGGCTCCAAATAAACATCATTTTTTTGTTTACGCATTTTCATCAAAAGTTTTTATTTAAATTTTTTACAAATAATGTAAGTTTAAGTTATATTTCAAAATTAATAAAGACGACAATTTCTTTGAAAAAGTGCTAAAATAGTATTCATGGATCTGTACACAGATATTTCTGTTAAACAAATTTACAACCTCAATACCTTTTCGTACTTTGTACAGTAAAACAACTTTTACCTTTTTTTTAACAACAAATAATCAGGTAAAGATAAACAATTGTAAACACTAAAATTTTGTTTTCCTGTTTACAACATCTACCAGATTCGATCTATTTGGGGTATTTTTAGCATATCTCTTCTTCTGCGCGCAGACCCAAATTAGGTTAATGTAATTAATTCCATAAACATACTAAAAATATTTGACGTTAAAAGAAAGATTCTAACAATTATCTATATATTCCAGGTGGTGTTTGTATAAAGACAAAAAATAAAGATTTGTATACAGTCGGTGCCGGAAAGAATTATAATGAATTGAATGATTCCAGAGACGACCTTGCACAATTTTCTAAAGTAGGATTTACTACACCAGATTTTTGTCAACAACAAAACCTCTAGGAAATATCAATTTTTAGGTTGCAAACATATACATTCACGAAGATTATGATGAAGAATCTTATGCATTCGATATGGGCATCTTGGTACTAAAGACACCATTCCAATTAACAGACTACACTCTTCCTGTATGCTTGGATACTGCTGACTTTGACTTATCAAAGCTGGTTGGACGTGGGGGAACTGTAAGAATAACCATTTTTATATGAATTTTAATACATCTTTAGCAACCATATAATTTTAGATAGGCGGGTATGGAGTGCCACTTAATGGTGACGTTAAATCATCCTACGATATGAAATATTTAGAAGTTGATTACTTAACCAGAAAAACCTGTGAAGTGCTTATTACGGATTTTAAATATTTGTATCATCCTAGAGATAAAATATGTGTTCGCGTGCAAAACACAAGTAAGACAAATTAGAAAATTAGTGTGCAAAATTAATATATTGTATTATTGTAGGTGAATATACTTGTATGGCTATTGGTGGTAGTGGAATAGTATTTCCAGATGATACTGGAAAGTACGTGTTGTGGGGAATAATTAGTGTTGGACCACCAGATTGTGATGATGCTAACTCTTCCAGAATTATATTGGCTACTTCCATAAAAGAACATATGCCATACATTCAGGAAATTCAAACTAAGCATAATATTTAAATTAAAAGCAAATATTTATTATAATATATTCATACATTGCATTTATTTTTTTATTTATTGATTATTACCCATCAGCCAAAAGGCCCATTACAGAGTAAAATTACTTAATAACTTAAATTAATAATTAAAATACAATTACAAAAATACAAATTACACAATTATTACATGAGAAGAAACTATAATAACTCAACAAAAATTTTAATTTTATTATAATTTTTACATTTCAATTACGTTTCTATGTACTTCAGGTATTAATATTATTAAATCTATTACTGAAAGTAATTTAACCGATTAATGTGTGAATTCCTTGATGTAACCCCATTTAGGGGATAAATAAACATTCAACTCCACCTAACCCTCAAATACTTCTCGGGCCGTGACTCCAGCGTTAATAATCTCTCTGCAGCCCCTTTATTAAGTTCTATATTGCTATCCAAATACGTAAAATAACGATTCATCTGAGAGCGACAATCTATAGCTATTTGCCTTTTTTACATTAATACTATTATTATTATTGTTATTATTAAATACTTATTTTTGCTATTCTTTCTTTATTTAGACAAAGTAGTTTTTCTAACCTCTTATCTTAGTTATAAATTTCACAGAATTAGTTTTACCACTCTCGCGGCCTTTACAAAGTGGATTATTTCCTAAACCTCTAGAATCTGCAGATAGTAACTGCATTCTCTTTACTTTCTCCCTCTCTAGGTTAATATGAAGCATTATGTCCTTATCAGTACCCCTTGGCGGTCTGGTCTCGTAAATAGAGTCTTCGCAAAATTTTAAGGCCTAAGACAATACTAGAAACTTACCCATCCGTCAGAGTGCAACGATCTTTTCGAGAGTATCAGTTGTTAAACGTAGGTTATGGAATCTTCTACATATTTCGATAATGGCCGATGCAGATAGTCCGTTTACCTGTACTTATTTCTCAGAATTGCTACGGCAACCATCGATACCTTAAAAGGCTAAATAATGAATAATGACTACCAAACCCTGGTAGCCAAATATAGGAATTAATGTGAAAAGGCACTTTGTATAGTGAAACGCATCTTAGCTATTAATTGTAAACAACAGTTCTCTTATTTGCAGCAGCGACTCGAGTAATATTATCACCGGTAGTATAAACAGTGTTGCCCTACCTAAAGTATTTCTGGCATGTCATTACTTCCGATTATCAGACTGCGACGAGGGCCATACCTTTGATAGAAATATATACCTGACACTAAACCAAGCAAAATCAAAGGAGTTCCATCAAGTAATAATATGTCTAGAACAAACTTATTTATTCATTTAAACCTGTTAGTATTAAACATTTAACCATTTAATAAATACATAAACTAATAATAAAGAAATTGTTCACAGGACTTGTAATGTGACTTAAAGGAAGTTGTTTTATTTTAGATGTAAAGGGGGCGAGTAGCGATCTCTTGTCTTCGATCCAAATAATGTATTAGTTCGAAATGACGGTTACAGGTTATATAGGGTCATTGTGAGGTGAATTAGACTCTTGTGAACTGCGACCTAACAGATCTATTGTTCAGCCCTTAACCAGTCACTTCCCAAGCAGTGAACCTAGTAACTTTCTTAGAGGTAATGCTGCTCACTTTTTCGTGCGATAATCGATCCCTGCCGAAGTGTCATGAGTTTCGTGAATGTTTTCAGCTGCTCGTTCTTTGTGAGTACAAGCACCTTATGGTTGTAATCGAGTTTGATTAGTCGTGAGCCGTGGCTGTAGGCTCGAACGGCCTTTAGTGCGGCTTGGCTGTCTGAGCAAATGTAACCGGTGTCCAACAATTATTGCAGTCCCGGGTGGCGTTGGAATCAAAAACGTAGGTCAATTCTTTCATGTGCCAAATAAATGAACTGACATGTTAATTGTCAAATATAACTTAAATGTGCATTAAAAATATCAGTTCATTTATTTGCAACATGTAAGAATCGACCTACGTTTTTTATTCCAACGCCACCCGGGACTGCAATAATTGTTGGACACCCGTTATATATGCGCACCGTTTAGGTGCCTATTCAGGCATAACTTCGAATTTTGGAGTTAAGTAAGGTAATAAAAACTGATCATTTTTTCAGTACAATACTATATATGTATGCAATACATTTCTCGTAATATTAGCGTTTATAAATAAATTATAAGGTGATTTTAAACCTACCAAAATAAAATGACTACACTCAACACTCGTTTACTACACAAGGAACTAACTTTAATACTACAAAGCGCAAAGCATATGATTAATGTGTTTCACAAATTTAAAATGCCTAGATTTAAAATAAATGACCAATAAAGTCTAAAATATTACCCGAAAGGCCATTTTATACTTTGGATGTGAATGTCCATCACTCCGCGTTATGGGGTCTATGTAGAAGAACAAATGGCCGTGAAGTATGAATACCTTGCTTCCAGCAACACCGGCAGCTTTGACAAGGTCCCTTAACAGTCTTGTTTGCGAATACTTCCAGCGAGTTTATAAACAATGGAAAAAACGGTGGAATTAAATACAAAAATATCTCCCGCCTTAGATGTTAGAGTTACCATGTAGGATTCGTTTATTCGTGTGCAATTTTATGTTACTTAGAGATAAATTGTCATCATTATCCAATGATTGCTCGAAAATTACCCAAAATCTAGTGTCTAATAAAAAACGTGGTCTTGTCATCGTTACATTATCAAAGAACTGTATACATTCATTAAGCAGTTAAAAGTAGGGCTCAAGCTAATGTAGATATTGCCACAGCGATGGTGAAACACCTTGCTCAAAAGAGTAATTTTATTATTGTAAATGGTATAATGCATTTGGTATGTTTTTCATCAGCTTGGAAGTAATCACAAGATAGATAAATCTCCTGTTATTACCGTAGAATCTACTGCGGCGTACCTCAGTTTTTCTTCATGACTTAAAAAACATTCCGACCCCTAAAATGGTTTTCCATGTCGGTCTATCTACTCTTCATTAACTTCTTGAGTTCTTTTAGGAGGGATTATGATGGTTTAATTTACAAAATAATTCACTTTCAATTCCCTGAGTACCTAATTGGGTGCTTGAGGTTACATTTTAACTAAATAAAAATACTTTTACATAGTACTATACTAGTAGTCCTAATGAATGGTGTGCCCGATCCCATTGTGAGTCGTGTTAATGGTGGTATAGATAAAGATAGAATATATAAAAATTAACAATATGAGGTTAGTTTCATATTTCTCGAACAATGTGCAAATCTATTTGCCAAATTACACGACGGTGAGAGGGGAGATTATAAAAGACCAACAAATTGCAAAGTTGTATAAAAGAGAACTGTATAAATACAGGAAGTTAAAAGTCTACCTAATAACATACAGGAAAATTATTAAGGGGAAAGCTGTAAATATTGACACCAAATGTACAGAAACTTTAAATGAAATATATGAAAAGAGTGTGTTTAGTAGAAGCAAAAAATAGTGTCGCCAGAATAAAGTAAAACTTAGAGAAGCTCTTAAAGATAGTCATATAAGCATAGATAATACTCAGGATAAATTAAATAAGCTAAAAGAAATGATGGAAAATATAATGACAGAGATTGCAACGAATGCGAATAAATTAAAAGCAGAAATTGGATAATGAAAAGAGATTGAATGGAAGGCCTTGGTTGATAGAATAACACGATTAGAAAAACGAAAAGAAAAAGAGAGGAGATGAAACAACATTCTAATAACTGGCGCATCGGTGAATGAATAACAAATACAGAAAGATATCGAAGGTTTCATTACGGAACAACTGAAAGTGTAAACGAAAATTAAGAAGGCGCACTTGCTGAATAAAGAGAAACCAACTATCTGTGACCACCACGCCCTTGTAGGTCCCACGTTTTCTCTGGTTTTTAGAGGACATGCTTTCTTGTACGCTGATATAATGCTCTTTTTCCATATCCCTAGTTTTAAAGATACTAGTGAGGATCGTTTTGAAAAATTCTCTCATTGTCAGCCTTCGATCTCTGTATTGGGTTCCAATAATAGTACTCCACCAGTGCTTTTATCTCCAGAGTTGAAGGTGAGGTGGAATCTTCGTTTGGGCGGTATGCAGACGCTATTGACACGTCGTTATCTTCATCTTCCAAGCATAACCTTACCCGAATAACCGCCAGGTCCTCAGTGGATAACTACTGCATAAAGATGGGGTTATATTTGTTAGGGCAGCATATGGCGGCCCTGGGTGTTTTATCTGTGGATACATAAATCAAATCACTACGTGGTTAGTCCACGAACCCTGTTTTAGATTGTCCAGGTTTCCTGGATCAAAGCAATACAATCTTGCTCCACATCAAGCAACCGACCGAATGTTCCCGTTGCAGCTTTGCAGTGTTGCAGGTTGCATTGAATTACCTCTTTGGGTATTTTGTTTTTCCTTACCTTTTCATCTCCTTTCTCTTTTACTACAAAGGTAAATTGAAAATGGTTTATATCTCGGCTTTTGCGTGGTCGGTACACGCTACAGTTGCGTAGCTCTGGCGGTCGGTGTCTCCGGGTTCGTGAGTCCTTTCTTCATTTTTACAGGGATGTCAATGAACATGTACTTCAGTTTCATCCCTTTCTTCTTAACGGCCTTCCGGTTTCTTCTGTGATCACCACCGTGCCATGGTTATTCCTTTATTTAGGAAGCTAGCCGCCTGAGAACCGTTTCCGGTTCTTCAGGCTTACTATGGATCCATATTGTAGTTTTCGTTAGGGTCAGTAGCTGGTCAACGCCGACTGTCACTCTGGGCTTAAGACACCACCCTTCCGACGAGGCGCTCACCTTAGACTTCAGCCAATTTAGAATTGCCTAATCATCACAAGCGATTCGAAAGATTTTCCTCGCCACATGGGCACCACTGAAGAGTGGAATAACGTTTCTCCCACTCTGAATGTGCTCGTCTAAGCTCTCCCAAAGGTCCGCTCTAACATTCCCTGCCACTTCCTCTGAAATATAACGCAGAGGATTGGCTGGGTCGATCAGAGCAAGCCTCATGTGACTATTAACCGCCTGCTTGTACATCTCTGACGATCCCTCGGACCTCGGTCTTTTGCTTTTATCTGGTTTCTCATTTGAGTGGCTCGTACTGTTCTTCGCTGCTTCTTCTTTTTTGTTTTGGGACCATCCGAGGATGTCCGAGAAGAATGACTTGAGCTCATCTACGAGGAGTCCTCCTGTTGTGTCCCTGCCGAGACTGAGTGCGTCAACATGGTGTTCCTCATTTGTGAGAGTTAGATACAAACAAATCATAATAAACAAATAAATATTGCTGAGATGATTTAGAGAAAAGTATAAAGAAAATATCAAATACTACAAAAAACTAATAAAGTCAACATGAGTAATGGATATATATGAAATGGCAATGAAATATAAGAAATGTAGCAGTTTGGATAATGAAGGATTTATAACCATAGGGTTGTTTTGAAAATAGCTGGAATTAAGCTTAAATGCAAGGGCGTTGAGTGGCAAAATGATTTCGAGAACGGGGTAACTGGAAAGGACATTGTCGAATTAATGAAAAAGTGGTAAAGGAAGAGTGGGGGGAAATAAAAGGCTGGCAACATCTGAGCTTTAGGTGGTTAATAAAAGAATCAACAAAATCTACAGTGAAAGGAAGGGAAGGGAAGAGTGGAATAATAGCGGGCCTAAATAAGAGTATCAGAGTCTTTACATTTTTTTTTTTTCGTTATGATTGGAAAATTATATGGGCTAAATGGTATCGGGCTGAATTTCTTCACTTTCGTGACGGATATTGTCTTTAAGATGTTGAATCGTTTGAGGCTTATTCACCTAAACTTTTGATATTAAAAAACCCCATAAGAAAAATTCTGCTGCTGTTAAATCAGGAGATCTGGCTGGCCATGCTAAATCGCCACCTCGCGAAATTTATCTTCGTCATTCAGTAATTGAATGAAATTCAAATGGCTAAAACACATGTCCTCTAGTCCTTGCTCTTCTATTTCAGGCACAAGAAAATTTCAAATCATGTCTTGGCACCGTTCAGCATTAAGAGAAACTCCAACACCTTGGTCATTTTCAAAAAAATAGGGACCAATGATATTTCCAGTAAGAATACCACACCATACAGTTGTTTTTAATGGATATAATGATGTTTCATGAATTAATTGAGGATTGTGTGTTCCTCAAAACCGACTGTTCTGTTTATTGACGTGGCCACTGAGAAGAAAATGGGCTTCATCGCTCATTATCAATTATTGCATTACTGTACTTAACTCGTTGATCATGATCTCTCGGTAGCAATTTTTGGGCTAATTGAATTTTGTACGGGAACATTTTTAAAATCAGTTTTCAAAATTCGCCTTAAATTGCGTACAGAAATGTGTAACTGGGAACCACGTCTCCGAATTGATGTTTCTGGAGACTCTGCAACACTATCGCGCACCAGAGCCACATTTTCAGCGTTGTGAGACGTCTGTTGTCTTTCAGAACGAGGCAAGTCTGCCGTCGTACCTTACTGTCGAAAATTCGCAAATGTAAACGATAAATTGTGGTTTTGTGAGGCACTGAACGATTAGGATATTTTCGCTGAGTGGCAATTATGGAACGATTATTTTCAATAAATGTTGTCACTATATCTGCTCGTTCTTGTGGCGTATATTTATCTATAATAAAATTTGGACGTCTACACAACACAATGGTTAAAGCGAAACTGAGCTAAACGTCACAGAACAAAGATGGCGCGCAATCAATCAATGGTAGCGGGTCTTTGCCCCACCTGTTATTAATAAAAACTTGTAAGAAATAAGAAAGAAGATAGATTATAGATCTGGTGAAGGAGAAATGTGGCTGGTGGAGTGTGATTTTAATGCAGAATTTGGAAAACGGGGGCTGGGATTAGCTATGACGGTACAATGATTTAAAGAAAATCGCAGGATAAGTTGATAAACAAAGATGATAGGAAGATAAAGGAGTGGGTGATAAAAGAGGGATGTGAAATATTAAATAAATGCACTGAAGGGGATTAAAGTGGTAAGAAAACATACATTGGGACGCATGGACCGACCGTGATTGATTTATATAAATAATCAATCACGGTCGATCAGGGCCCTCAAAGCAAGAAGTGTGAAGAATGGAAGTAGAAGAAGTAAGAAGTAAGAAGTAAGTAATGGACAAAGATAAGGAAGCGAAGCAAAAACAAGTATGTGAGAAATTAGATAGTGATGTAAAAATGACCTGGTACTTTATTCGGTTTCAGACCTTAAAGCAAGATATCTTTGTATTACCATTATATTTTTTAGAATTACACAGAGACAGAGCTTTTAGATTTAAATTATTTATCCAGATTTTTTTGTTTGAATATATTTTTACCTCCTCTATCTGTACGTAAAAGTATTGCAATCGTGATTTGTGACGATCTTGAAATTCTAATGGACACATAAGAGTTTATTTCTACTAATGTTGTAATATGTAAATATAAACTGAAACTTTTATTTCCTGTTAGAAGTTCAGACCTTCCGCTTTTGTTAAAACTCCTTGCGCAGAAGTGGGTTTTTACTGGAAACTACATTATGATTTTTTCTAAAATTATAAGAGAAATGGCAGGTAATAATAAAATGAGTCAATATATCATTTTTAAATAACTACGTGTCCATTCGTAGCATGATGTCACGTGGAAATGGTTAATAATTTTTATGGGGGTTAATGCGCTATTTGTCTTTTATTTATAAATATGTCTAGAATATTATACATGCACAATTCTGAATTTACCTAATAGGCCTCGAGCAAGATGAGTAACATATTTTCTTTCCGCAAGGACTTTTAAAATGTCAACTATTTATTTTTTATTTTATTGTTTAATTTTACATGAGGATTTCCTATGATGCGAATTCAAACGGGACGCACGGTATATATACAGGGTGGCGCACCACATTTTCGTCGGTTTATATACGACAAAAGGCAAAATATTTTTCAAATCTTTTTGTTGAGGGCCAATATTAAAATATAATCCAAGGTTTCAATTGTACCGTGCTGAGGGATGGATAGCCATGCGTGATTTGGTCTCAGATAGTTTTCTCTGGATACCTGGCGACCTCCGGTTGTATCTAGCCTTGCTGTAGTATGGGAGTACTGCTGCAGTCGACCTGTATTTCTGCCCTTCTCGTGAGAACAAAATTTAAAGGGAAACTCATCTTTAAAATGGGGTTGGTGAATTGTTGCCCGATTCAATGAAGCTCTAAATCTAATATTAAATCTGTGTTAAAAGGCATGATGTAAGTAATTTTCATAGAGTAAATCCATTTGTGATATTAAAATGTATCAAGGAAGCATTAGGAACTTGTAGTATAATAAAGAAAATAAGAGATGGCTTGATTGTGGAAACAAAAATTGATAAGCAATCACTTAAAATGTTTAAACTAGAAAAGTTTTTTTGAATATACAGTAGAGATATCAGTTCACAAAACTTTGATAGAATTATATATTGCAGCGATGAAGAAATATTATAAAATCTTCAAACAGAAAACGTAAAGGAAATAAGAAGAATCAATTCAAAAAAGAGGGACATCTGGTTTACACATCCTCTGACGTTTTAACGTCTAATTTCACCGTTTTGTCAAATGCAAGTACAGCCATAGAGCTTTTCATTTACATTTAGGAATGTTGAATAGTTGAAGAATACTCAGTAGACACATGAATCAACGTTTTCGACGAGACGGCAACATAACTTAATTGGAATGATCTGCAGAAACTAATTTTTGTAAAGAAGTGTTTTACTGGCTTCAAAAAAATGTTTATAAATGGAAAAAAGGGTCTAAACTCCTGGTTGAAATCGAAGAAGTCGCTACGTTCCGAATTTTCGATAAAATCCGACAGGGCAGAAGTGCACAAGTTCCCAATGAAAAGGAAGATGAGAAAAGAAGAAACTGTGTAGGAATATTTCTTGAAAATAAAACAAATTGCTATAGAGGACGAAGCACCAATGCAGTATTTGATAGACGGTATATTTGATGATGTAAGTATAAAAACAGTTCTATGTGGTGAACAATTTGAAAGATAAGCTCAAAACCTATGACAAAATAGAGTAGCAATAAACGAAATCAGAATAGATTTCAAACTAATACAGGCACTTTTCAAAACAGTGATACGTCTACAGAAAATGAAAGAAGACAAAAACAAAGTGTTTTAATTATATATCTAAAGACTGCGAACACAGATCCAAAGTGATGAAATGTTTCAGATGCAATACTTTTGGACACAAAGCATAACAGGAAAGGAAGAAATTAGATCCGGTGAAGTACGTTCGTTGGATATCGTTAAAAATAAGACGAAGAAGGTGGATTAATGACTCGCAAATAGATTCATTGATTGACACTGCCAGCCAGATCAATATCATTCCCAGTAGAATTCACAAACAAATTGGATACTCACAACTCAAGGAATCGAACCTAATATTCACAGGATTTTGTAAGAATTCTGTGAAACCTTTAGGTAACGCAGAAGTACACATGCAAATTGATGATGATAATTTTATTACTGTATACTCAATGTAGTGTCTGATGACGTATTTATTATATCTTATAATTGAAAGTGAATTATTGGATCAAACAGAGTTTGATAGGCGACTACCATGCGCCATAGTCGAACCTTGTATTTCAGAATACGCCAGTCCTGTAGTCGTAGTTAGAAAGAAAGATGGCACACCGAGAATATGTGTGGATTACAGGAAGATCAACAACTAAGTGGTCAATCTGTTTACGATATTAGACTTGAGGAAGAAGATGTTCGAAATACACAGCTTTCGTTATACACAATGGCCAGTATTGGTTTACATAAGTGCCATTTGAATTCTGTAACTCGCCAGCGGATTTCAAAGGTATATGAACACAGTATTTTGAGACCTAACAAGAAGAAAGATAGTTTCCATGTATATCGATGATTTCGTTATTACGGCCAATAGTCAGAGTGAAGGGCTTGCACGATTGCAGATGGTATTGTAAGTAGCGAGTGAGCATGGATTATATATCAACTAGAAAAATAGTCATTTCCTTTAGCAACGAGTACAATCCCTTGGTCCCACAATTGATAGCGGTAAGGTGTATCCAGCCGAAGAGAAAACCAGAGCAGTAATAAAATTTCCAGAACCGAAAAAAGTGAAACAAGTCAAGAGTTATTTGGGTTAAACAGGATACTTTAGGAAATCTATTCCCCAGTACTCGAAAATGGCTAAACCATTGATGTTGGTTATTCTAGAAGATATGCAAACGCACATAATAAAAGACGTTCACGAACAAGGACACTATGCTGTGAAGAGAACGAAGGATATAATTGTGCAAGAGTACTATATCCCAAGTCCAACGCAACATAGAAAGGGTAATTTCTTGTTGTATCCCTTGCGTAATAGTGAACCGGAAGAGTGATAAGAAAGAACCTCTTGCTAAAGGAAGACATAGATCATTTAGGACCTTTGACGTCTACGAACAAGAATTATAACCACATATTTGCAGTAATAAACGCATTTACGAAATTTACATGCCTGTACTCGACAAAATCTACTACTACAAAAGAAGTAATTATGAAGCTGGAATAACTGTAGAAAAACTTCGGTATTCCCTGACGAATAATCTCAGAAAGGCTTAGCATTTACGGATCTAGAGTTTAAAGACTATTATGAGCACTATAAGATAGACCACACAGTAATTACGACTGGATATCCAAGAGCGAACGACCAAGTCGAGTGCCAGAGCAGAGTAATCATTAGTGGTGTAAGTAAGCTTGCACTCTAAGCCTTTACCAAATTGCACCAACACGTGGATGATGTACAAAGAATAATCAATGCGACGTATCAAAGGAGCATTGACACCACTCCATTTGAGCTACTGATCGAAGTCAAGATGAAAAGTCCAGGTGACTTGCTGATCAACGGGTGGTAGAGAAAGAGATCGTGAAAGAATTTGAAAAGCAAAAAGACTGTTGAAGAATGAATTAGAAGAAACAAATACAGAAAGTCCAGGAAGAAAACAGAAAATATTACAATTTACAAAGGCGAGCCCTGAAAAAGTACACTATCGGTGAATTAGTTGCCATAAAAAATACGTAGTTCGGCTCAGGACTTAAGCAGAAGGCAAGCAACCTAGGTCCATACAGTTAAGAGTTAAGTACAATGATACCAACGATGTAGAGAAGGAAGGAACCCAAGAAGGCCCATACAACACTTGGTGGTGCCCTGAACATGATGTCTCTCCAAGATGGTCGAATGTAGGATTGGTATAGCAACACCGGTCTGATTAGAGATGAGGCGGCGGGGTGTAAACGATGACAGTCGCATAAACGTCCCGAGAGACGACGTTTGTGTCTATATTTTTGAATGAAATACCATTTATTTTAATATTTAAAAGCGCAGAACTAATGCCTCGTATCACAAAACTTGTAATCGAATTAAAAAAACATCGAGTAACAAATTTCCATAAATGTGCCATCTATTGTCTAAACGTTGCACTAGATCCCAAATGGGATAACCACCGACATTAAAGGGATCTGTCAACAGCGACAAATATAACAATAATAATGTAAATATTATTTGTATGTGTGTATGTATGTATATCCCGCTGCTCGTAATTCGTGGTTTTAAGTCCTTGATTCGATACAGTACTGAGTATTTAGAACCATTTTAGTCTGCTAGACGCCGGGTTACTGCCGTTGAAGAACAGACTTCTTCGATTAGCTTTGCGATATGAAGCGTCTGTACGAAGTAATCTGAAGCATATTAATTTCAGTCATTTTAAAAATTTAGAGACATAACAAAAAAATGCCTTACGTTCGTCCGTCAGTCACAAGGCTGGTACGTGTTTGAGCACGCGAGTTCTGCAAGAGATCCGATTTTGACTTACTCTTACCCATATTAAGCATATCCTACGGCCAAATTCAAGATACGCTGGTACAGAACATTCTATCATCACTGTATCATTTGCATCTATCAATCAAGTATGTTGCCTTCAGATGGGTGCTGTCACATGTAGGAATTTAAGGTAACGAACTGCCCGTCATATCAGGCGTGACAAAGGGAATGGTAGAGCCTCGATAGTAAGCTAAAAGCTGTAAAACTCTGTGTGACAGAATGGAGTCACTGGTCAAACTTAATAGAAGACAGAAGCTTATCATTTGATAATTTATTCTGTGTTTGTCTGTCTCACCTAGTTGGGCTTTTATACCAAATAGGTTGAGTGAGTTTACTTTATTGTTTGTGCTATTTCTTGTTGTCAGATATTTTATTTTATTAATGTCTGCGTCACCTAATTGGCTGTATACGTCAACTTGATTTTAAACTTGTTTAATTTATTAATAAAATATTATTATTAATATATGGTAAAGAAAATAATAGTGATTAATGGCCGTAACAGTTGATGCCGCACACCACGAAAATAACAAACGCAATACCATTTCCATTTCATATTGGCTATTCAATAATCAAAATAGTGGTTCTAAAGACTTAAAATATTTCTCTATTTTATGGTGTAAACGTAACACTGATAACAATTTCTACACTGAAAGATTAATACATGTATTTAATTACGTTTGACCCCGGGATTCTCAAGTTTTATAATCAGTAAATATTATAAACAATTTATCACTTCAGTGTGTCAACGAGTGTTGTGTGTAAATGTTTACCATTTTACAAAGGGAATTATGAATGTATTCAAAATTGTGTTTATATTTCTTGCATGTAAGTTAAATTTTTCGTTCTTCATAAAACTAAGGAAGCTGAAGGGAATTGTAACGGTCCAAAACTGAACTTTTGTATTGTTATTAAATTCCATGATTTTATGGTCGCGAATCATTTTAATTTAATTGGTTTCGATAGAAAATTCGCGATAATATAGGTAAATTATCGGGGTGGGGAGTAACTTGCGTTACAGGTGATTAACAAAATGAAATGGTACCTGAGTCGTGGTAACCATACCTCAAGTTACGCCTATAGCAAATTAAACGTCACAAAGTTGCAGTTCAAAATCTTGAGCAGTTCTTGAGATACAACGTCCATGGATAAATTCACACACACTTTTATAAATATATTATCTAGGGACTTTAAAACGGATATTTACGTTTTTTTAGAAAGTTTTCAGATCATATTTTGGAGTACTTTGTACAGGCAATGTAAATATCTATTGAATATTAATGATATTGTTTATAAATGAGATAAATTAAGTCAATACATTTAAAAAAATGACATATTTTATAATTTTATTATAATTTTTATCACATATCAAAATTGCGCACTTTTTATTTTTATAAAAATTCACTTGTTACCTCAAATATTATATACGATATTTAGGTTTGTTTATTTATTTTGTCTATAAACAAAATATTTATTTTATTTATTTTAGGTATCCTAATTGTTGTAGGAGTTGGTGTTAAAAATATTTTTAGACGTAAGCGACAAGCTGATGATTGCATGTAAGTAATACCTCATGCTTAATTGTTTAAAGTAATATTTAATTTACGTAACGCGTTATTATTTTTATATTAGACACTGGATATAGTGTTTATTAGATGTTTTCCAGTTCATAT
Organism: Ontholestes murinus; assembly: GCA_963969525.1. Lineage (NCBI taxonomy): Eukaryota > Metazoa > Arthropoda > Insecta > Coleoptera > Staphylinidae > Ontholestes > Ontholestes murinus. The sequence goes on along the minus strand of OZ018387.1, from coordinate 75,387,110 downwards.
TTTGCTATTTTTGCTGGTGTCCTTTAAATGACAATAGTAAACATATTTCTGTATTTTAGAGTAAGTTATGTCACCACCTCTAATCTACCCTTTATAATTATAAATGCTTAGGTGTCAGCTCTCAGAACGCTGATGCAGAATCTCCAGCTTCGCGATTTATATTAATGTCTAGACTTGTATTCATTAGTTGTCATAAATAATTGTAATTAAAATAAATCTTTTTTAAAAACGTATTTCGTTAAACTCGAAATATAAGTGGCGCAGTCGTGCGGATAGTACAGTTCGTAAAATCGTGAATCAATCAATAATTACGGGAGTGAAATTTCAACTCCTTCGGTACTATCAAGAAGAACCATTTAAAGAAGAAGAAGTACAACTTCCAATCAAGTTCTAGATATGAAAACCCTATCAATTATCCAAAATTTTGATGGGAACCCCAATAAATTGCATAGATTTATTAATCCATCCGAATCAGTACTCACTCACTACTTCGATGCACAAAACGTAAATAATTTTCAAAATACTTTGTTGTTAAACGGTATTTTAAATAAACTAGAAGAAAAAGCAAAAGAAATTATTGCTATTAACAATTCCAATACTTGGACGACATAAAAAATGTACTTTTACAAAATTTTGGTGATCAAAGAGACGAAAATTGTTTAAACCAGGATTTAGTTAATTTAAAACCAAAACCGAACATGAAAATGCTATCCATATTTTTAATACAATTTGTTATTACATAGATTTGCACTGCTTACCCGCAGAAAAACCAATCAAACGCGAATTTTTCAAGAAACAAGCGTTGAAAACATTTTTAGCAGGTCTTAGAGAACCTTTAGGCCCGATAATACGTGCCATGCAAAGCAACAAATTGCACAATATAGACCACATCAATATAATAATACAAATCAATTTCCTAATAAACCAATTAATTTACAACAAAATCATAATCAGCAAGAACGAAAATTTCCAACTAATTCACAAATATTTGGCAGACCTCAAAATCATTGGAAATCAAACCCAAACAACCCACAACCCAGGCCTACACCAATGAGTGTAACAACAAAAGGTAATTCACGATTTCGTAGAAACCCTGTAAATAACTATTTTCAAAATACGGCGGAAAACCAAAATACATTGCTGAAGAACTTTTCAACACCGAAATAAACGATCAAACTAATTCAGAAGGAAATATCAAAGAACCCCAATTTGATAAAAACGAAATCTCAAATATTCACGAGGTTCAGAATCTCAACAAGATAACTTAATCAATATTGAAAATCATGTATCTACTAATAAAAACGAAGTACCCTACATCCAAATTTCTAATCCCCCTCTAAAATTATTAATCGGCACTGGACCTACAAAATCTGTTATAAACCCAGAAATTACTTCTAAAAAATAATATTTTTTATGAACCATTCACTGTATCCACTGTTTTTCAATCATCAACACACGATCATTGTGCGGAAATTCTAGCTTTCAAAGAATTTAAAGAACATATAAATCTCAAATTTTATCTTTTCAAGTTTCATACTGTTTATGATGGACTCATAGGCTTCGATAATTTAAAATTATTAAGTGCTCAATTAGATTTTGTAAACTCATAATTAATTACTCCCAATTGCACAATACCAATTTTATATCAAGGAACTTCTCAAACAATTTTATTTAAAACAAAAATTCACCCATACACCCAAATTGTAACGAAAGTACCAAAATAATTATGAATTATATTACACTGATATTAGTGAACCCGATCCTAATTCAAAAACTAAAATTATAACGATATTATCTGTACATCTCACATGAATTCTGAAGAAAAAGAAAAAATATTAAAATTATGTAGAAAAAATTCGGACATTTTTCATACCGAAAATCAATCTTTAACTTTTACCAACCAAGTGAAACACTCAATAAAAACAAAAGACGATAAACCTGTATACACGGAATCGTACAGATACTTATTTATTCACAAACCTGAAGTTGACAGACAGATAAGATCAATGTTAGAACAAGGAATAATTCGTCCAAGTAATTCTCCTTGGTCGTCCCCTATTTGGATTGTTCCAAAAAAAGCTGACGCTTCTGGAAACAAGAAGTGGAGAATTGTAGTAGACTATCGTAAATTGAACGAAAAGACAACCGATGACAGATACCCATTACCAAACATTTCAGACGTATTAGACAAGTTAGGTAGATGTAATTACTTTACGACACCAGACTTAGCCAGTAGATTCCATTAAATCGAAATGAATACCGCAGATATCCCTAAAACTGCGTTTAATGTAGAAAATGGTCATTTGAGTATTTGGCCTAAAAAATGCACCAGCCACCTTTCAAAGAGTGATGGACAATGTATTATGCGGTTTTCAAAACGAAATATGTCTAGTTTACCTTGATCATATAATTATCTATTTAAACCCCTTGCAAGAACATCTTGTAAGTTTAACAAAAGTATTTAAACGTCCTAGAAAAATTAATTTTAAAATCTAACCCGATAAATCGGAATTTCTAAAAAAAGAAGTATATTATTTAGAACACGTTATAACACCGGACGCCGACCCAACCCTGGCAAAATTTCAGCAATTAAAAAAATACCCCTTACCAAAAACACAAAAACAGCTTATAGGATTCCTAGGTCTCATAGGCTATTACCGGAAATTTATAAAAGACTGCGTGTATCATTAAATCACTCACATTTTGTTTAAAAAAAGATGCAACGATCGAGCATACCCCTGAATTTATAAAATGCATTGAACATTGTAAACAATTGTTAATAAACGACCCCATATTACAATATCCACTTAAGCAAACGTTTCAATTTGACAATAGACGCGTGTAACGTAGCCATCGACGCAATTTTATCAAGGCCCAGTTGGAAAAGACAAACCCGTCGCGTACGCATCACGAACTTTAAACGAATCCGAAAAAATTATAGTACTATTGAAAAAGAGCTATTGGCCATTGTATGGGTCACTAAATATTTTCGACCGTACCTATATGGCAGAAAATTTAAAATCATGACAGATCATAAACCGTTAAAACGGCAAATGTCACTAAAAGAGCCAAACTCAAAATCTCAAAATTGGTTCGTTGGCGACTAAAATTAGAAGAGTTTGATTATTAAATTGAACACAAAAAAGGCAAATTTAATACAAACGCAGATGCTTTATCACGTGTCGAAATTCACACTAAAGAGTCATTTGATTTTTTTGAATATATGAACCAATTCAATAATTTAATGCAATCACGAGAACAACGTCATCAAGAAAATAATGACAATGAATCAATAATAGCGAACAAAAGCAAAAACATTCCATTAGACGATATTAGAGACAATGAAGAAATGATTCGTAGAATATCAGCAGACACAGAAGAAACAGTTAGTGCAGACGAAATAGGTGAAAATAATAACGACGACAAAATTACATAGATCCAAAATTTACGTACGCAATTAATTTTGACAATGGAATGCATGTACCACAATTTTGCGATATTTTAAGAAAAACATTTAAAACTAACGCGTACAATTTAATTAAGTGTAACACTATATTGTAAGATGTTATTGATAAAGAAAGACAAACCAAAATTATATTTAATATTCATGAAGGTAAAACAAACCATCGTGGAATTTGGCCAGGAATAAAAAACCGTGAAACTAATTATATAAACTTATGCGAAATTTCTCAAATAAATAAATATGACAGAATTCCTCCCAAACAGAAATTAACGATTACACCCACACCATCAAGACCATTCGAAATAATTCATGCAGATACTTTCAAGCTCAAGGACAAAAATTTCTAACATTAATTGACACATTTTCAAAATATGCTCAAGCATACCCTCTGACCGGTATATCAGGTATAGAAATAGTAGAATCATTCCTTATTTTTATGACCCACCACGGACTCCCTTCACTAGTTATTATGGACAAACGAACCGAATTAAAAAATACACTTGTAGAAGAATTCTTTAATACACACAAAATTAAAACTCAATCTAATGGCCCAATTGAGAGATTTCACTCGACCATAGTCGAACATTTAAGAATAATTAAAAGTAAAAATAATAACAAAATTGACATTTTAAATCACATGTCTTACGCAATTTTAGGATACAATAACTCTATACATTCGATGATAAAACAGAAAGCTATCGATATAATAAACGGACATCTAAACACTAAAGACCCCTTTGATATCAATTTAAATCATCAATTATTAAACAACTACATTCAAGAACATCGCGATATAACGAAAGAAATTTATAAAAAATTAAAAAGTTCAAACAATAGAATATCATAATCAAAATCGTCATGAACCACTCAACTATAAACCTGACTCAGACGCTTACAGAAAGATTACAACAGCAAGTCGAAATAAATTAAATCCAAAATTTTCAAAACAAAACGTAATTGAAGACAAAGGTATAAAAATTAAAACTACCAACAGACAGTTATATAAACAAAATCTAAGAAGACCAAAATCTGACAACCAAATTGTTACAGGACACATACAATCCTCTTGATCCTGCCAGCGACAGCGTATCTCCTAGAAATTCAAATAACGAATCTGGACAAGAACCCCAGCATCATCCCGTATAAATTATGCACAGCAAAAATGAAATCTAAATTCCATACGTTTATTCACTACTTTGACTTAACACCAATAAATAATGAACTAAGAACGCTCAATCAAAATTACGAACGCATTAAAGACGGATCAAGTCAAGGATACCTCGTTGAACTAAATAAAGTTGATTGATACTATTATTTCAATTAAAATTATCAGAACAAAAAATTAATTCTATTATTCCCACATGCAGAGTAAAAAGAGGCTTAATAAATGGCTTAGGCACAATAATCAAAAGTATTTCAGGCAATTTAGAAGCATATGACGCAGTTTACTACGATCAAGCCATTCTTGACCTTAAGAATAATCAACATAACATTGTTCAAAAATTAAACAGAGAAATATCATTAACAAACGATATTATTGATAACTTTAATAAAACCATCACAGTAATAGTAAATAACCAAAAATAGCCATTGGCTTAAACGATATTTGTACCTCAATAGATAACTTTACCTTCAACTTTGAAAACTATATTAAAACAAAACATATTATGGATCAAATACGATTAACAGTAAATATAATTATTCAATTATTAAACGATATTGAAAACGCAATCACATTTGCTAGACTTGGTACACTCTATAACAGTATATTAAAAATTAACGAACTTGAAATTATTCAAAAAATTATTTTGAAACATAATTCAATTAATCAATTAATTTTTCCACCTGCAACAAACAACACCTACAAATATTATGACCTATTGCAAGTAGAAGCTTATTATTCCGGAACTAAAATTGTTTTTGTAATTCACTTCCCAGTAGTACATCCTGAAACATTTAACTATTACCACCTATATTCAATACCTACCCAAAACGCAACTACGATTATTCCCGAAAATACCTACCTCACCACGAACGAAGATTTCTATCAGTACATGTCCATGCCATGCATCAATTTACATCCCAATTACTATTGCCCCATTGGTGACCTCATCGATGGATTGAAAAAGAAGATTGTATTTTTCAACTTTTAAAATTAACCTCATCCACAAACAAATCAAACAAATAGCATCGTCCAGCAAATCGACGAATCCAATTACATAGTAATACTCCCAAAAAGGATCAACATCCAAACAATTAGCAAACGAACCGACTTGACATCGCTCAAAAGAAACTACTTAATTAATCTACCTGTTGGATGCCAATTTAAGACCGAGAACCCCTGTTATTACCAGAAATTGAAGTATCCCAAATATCACCTGCGATATAAATTCCAAGGATCACCATCAAAGACGTCGATCTCGATAAAATAATGAAATTCAACGCGACAAAAGGAAGATGAATTTGGTGGAGCTGATATACAAAAACGAATCCTCAACAAATTATTGGATTATAATAATCCACGCTATCATAACCATCGTTGGAATTTACTACACATATCGATTGGTACGACGGAAGTTTCTAAGATACCACGCATCATTCCCCGGACAGGAACTTACCGAAGAACAAACCCCGACGAACAATCAAGCATTCTTCATTCCATGAATATGCTTCAATTTAGGAGGAGTTATGTCACCACCTCTAATCTACCCTTATAATTATAAATGCTTAGGTGTCAGCTCTCTGAACGCTGATGCAGAATCTTCAGCTCCGCGATTCATATTAATGTTAAATTAGCCTAGACTTGTTCCTTAACACGTACACACGTATAATCATTGTATTAATTAATTGTTATTAATAATTATAATTAAAATATCACGAATATTCCTTTAGCTAATTGTTTTTTATGTTTCTTATTTCGAAAATACACCAATCAGGTTTATCTTTTATTACCCTCACATAAAATTGTTACCTAAAAAATCTTCGCTCGAATACTGATTGTTTGCTATTTATGTTTATCAAAATGTAGTAATGTTATAATAACTTTTCTCACTGTCTGATCAATGTTATTAAAACAGTAGCTATTTGCATATAACAAGCATAATATAGAACAAATATGGCGATTCTTGGTGTATGAGGTGGTGCTTCCAGGTTTTAAAACCATCTTTATCTAGTTAGAGATGGTAAAATTAAACGTTGTATATTTTAACGACAATAAAAGTAAAAAGTAAATTTTAAAAGATATAAGTTTCAGGTTTGAATGAAATCATCATACATTAGACCTAAACTTACTTTTTGTGTAACTTTTGACTCTATTAATGGTTATTAACACAGCGTTTATTCAAATATTCAAAGAACAAAGGATTATTCTAAAAATCTTTCGTCCTTTGACGATTTTCAAAAACCCGCGTTGTTTCGAAGATATAAGGAAAAGAAAATTTTAGCCAATAACATTTTATTACCAAAAATTAATCTACAGGCAAAGTAGAAAATTACTACCTCCAGCTAGGAAGCAATCGTCTCCTTATTGACTGCCAAACTTTTTCCAAATCACGCGGGTCGTTCCTTATTGTGTCATACTTATTTCAGATAGTAAGGTTCACCTCAATCTATTATCCAGCGGTATCTGTATGTTAGTGTTAAAAAACTCAAGAGAAACTACACTACTAAAATGCACTGCTATAGCATCTTTCCTAAATCATGTTGCATTGCTTGTTGCTAATGGTACATCCTCCAAAAACTGAGGTAACGTTTGTTCTACTAAAAAGTTGCCATACACCTCGCCAGTACGTCTTCCTGGTAGAAATACTGGTCTAAATAGCTAGTCATCAACAATTCCAATCCAAACATTCAACGAGAACTTTTGTTGAAAACGATCTTTAAGTATCTCATGCGGATTTTTCCACACACGCACATGGTTATAAAAAATCATTATTGCATTTTTTGAAAACTTTGCTTCATCGATAAAATGTATTGTATACTGTTTAATTTCAATAATTTTTAGTACATTACCAATGTATGCAAAGGCCGTCGACATGATGTAATATGTGGAGGAAAGCATGAAGAAGTGCCAGAACGCCTTGTATGTGATATGGGCGCAACAAGTAGTCTCTTAGAGTTTCCATTACTTACTTTTAATGCATTAGCAATTTTTGAACAGAAGAACTTGAATATTCCTCTATCATATCCAACATATTTTCTTCTAATGCTTTTACTGTCATTGACCTTCATTTTACTCCATTTTGTTACAATATGCCTTTTCCACAAAGATGTTGATAAATACTTTGGAATGTTTTTTTATTATATACAGGCTTATTGACGCTATACGGCACGGAATATTGTGGCCAAAATACGTGACTTTCAAAAAGTTTCACTTTGGGGATATATGGGGGTCTATTAGGGCTACTTTTTAAAATTACTGTCATAATATACAGGGTGTCCCAAAAACCCTAAAAGTATCAAACTTGTGTTTTTTTTAATGAAACACCCTGTATTTTATTGCATTTTTGGATCCTTCGATCAAAATAAGTGTGTGTTTTAATAAGGTTTTTATTACTTAAACCTTAAGGATTTTGAAATAATTTGAATTTTGTGAAAATTTAACCTAATTTTCATGTTTCAAATACTTAAAAAGTAATTAAGTTAAGCATACCAAATTTACACTGAAATGTAACAATAGATCATATTTTATTTTCCAAGTATAATAAATTTGACATCTTATACCGGGTGTAAAAAAATTGGAATTAAACAAATGAGAACTTTAAATGGCTATAACCTTATTTATTTAAATGGAACGCTATATTTATTAATTTATCAGCAAATTCACGTTTTAATTACCTATCGAATGGTATTTATATCTTAAATGTTAAGTCTTCTCGTTTTTACAGAAAACGCCAAAATATGATTTATTGCACCGTTTTAGTACTTTTTAAGTAAAAATTTTAATGTATCTAGTTTTCTATGGTATTTAAAAACATCAGATAATTAATTTAGTATGCCACTTTAGTTTAAAAAGTCTATCTTTTGTTATAGTTGTCTTATTTTGCATTTTTGTGTTAGATCGTTAGTAATCGTTATTGTTTGAACATCGCTGTTGTATTTTTTGGTAAAAAATGAAGATTTACTCAAAAGAAGGGGGTATTGGCATTATCTTTATGCTTGGAGAATGTCATCAAAATTGTTTATTGGCTTGTCGAGTTTATACTTAAAGGTTTCCCGAAAGAAATCACCCTAAGCCAGCCATTTTTGAGAGACTATTAAACCAATTTAAAGAAAGTGTCAGTTATAAAAAACCCAGTATAAGAAAATCTGTGTAAATTTCCATTTTTTACTATTAAATACAACAACGATGTTCAAACAATAACGATTACTAACGATCTAACACAAAAACGCAAAATAACACAACTATAACAAAAGACAGGCTTTTTAAACTAAAGTAACAGACTAAATTAATTATCTTACGTTTTTAAATACGATGGAAAACTAGATACATTAAAATGTTTACTTAAAAAGTACTAAAACGGTGCAATAAACAATATTTTTATTATACTTATCTGAAAACACTTTGATTCCATATGCCTCTAGAATAATGGAATCGTCACTTTTTCAGGCGACCGCACAGAAAATGTTTGTTTGTGCGGTCTTTCTGTGCGCTAACCAATGTTTCCATAGTAGCAGATAAGGTTTGAAGTTTATTTTTGTGTCAGTGAAAGCCAATTTAAAAAATGTACTCAGACTTAGATGAAAATCCTGATGTTCCAGACGACATATTAGCTCAAGCGGCTCAAGTAAGTGCAGATTTACTACCGACAAAATCAAAAACAAGATACGAAAAGGAATATGAAATATTTAATAAATGGCGGGCTCAGAAGAATATAAAAAATGTAAGTGACGATGTACTTTTAGTCTATTTTTCGGAAAAGGCTAAATCTATGAAATCATCAACTTTATGGAGTAGATTCTCCATGGTAAAAAGCTGTTTGGCTATTAAAGAAAATATTGACACGAACATTTTTCGAAAAACTGTAGCATTTTTGAAGCGTCAAGCGGTGGGTTACGTACCAAAAAAATCAAGAGTTCTTACAGCAGAACAAGTAACTAAATTTTTATGTGAAGCTTCAGATGAGCAATATCTATTAGCAAAAGTAATATTAGTGTTTGGAATATTCGGTGCGTGCCGTCGAGATGATTTAATACGTTTAAGTTTAGACGATATTAAAGATAATGGTAGTTTTCTTGTCGTGTTTTTGCGAGATGGAAAAAATCATAAATCGAGAAGTTTCACGATTTCAAATGAAGGATGTACATTCGAGCCCTGCACACTTTACCGCAAATATGCAGATTTGCGGCCTAAACATATGGAGAGCAGAAGATTATTTGTAGCATACCGAAACCGTAAATGTTACGCTCAACATGTTGGATGCCATACTATCAGTGGTATCCCCAAACTTGTTGCGAAATACCTAAAACTAAATGATCACGAAAAATATACCGGACATGGCCTAAGGCGTTCTTCAGCAACCATGTTGGTCGAAAGCGGTGGTGACTTGCTTACTCTGAAAAGGCACGGAGGATGGCGTTCTTCCAGTGTAGCAGAAGGATATATAGAAGAATCTATACAAAGAAAAATAGAAGTTTCAAGGAAATTGTTTAACCCATCTCATGCGGAAAATACAACATCTGCAATTATAACTCAAGAAAATGAAATACTAAGGGGAATAAACTTTAACAATAATACTAATTGTACGATAAACCTTACTATTAATAATAACAGTTCCAATTAAATATGATTTTCGTTAATATTAACTCTACTTATATTTTCACTATTATAGATATTACAGTTTAAAAAAAAAAAATTATCAAAATATCTCTCTTAATATTGTTATTTTCAAATAAGTATAATAAAAAATAGCGTTCATTACACGTCCAGAAATGGATTTTTCCGTGCTTGCATGACTTCCCGTGTTCGGCTCCGCCTCACACGGGAACGGTCACGCGCGCACGGAAAAATCCTTTTTTCTGGACTCCTAATGAAATATACTATTTGGCGTTTTCTGTAAAAACGAGAAGACTCAACATTTAAGATATAAATATCATTCGATAGGTAATTAAAACGTGCATTTGCTAATAAATTAATAAATATAGCGTTCCATTTAAATAAATGAAGTTATAGCCATTTGAAGTTCTCATTTTTTTACACCCGGTATAAGATGTCAAATTTATTATACTTGGAAAATAAAATATGATCTATTGTTACATTTCAGTGTAAATTTGGTATGCATAACTTGATTACTTTTTAAGTATTTGAAACATGAAAATTAGGTTAAATTTTTACAAAATTCAAATTATTTCAAAAGCCTTAAGGTTTAAGTAATAAAAACCCTATTAAAACAGACACTTATTTTGATCGAAGGATCCAAAAATGCAATAAAATACAGGGTGTTTCATTAAAAAAAACACAAGTTTGATAGTTTTAGGGTTTTTGGGACACCCTGTATATTATGACAGTAATTTTAAAAAGTAGCCCTAATAGACACCCATATATCCCCAAAGTGAAACTTTTTGAAAGTCACGTATTTTGGCCACAATATTCCGTGCCGTATAGCGTGAATAACCCTGTATATATATATATATATATGTATATATATATATATATATATATATATATATATTATTTCTTTTGTTAATTAATAATTAATCTATTGTTTTAATATTCATATTCATTTATTTTAGCGTAGTAAGTAGATGACGCAATCGTATGTAGGCGTTTTGCTTAGTGTGTAAGTTATAGTTTATATAAGCCACTGGCGCGCATGTATTATGTTAATATTAGATTTGTAATCCCGTTAGACACGTCCTGTGTTAATTCATCATTAAATTAATTATTATGTTATTTCGTAAATTAAAATAACCCGAGTCGTAGTTCCCAGTCGCGTGACATAAATAAAAATAGTTTTTAAAAAACCAAATTATCGACCACGAAATTTAACTGGCGCAGTCGTTCGGATTTTTCCAAAGAGGGCCTGAACGAATATCAAGCCCCTTTCGTTCAACGATTAATTGGAAATAACCTACATCATCTCCACGTCGTCTCTGACCCGAGGATTCTCAAGAAATCGAGAACACCAGTCCAAAGGCAGCAGGACGCAAGGACATCAACTCACCCGTTCCACAGTCTCCCTGGACGAACACCAAAGACCGATGGACAGCGTGATCTTCGGTTGGTAAGTACAAGTTTTTTAGAGGCTTTTTCATTTTTATGTTCACAAGCGAATCGGACTCTGACTCGGACCCGTCTAATATTAGCGATAATTCCCCTATCGATTCTCATACTCCTGGTAGTCCCGTTAACGATCTAATAAATCAATTTCTAAATATAAACTTAAACATGGAAGACGTTGACTACCGCCTTATTAAATTAAACGTGGATACAATTCCATCATTTAACGGAAATAGTGAATTAGTGGAAGTCTTCATATCTAGGTGCGAAGCCGTATTAAATCAGTTTAGACCATTAAATAATATCCAAGTCAATAATTATTTAATAAATGCAATAATTAGCAAATTACAAGACCGCGCGCTGATTGCCATAGGTTCGCGGACAGAATTAAACACTTGGCCGGAAATTAGGAATCACCTCCGACAAAGATTTGGAGATTTAAGGAATTATGATTGCTTAGTTCAAGATCTGATAAATTTAAAACCTAGGAAAAATGAATCATATTTAGATTTCGGAGAACGCCTCCAGATATTACGAAGCAGATTAGCTAGCAAAATAAATTCATTATCAGCTGTGGAAATGCCAGACGCTACTAAGCGAATTCATTTGCACAACTATGATGAACTTGCGTTAAAAACGTTTGTACGCGGTCTGCGCGGAAATATACAAAGCATTGTTCGCCTGCGCGATCCTATTACACTAGAGGACGCGATAAATTACGTAATCGAAGAAAACAATTTCCAGAGTACATTGGACTCTCCGAACACACCAAATAATAATATCAGACAACATTTTCATACGCAAACGCAACCGTTCAATAACCAACAATTTACACATCAAAATAGACCTTTTCCAAGTCAGCCAATAAATTTACAATTTAGGGCGCAACATCAACAGCGGTTTCCAACAAATAGACAAGTGTTCGGGAGACCACAAAATTTTCAAAATCAATTTTCAAATAATAGACCATTTAATAATAATAACAATAATAATTATCCGCCAAACAAAAGACCACGTTTCAATAATTACAATAACAACCAAAACCCAAATTTTAATCATAACGCTCACAATTATAATGCAAATAATAACTCGAATTTTAATTCAAATACTAATCAATTGCCCCGACAAAATCCACCTCAGTTACCAAACCCAACACCCATGTCGACATCAACGACATACACAAACAGACCGAGATTATACAACCTCGATCAACCGGGCACATCCTCTGAAAATATTAATAACACAACTAGTTATACCGACGAGAAAGAAACAGATAGTTTTTTAGGTTAGATCGCCTCGGAACAAAATCGGTTGAATATTTAGGAATAGTAAATAATGCGAGTAAATTGCCATTTATCATAGACCCAATAACGAAATCAAAAATCATAATGGATTCTGGAAGCACACGTTCATTCATTAGTCGCCGTTTAGCTAATAAATTAGATAAACATCTCATTAGAAACGATCCTTTTGAAGTAACCAGTGCCCATGGTACTTCCCATGGAACACACAGTGCAATCATTTCACTAAAAAACCTTTTCAAAAGTAATTTCGCATCAAAACTTAAATGCTACATATTTGATTTTCACTCATCGTTCGATATTCTATTAGGGATCGATAATATGTCCAAAATTAACGCGTGTGTAGATTTTAATAAAAATTTAGTAATTACACCATATACCGAAATTCCATTTAGATTTCGCGAAAATAGTGTACAAAAATTCAGTAATAATAATAATAATAATGATTTTACAAACAATAAATATGAAAACGTTAATAACGTAAACCCAGCTGCTTTACCGTTCATTAAGCGAATATTAGTGCCGGCGCAAAGCAAGCAAGTTATAGATGTAGAAATAGAAAATGTAAAAAATGGTCAAGTAATAGTCCCAAGAATGGACGTTTTAAACTTTTTGATACCGGAGTGTATCACAACTGTAAAAAATGGTAGGGCTCTTTGTACAGTCGTCAATAAGACTGATATAGATAGGGAAGTAACCCTTAAACGACCTTTTGTCGTAACACCCGTCAGCGAATATGACGTGGTGCCATACCGACAAAATTCAAATTGTAATTTAAATAAAAAAAGCCCCAATAGTAATTTAAATATGTTCAACACAAAAAATATTGAATTTGATTTTTCTAAAGTCCGTACAGACCATATGAATGAAGAAGAAAAAACAGTAATAAAAAATGTAATTTCCAAATACTCTGATATTTTTCATTTAAAAGAAAATAGCTTAACATTCACAAACAAAATCAAACACAGAATCATTACAACAGACGAAGTACCGGTTTTCACCAAAACATATCGCTATCCAGAAATACATAAAGCAGAAGTAAGTAAACAGATAAAAGAAATGTTAGAACAGAACATAATTAGACCATCTCATAGCCCATGGTCCTCCCCAATTTGGATAGTACCAAAAAAATTAGACGCTTCAGGCCAGAGGAAATGGCGTGTCGTCTTTGACTATCGCAAACTAAACGAAAAAACTATAGGTGACCGTTACCCTCTTCCTAATATTTCTGACTTACTAGACAAACTTGGCAAAGCACAATATTTTACGACATTAGATTTGGCATCGGGATTTCACCAAATCGAAATTGATGAACGAGATATCCCTAAGACAGCGTTCAATACTGAAAACGGACATTACGAGTTTTTGAGGATGCCTTTCGGATTAAAAAATGCCCCCGCGACGTTTCAACGTGTTATGGACGATATCTTACGAGGTATACAAAATGAATATTGCCTTGTTTATATGGATGACATTATAATTTTCTCCACTAGTTTACAAGAACACGTTAACAGACTGACTGAAGTTTTCAAAAGACTAAGAGAGTCTAACTTTAAAATTCAATTAGACAAATCGGAATTCCTACGAAAAGAAGTTTCTTATTTAGGCCATGTCGTCACAACCGAAGGTGTTAAACCAAACCCCGACAAAATAATAGCTATTCAAAATTACCCGATCCCCAAGACGACGAAACAAATCAAAGGATTTCTTGGACTGTTAGGATACTATAGGAAATTCATTAAAAATTTCGCTGATTTAACCAAACCAATGACTAAATGCTTAAAAAAGAATTCTGTTATCAATATTAATGACCCTGACTACACTAATTGCTTTAATCTCTGCAAAAATGTCTTGACAAATCATCCCTTACTTCAATATCCCGACTTTTCTAAACCGTTTATACTTACCACAGACGCCAGCAATCAAGCTCTCGGCGCTGTGTTATCGCAAGGTAAAATTGGGTCAGACCTACCCATTGCATACGCTAGTAGGACATTAAATGATTCAGAAACCAGGTACTCGACAATCGAAAAGGAATTACTTGCGATAGTTTGGGCCGTGAAATACTTCCGCCCCTATTTGTTTGGGCGTACCTTTCAGATAGTCACAGACCACAAGCCTCTCCAATGGCTGATGTCGTTGAAAGAACCAAATTCAAAATTAGTCAGATGGCGCCTAAAACTTGCAGAATATGATTATACTATTGTCTATAAAAAAGGTATTTTAAATAAAAACGCTGACGCACTCTCGCGAATAGAACTAAACATTAACGAAGAATACGGGCCAAATTTAGAGGAATACCTAAAAAATTTTGATGACCAGTCATCACTAATCGTAGAACCCGCAGAAACTCACGTGGATGATATTGAAAACGATGGCGTAACTATACATTCAAGTTTAGAACATCCAATAACAAATATTCCCATTTCTGACAAACCCGTGAACATTGGCGACAACCAAATAATTATCACAGAAGTATCACACTCACCATCTCGACCAAAAATCACTAATCTATTTAATAAAAAAAAAATGAGAATTAATGTTCAATTTTCAAAAAACAATTTTGTTAACGAAATAATTGACTTTATAAAAGAATATATTGTACCCAAAGTAAATTACTATCTCTATTTCAAGAACCCGATATATGAAACATTTAGTAGTGTCCTCCAAAACTATTTTAAAAATTCCGAGATCAAAATGACAAAATGCAATAACTTTCTTACGGACGTTGAAGATCATAACGATGCATTAGAAATCATCCAAAATTATCACGAGGGTAAAACCAACCACCGTGGTATTGACGAAACCGAAGCAAAACTAAAAAGAATATATTATTGGCCTAACATGAGGAAGTCTATTCAAGATTACATAAATAACTGTGAAACTTGCTTAGTCTCAAAATATGAACGCAAACCCTTGAAAATAAAATTCAATAACACCCCTACGGCTATGAAACCTTTCGAAATAATACATATCGACTGTATCGCGTTAGAAAATGCTAAATTTCTGACTATAATAGACTCATTCTCAAAATACACCCAGATGTACAAATTAAATTCCTACCAAGCTATCGAAATCGCGACTAATTTAATCAAATTCTTTTGTCACCATGGAACTCCAAATTTAATTATATCAGATAATCACCTAGAATTTAAAAATACCGTAATTAGGGAACTTTTGGAAATTCACCATATCAAAATTCATTTCATCAGCTCGCAACATCCCGAATCGAACGGAATAGTTGAACGCGTTCATTCAACAATTGTGGAACACATTAGATTATTAAACAATCAAAATTTATATAAAAAAGAACCAATCGAATCTAAAATCTTATATGCTATCTTGGCCTACAACAATTCAATTCATTCGACAACTAAACTTAAACCTTTTGAAATAATTTCTGGACATATTGATAATAACTCTCTATTAGATATTGACTTAGAAATAGCACTAACAAACAATTACGTCCAAACTCACAAAACTAAAGTTAAATTATTATACGAAAAAATTAATGATACTATAACCGAAAATAAAACTAGAGCTATTGAAAAACGTAACACAACACGCGAAGAAATTCCAAATATTCCAGAAGAAGCGTTTATTCAAGACAGACAAAAACAGTCAAAAACAAAAAATAGGTATAAAAAAGAAATAATCAAAAGTGTAAACCCCGACCGAAAGACCGCGGAAATTGAAACTAGACACCATAACCAAGTAGGTAAAATTCACATATCAAACATAAAAAGGCCAAGGAAAAAAATATTTGACACTAAAAATATCTTAAATTTCGAGACATTTATAAATTGCTTAAAAACGAAAGATATTATTGAAAATATTAATGTCGTAGAAGTAAGAGACGATTTATTTAATGCCCCTTTAGACTTTTCAATTGCTCACTGCGTAAGTCAAGACTTAAAAATGAACAAGGGCATAGCAAAAGAATTTAAATTAAAGTTTGGCAAAATTAGGGAACTCTACAAACAAAACCCACAAGTGCACTCATTATGCCATTTAAAAGAAGACAATAGATACATCATATATCTGATTACAAAACAATACCACTTTAATAAACCTCCGTTAAAAGACCTTTTCAACACTTTAATTAATTTGAGACAATTTTGTATTAGTAATAAAATAACAAAACTCGCAATCCCCAAATTAGGCTGCGGACTCGATAATCTAAATTATAAAACTGTAAAAACCATGATAGGCTATATTTTTCAAGATTGCAACACACAAATAAACATTTATATACTAGATGATCTACCTTCCGGTTCTTCAAAAAATTAAATAATAATAATAACCAATCGGTTCCAGGTTACTTCTCATCACGCCTGTGATCGGATTCGAAATTAAAGACATTACAAAAAACGCAGGGTTACTACCCATAAATTTAGGAAAAGCTAAATTAGAAAAATCTAAACACACTTTAGTACACCACTACAATTTAGAACCAATTTATAAAGAATTCGAGAATCTAAATGCCCAATACGAGTTTTTGAAAGAAACGACGAATAATATTTCCAAATTTAAAAACGATTTCCAAAACTATGATAAATTGCTAAATTATTCCAGAAATGATATAATTGGAAAAATTAAGACAATTCAACTGAGTGTTAAAAACAAGCGAATTAAAAGAGGATTAATTGATGGATTGGGTACGGTAATTAAAGCAATAAGTGGCAATATGGACGCCCGTGACAACGAAAGAATAAATAAAATACTAAAACATTTGGCAGACAATGAAAACAATCTCCAAAATCAATTGAAATTTGGCTACAGTGTTAATACAAAAATTATTCAAAATTTTAACAAAACCGTTCAAGATATTTCACACAATCAGAACACATTAGAATCTAGGATCAAGCAATTATACGCGATATTCAAAGAAGATGTCGATCATCAACATATCCTGTTCACGAAAGATCTATACAATCAGCTGATCTTACTTTTTGGCATAATTGGAAATATTCTACAAAATATTATAAATTCTTTAGCCTTCTGCAAATTAAAAGTCTTAAGCTCAGACATAATTAGGCCTCAGGACCTGTACGAAGAATTAATCAAAATTTCAACCCATTACAACGAAGAACTACCATTTGATCTAAAACCCGAAAACATTCTTAACTTCGAATCAGTAATAACTGTCGATTGCAAAATTGAAGAAACACAAATTCACTACTTTCTATCTTTACCCATCAACTATGAACATCCATTTAGTTTATACATGATGTACCCCATCCCTACGAAGTACGAGTCAGACTACGTTACTATAATTCCAAATGTTAGAGTTTTACTAAAATCAAATATTAACCAAAAAATATTGCCTCTAAGTGACTTGTGCTTTGGTAGCAACGGTCAATTTCAATGCAGGAATGACTTAATTTTAAATTTCCAAGCGGACTGTGAAGCAAGATTACTACTTAATGGAACTTTGGATTTATGCAAATTCACCAAACTCGAAATCAATAATGATCACCTAGAGAAACTACCATATACCAACAAATTATTAGCTGTCTTCCCATACAAAGAAGAAATCAAGGTCATCTGCCCCGACCATGAAGAGACTCGCTATCTACAAGGAGTCTTCCTAATCGAACCAAATAAGTGCGACCTTGTTTATAAAAACAATAAAGTGCCAAAGTTAGAAGAGACATCGGGAAGCCCAGTGTTCATAAGTGCATCCGAACTGAAAATAGACCCCTACAAACTGAGCAACTTTACTATAAAACTAAAGAGACTTAAACTAGAAGACGTCCCCGTGTTTGCTCAAGTGCCCAACATTACAGAAACAGTCATCCCTCTTAAACCCAGTGCATGGACACTCTTTTTATATGTGTTAATCCCAATAGGTGCAGTGGCCCTAGGACTTAAACATTTTAGGACCAAAAAGGTGGTCGTCACCCCTAAGGACTTCTCTCCCACGGTGTGCCGAATCTGAGGGGGGAAGAGTAACCTGCAGCTACAACAATGCCCTATATTATTATTTCTTTTGTTAATTAATAATTAATCTATTGTTTTAATATTCATATTCATTTATTTTAGCGTAGTAAGTAGATGACGCAATCGTATGTAGGCGTTTTGCTTAGTGTGTAAGTTATAGTTTATATAAGCCACTGGCGCGCATGTATTATGTTAATATTAGATTTGTAATCCCGTTAGACACGTCCTGTGTTAATTCATCATTAAATTAATTATTATGTTATTTCGTAAATTAAAATAACCCGAGTCGTAGTTCCCAGTCGCGTGACATAAATAAAAATAGTTTTTAAAAAACCAAATTATCGACCACGAAATTTAACTTATATATATACGAGTAATGTCAAAAAATATGAATTCTTCTCAAGAGTAAAGTACCTTTATTTGTAACAATATCGAAAATTATAATTATGAAAAGTTGTTCGGAATGAAAAACTATGTTTTAATATGAAATTATATCCAATTACATGGAAAAAACTTATTTTTTTTTTTATCTATAATAACAATGTAAATGTAAGTGTAGTTAGGTGAAATCTAGGATGCACTGATAAACAAATGATAGCAAGAATTGTTCGACAGTGAACGTCAAATAAAATTTGTTAACATGCCAGTAATATTGATTGTGGAAGAAAAAGTAGAAATTGTTTTAATCGTTGGTGAAAATTATAAAACATCAGTAATGAGAATTATGGACAAATTCAAATCATATTAAAAATAAATTCACAAACAAACGTCGAAAACCTGCTGCAAGTGAGGAGATGAAGTTAAATGTAATGTTATCTGCAGTGGAAAAACCTAAATTGTCTCTGCGAGAAAGGGCATCTTCTCTTCCAGATAAAATTGGTAAAGATACAATATCACAAATATTTAAAGAGTTACATTCATATAAACCACAATATATCCATACTTCAAAACCTGGGGACTACGACAGACGACTAGATTTTTGTTTTCTTTTCCAAGGAAAGCTAGAAGACGATCCTTTTTTGCTAGGAAAATATTTTTTTCTGACGAAGCTACATTTACGTCTAATGGAACAGTGTCTTCGCAAAATTGTAACTCCAATCGTCACTTTACGATTTGAAACTTGCAATCAATATTTTTTTTAAAACTAACGTTTGGTGCGCCATTTACAAGGATAAAATAATTGACCCTTTTTTCTTTCGACAATCTATGACTTCTCAACGATATCTAAATTTGTTACAAAATCAGCATGATTTTCTTCCAAAACATGAACGGCAACAGGTATGGTACCGGCAGGACAATGCAACATGCCATAGTACGATGGAAGTAAGGCAATATCTTCAAAATGTCTTTTATGAAAGGTTAATTCATAGATATTTCGATATTTCTTGGCCAGCTAGGTCGCCAGATTTAACCCCATTAGATTTTTTCTTATGGGGTTACTTAAAAGAAAAGGTATATCTACCCAGGCCATTTGCAGACGTAGATCATTTGGAAACAATTATTATGGAAACAATTTAGGGTATAACTCCGAATATAATTAGAAATGTTTTGAGAGAATTTTCTTCTAGAACGGAAACCTGTATTCTGAGAGAAGACGAATACGTTGAAGCAATAGTTAATTGATGTATTCTAATATGTAATTGATAATTATTGTAAAATAAAATAATTTTGTTATGTATCAACGAGTAAAACAATTACTACATTTCTTCTTTTTCTTCCACACTCAATATTACCGGCATGTTAACAAATTTTATTTGACGTTCACTGTCAAACAATACTTGCTATCAAGAAATCATTTGTTTATCAGTGCATCCTAGATTTTACGTAACTACCTTACATTTGCATTGTTATTGTAGATAAAAAAAAGAAAATAAGTTTTTTTCCATGCAATTGGATATAATTGCATATTAAAACATAGGTTTTCATTACGAAAAACTTTCATAATTATAATTTTCGATATTGTCACAAATAAAGGTACTTTACTCTTGAGAATTCATATTTTTTGACATTACTCGTATACGGCCTAAACAATTTGATATCTGATGATTGTATTTTAAGTTTTGGACCAAGCAGAACTTTTTATAAAGAATAACTTTTTTTCGTAAAATTAATAATAAAAAAGTTTTCCATATGGTGCGAACTTAAGCAGACACACTGTATATATATTATTTTTGTTGTCTGCATTTACCTGCTACTATTGAATAAAATTTCTCACCAGATCTTAGTGATCAAAATGTTGTTAAATAATAAGAGCGCATTAAAAAATTTACTCGATAAAAATGGTTTTTCAAAAATTTTATTCGCTCTGAATCTTTAAAGCAAAGCGAGTTTTCCAAAACAATCAAAGGATTAAGGAATAATTCAAAGTTTCAAATTTTTCTATATGTTTCATAAACGAGTTTTATCTATCGACTGCTACTGCTACGAGGCATTGTTGGAAATTTGGCAGTGCAGGTATATTGTAACCGTGGTAAAAGTTTGACGGCGTGGGACTCGCCTATAAGAAGGATAGTTTGAGTAGAGCTGGGGGGGATATGCATCTGCTGCTGTTATATCACCCCAAACTGTGGTCGGGTGGCATTCAAGGATTGGCTATCGCAACTAGAAGATAGTTTTCGACTCTAAAATGGCAAGGTCATCAATGTTGGAGATTTAAATGCTAAGGCGACCTAGTGGAGCTCCCAGCACACGGATATTAGAGGTAAGGAGGTGATGAAGATGGCGGCCGCAAATGAACTGCAAGTTTACAATATTGGAAGAAGGCCCACCTTCGTACAACGATGTCACGCTGGCACCCAAACTCCTACCGCAGCGGATCCTAGTTTAGACCGTGATGGAAGACGAGTCGCTAAGCGTACATAAGAACGTATCCTGTAGCATCAACGAGTATATCTTGGAAGTATACCAAAGCTCAGGGCAGCCCTGAAAGCCCAGCCGACCATCAACCAGAGAACACCGGAGGAAGCGGCCACATAACTGGGGAGGAACATACACCGAGGGTGCACGGCAGCAGTCCCTAGGATCGGAACTGGAAGGAGAAAATCAGTGTACTGGTGGACAAAAGAGTTAGGGGAACTGCGCAGGCAACCATCGCTCGCTGGAAAAAGACCTGCGTAAGGGCTAGCAACCCGTGAGGGAGACCCTACCAAATCGTAACTCAAAAAATTGGGGCCAGACCACTAGGCCCTAGAATGAATGGGGTGAAAAGGTTCGTCGAAGAACAAGAGAGTGACTTCGTGTTGAGGGTGGAAGACGATTCCGAAACCGACTTTGGGTGAATGGATACGAAAGTGGTAGCTGCGGAAAAGAGGCTACCGATTAGGAATGCCCCAAGGGCCGATGGGTTGCCAAACGAGTTGGCGAGGGCAGCGTCCTAGGTTATTACCGATGTAATGAACTTGTATCTAAGGAAGGGAGTTGTTTAGGCTTGAAACTGAATTATTTTCGAAGAACCATTAATGAACTACTCATTAAAAACACATACATTGATTTTAAATGTAGACAATTTATAGCTGCTCTCTGGGCACCCCTGATTTCAGGCATATCTGGCAAGGATAGAGAAGGTTGAGGACAGTTCGTGCCTGGGGCCGAGGGATGATGCCGAGTACACATTGCTGCACTGCCCGCGGTGGCGAGGACAAACACAAGTGCTGGCAGAAAGCTGGAGGCCTAGTCCAGCACGCAAGTGGTGATAGAGCACATGATACCGAGTGCCGGCCAATAGGAAGCGGTTTCACTGTTCACGCAGGGAGTAATTGTACGTAAATTCGAAGACAGTGTCCGGGAAACAGCCCAACGCGAATCAATCGAGGGCGAGTAGCCCACCAGCATTAACTACATTTGTATTATTGTATTGTTGTATTGGGTATTATGTAATTAATCTAACTTTACATGGCGCGTAATTGTTAATGCTGTAAATATTGTATACTTGTCCCAGATGTACATTGTGTAGTTTTAAATAAAGGGGACGACGATGGTAATACATCAACCATTTTTTAAATACATTTGTTCAAGATTTCTAGAATTAACCAATATTTCTAGAATGTTGTATGAGTTTGATTTCTAATAATAATATCCAGCATCTTTCATGTTGTCCATGACTTTCTCTTTTAATTTCTTTAAGAATTCGAGCCTTTCCCAGCATTTTTCTATTAATTTACCGAGAATATTTCATAATTTTAAACTTTATTATATCTTTACCTTCTAAGGTACGAATTTATTTTCCAAAGACTCCAAAATTTACAACGTTTGTTTCAGATTTGTAGATTTTTATTTTATGAAAATTTTCTTGAATAAATGTGAAAAATTTTCTTTCAAATTACATACAACTTTTGATTCTTGTAAAATTTTGTAATATTTAAATCGCAGCTTCCTTATACAGTACTATATTAAGTATCCATTGTAACATACTCTTCTTAGTGCGCATATCCATATTCCTGTTGCAATTTTAATGTTCTTTAAAATTGCAAAAAGCATATTTTACAAACATACCTGAATTTAAAAAAAATATTTGAGATATTATCTTTTGTTCTTTTTTGGTAATTTACTTTCTTTTAAATTCGGCTATTTAGTAGCTCAAGTAATTAAGACATTTAAATATTTCTACGGTTTATTAAAGCCTTGCAAATATAATTTTAATGCTGCTTTTTTGTATTTCAAGAAAATATTTGTTAATATCATTTTATCGTTTTAACTTTCACTTAATTAATGATTTATCAATTACTTAGATATTTAGTTCTAGGGTATAATTATATATATTTTTTTAGTTCAAAATACGGAACCGACATTGATACCATTTTGAGATGGGATGGTAAAAATAATTGTTCGAATGATTCAGAGGAAAAAGGAAGTAGAAGAAACACTGTAAAAAGATCTCCCATAATTTCACCGTTGCAAAATAATTCCAATAGGTACATATTCAATTAACCATAGCCTCTCAATGAAATTACATATTATATTTGCTTTCAGAAATAATTGTTTATTACCACCACATCCTGAGAATGGTAAATGGATAACTCTTTTATTTTCAACACTAAAACCTGGGGAAGCTGTTGCTGTTAGTACTGTATTAGCATTTTCATGTAATGTAAACTACACGTTGGTGCCGGATATAACTCTTTCATTATGTCTACCAGATTGGACCGTAATACCAAAGTGCATTAGTAAGTAGATACATTAAAATTTAAGCAAGTACGTTTCCTGGCCTAGTAGATCATTTTTGAACACTGGGTTTATCTTAGATCTATATAAAATTGATCACCATGATTAATTCTTTCCCTATCAAACTATAATTTTTCTAAAATTCCAAAAAATAAAGAAATAAAAACACTATATTTGGAAAATTTTAAGAATTTGATGATATTAAATTTAATTTCCAAGATATAAGAAGAACATTTTTATTTTTATAAGGATTAATAAAACTTCTTTATCGCCTTTAGCTTCTATAAAGAATAACAGAGGTGGATGCCAAAAATTCTCACATACAAATCTGAAAAAGTAGGGTCGTCATTTGAAGACACAGGTGCATGTTTTCGTGGTATCGAAAATAGCTTATAAATTCTTACCGTGACTGAAATTATATACTTTTTCAGAGGTTTCAATAAGTTTCACCCTCGGTTGACAAACTTCAAAATCATAGACAGATGCAAAAAATTAAGTTAGTTGTGTTGGTTATTTCTTAGATAGTCACGTAAAGGGTAACATTTCTTTAATAGGATGGTGGTAGTATGATGAGTTGTGGCGGCCTGTATGTCGGGGTTCGACCATGGCATTAGTAATACAGAGCGCTTTGTAACTTATATGCAAATTCCCAGTAAAAATAATTTTAAAAAGTATGAGAGAATAAAAAAGGTGACTGACAAAACAAGTAAATCCCCTTTAATGGATATATTTTATACTATGTAGTAAGAACAATTTTAGAATTCTACGTTTTTTTAAATTTATATTATCAACTTCTTACAGAGTTCTATCTTTTATTCTCCCATTTAGAGTCATAGTGGAAAATATATTTTCGAATAGTGAAAATGATGTAGAATTAATGAGATGTAATAACACATCAATTAATTGAATTCAAATAACGGGTCTGTCGTAGCTTGGAAAGTGAAAGTTTACTGGTTCAATTCTCATCTATAGTCAGGTCTTTTATTTTAATTGAACTGTATGTTTTTTGTATGTAATTATTTGTTGGCATATCAATTCAACTAAAAGAGTGTTTGTTCACTAATAACTTTTTCGTACAAAATTGTGTATCAAATGAATTTGAAGATATTGTAAATATTGCTCCGACATACGTCTATTCATGTTGAATTACCAAAAAGGACTGACACCAAAAGCACCCACAATAAATCAGTTTCGGTTTAAAATTTCTTCTAAAAATGTACGGCTAAATTTGACATTGAATTGAACATCCTCTTCTGCTTCAATTCGCTATACCATATAGAAGTAGGCAGTATGACCGCTCGATAACCATTTGCTTCCAGACATTATATATTAGTTAAAATAATTGTTATTTACATTGTACATATTTGTCAGTGATTATGTATCTCTTTCGCAACAGGTTGCAAAATATTTATAAAAATCTCCAGTATATGAAGTATATAGACTTGAAGATCCGAAATAGTTCAAGCTATGGGAAAGGAAAATGTAAGAAATGGTCAAATTATAATACTACCCTTTCTTCTTATAAATTATATTATTATTTTTTTAATTACTTTATTTATAAAAAAAATATTAATTTTTACAGGAACATGCCCATCTCTGATTGAAAATAAAAACATAACTGTGTCATGCAGCCATAACACAAAGAGTATTTCATGTGATAGACCATTCGAGGGTACTAAGGCAATTATAAAGTGCGCCGATGATTCGCCTACAATATATTGTCGAGATGGCTCATGGGACAACTCAATTCCAAATTGCAAACCAGGTTAGAAAACTTAATTTACTATTAACAAATATTTTTATTATATGTGTAAAGTGGAAATAATTAATGAGAATTAAGATGCTTTGCATGTTTTAATTTGTGCACAAATAGAGTTTATGATGTAAAATATTTATTTATACTACTATACTTTCGATTTACATAGGTCATTTTCAATTTTTGAAGGGCTGAAAGTATTGTCAAGAAAGATATGTATCATTCAGAAGAAATGGTTTTAACAGACTTACATTACTGCGACCTGGTTAGACCTTTTGTACTAAAACTATATTCCCAAGATTTCAATTTCCTTGGTAAGGTCAATTCTCCCTAAGAATCCATGCCCTGATCCGTTCTGGCGTTATCGCCATTTCTCTGGTTAGGTCTAGTCTGGTGGTAGCCTGCACTCCACACACGCATAGGATGTGCCCGGCCGTTTCCTTTACCAATCGACATAGTCTACAAGTGGTTTTGAAGCTTCTTTTGTGCCGTTGCTTGTTAGGCTTGACCTACCATACTAGTGAGCCATATATAATAATGCTTTTTAATACCAAAATGTACAGATAATATATCATTTGCGGCATATCCATAGTGCCGTTGTAACTTTGCAGATTGTTTCTTCTAGGTGCGCGTTTTAATTCAGTTTCCTATCCAGTATTAAACCTAGATATTTTAAGTGATCGGGCAGCGCAATTTCTTGTTCTTTTCTTTATTTTGAAAGCAGTGATATTCAGCTTCCTACAATTAGTGAAAGGTACCACTAGAGTTTTATTAGGATTGACATTGAAGACTTCTTTTACATCACCATTTACTATGAAAATTGCTAGGTCGGCTTAACCTTGCCTACAATACCACCACGATATACCATAGCAGGGACAATAGAACTCTTTCTTGCAGGCATCCTTTTACTTTAATTACTGTTTCTGATTCACTCCCTATACCTGTGGTGTTCTTACGGTTTTCGAGAACGGCGTTGATCCATCTTATTGTGGATATATCGATACTCTTCTTAATGGCCTTTATTTCATGGTTTTGAAGGTTATATTTTCAAAAGCATCTTCAATATCCACGAAAATACCCAATGAAATAACCTTATGTAGTAATAAAGCTACTATTAGTGTTGTGAGGTTATGAAGCGCATCCATAGTAGATTTACCAGGTTGATAAGCAAACTGCTGGCACGTCTCTGGAGGGAGATCCTCGTTAACGGACAACTGGATTCATATGACTTTAGGATACTGTTTCTGAGCAGAGCAGCTGCTGTTTTTAACTCTTCTATGGTCTGGATGTTGAGGTTCCTACACTTAAGCACTCTCTATAGAGGCTTCAGTCTGTGTTTCTCGGATTTCCACTCCACTCCATTGCGCCATCCTTTGTGGCTTCTTTATTGAACTCAATCTGCTGTTGTGGTGCTAATTTTGATATGTACTTGCTGAGAAGGCATTAGTTGCAGTGATGTCCAACACCTCCTTCCTGGTTGCATTTACAAATGTAGACTCGCTACCTCTATTAATAATATCTAAATTTATAGTTTAATGGTTGTTGAGTTACGTGAAGATGCACTCACTATTAAATAAAATATTGAGTATCTTTTCTTCACAAAATTACGTGACCGACGAAATGTACATTTGCTATTAATAAATTTTGTGAGGAAAGGAAGCTCAATATTTTATTTAATAGAATATTTAAATTGTTACATATAATGAATTCAAGAAGTTCCTTACCTCTATAATTGGTGTCTGTACTGCCCCATATCCTGTTGCGGGCGTTGGCATAACTGCCCAGGTGATGGTGTTTATTACCTCTTTTGTACCAATTTATGAGTATACTTACCTCCTTTGGTGGTGGTTTTCTTTGATCTCCTGGAAAATAGGCGGATGCCATGAACTTCGTAGAAACTTCTACTAAAGTTGCTGTTAAGTACTCTGTGGTAAATTTTGGAATGAATCATTAGACCCGCTTTTGGTGCAATGCAGTCTGTTTTATACACCAGACTACAATTATTTTAGGGTATCCCTCTTACCTGTCCTTTATTGATCCAATACTCCCGCAGGAATTCTATTTTAAATTTGCCCTTTTCTCTAATTAAGGACACTTAAATACAGCACATTGAATACTTGCTATTAGTGTGGTTTATATCTCTGGCAGCAGCCTTTAAACTTTATGTTTTTGGCTTTTTGCCTTTAGGGTTTCTCTCCTTTTGGTACCTTCTCTGGATGCCCTTTAAGGGACACTAATGCCTTTATGAGGGCTTCCCATAGTTCCATGTCGCTCTTGATGGCTAACCTTATTCTTTTACGGGCGGCACCACTCATTCTAATCTTGTGGTCTTTAGTATTTAGATCTTTAGGGACACCCATAAACTCGTTTTCACTGCTTTTCTGCAGCTCATCCTCAGTTGTTTTGCTGCAAGTGCATACCTGGTAAAAATCTAAGGAGTTATAGACTGCGGCTATTGCAGACGGCATGATATTCTGGGGTGCGAAAGAAGTAATCATCTATTAGCATTAACACAACGACCGATTTTGGACGACTTTCTTTAAGTTCGCTCGTGAGGGATCTACGATCACGTTTTAATTCAGTGTACCAGCAAAATACAGTGCCTGGGGATGTTGCTTCATCACCAAAATTCAGAATTCAGTTGATTGATGCACTGTTCTTGAGTTAGACCAACTCGAAATTCATAATAAATCATAAATTTCGCGAGTTAATTCCATCTTTTGGCCGAGATGAAATTTTCATCTTACTGTAAAAAACACAAATACGATCTGAGTACACATAATGTCAAAAATGCCAAACTTTAAGATATAAATGTTAATAATTAGAAAAAACACGAAAATATTTCGTAAAATCTACAACAAATGAGTCTTATTAAGACTACAAGAACAAATCACCTTTGAAACAACTACTTCTCTAGCTAATACTTCGACAGACATTGAATGATACAAAAGTGTGACTATACTATACTATACTATACTATAGTCACTCATAAACTATTTAACGTACATTCAATCATTTTTAGTTCCTTTTACAGAAAGAAATACGTTCAAACTAGTGTTGTTTTGATAGCCTTGCTATTTTGTAACACGCAAATTATTTTTGTATCATTCAATGTCTGTCGAAGTATTAGCTAGAGAAGTAGTTGTTTCAAAGGTGATTTGTTCTTGTAGTCTTAATAAGACTCATGTGTGTTTTTTCTAATTATTAGTGAATTTTCTACAACGTAAGGACTTATATATTTTATTATAGAAATGTTAGATTTTTCCTAGCAATACTGGTGTTACCAGTTCTCAACACATATATAGCAACCCTCGTATCATTGGGTAATCAATTATATTAATAAATATTATTTGATATTATAGCACATGTGACAACAGATATAAATTTAACGAGCACAAAGTTTGCAGCTGGTAAAAATACCACATTGCCCTGCACTGTAGTGGGTTACCCTATTCCAAAAATACAATGGTACAAGGATAACATGCTGATAGAAGAATCGGAGAGGATGCGTATTTCAGGTACTGTTCCTTTTGTTGTGTGTGTGTCTTTGCCTGTAATCCTGTGTTTTATGTATTGCAGACGGTTCACATCTTGTAATAACGAATCCAGAAGAAGCCGATTCTGGACAGTACAAATGCGAGGCATACAATCAATACTCTAGGTCGGAGAGCTCCATAGGAATTACCTTCAAAGGTAAATCATTCTTATCAATTAATACAGTTTTTTTAACGGATATAAAATTCTGTTTTACAAACTCTAGAAATACGTATAATATAAATAATTTCATAAGTAGGTAAAGCAACATTGTTGGCTGTATTCGTAGTTTAAATGACTGCTTACTGATAGTCTGGTACTCCTTCTATAATTTGTTTACAACGGTTGCTATAAATATCCCAGCGAGAGCCGTGATAAGTTTAAAATGAAGACGTACATAGTTTTTAGTAAATACCAATGCTAAATATATACAAAGGTAGTAAGTAGTTAAACAGAAATAAATTTAGAATAAGTGGATCATTAATATTTGTTAGACAGCGTTTGTTCACCAAGTTTCACAGGACTGATTGTTTTCTGAGTATGCCCACATGCATACCCGTTTAAGCAATTATGTCGGGTAGTAGCTTGTGTCAGCTAACGGAGAACACTTACTTAGGTTTCCTAGGAAACGTTTGAGTGCAAAGATCGCTAGTTGAGTGAGTGCGTGAAATCGAGCCAGAGTTAAATGATTGAAGAGATCAGCAAGGAAGAAGATATGTCGCGTGCAATGGTAGCATAAGAGGTTCTAAAATAATCACAAGAACGTTAAAGACAAGCGAGCTTGCAAACCTTTAACAACCCGAACTTGTTAGACTTATTGCCGCAAAATTTTCGAAAACTTTAACAATCTCAAAAATAACGCTGTATTCTCTCGATTATCGGTTTCGTTTGATCGCTAACGAATTTTATAATAATTGATGTCTCCTGGATTTTGATATGGTTTTACTATCTGATACAAGGTTAAATAATTCAGTATTCAATCAAGAATTATTCTTTACTAATTAGGTTATTGGTTCTAATAGAAATTTTCCAGCTCTAAATCGCTCAAAAGGTGGTGGAGTCATGTTTGCTATACATAATACCATTTCTTTTACATTAATTGATACACTGCTCTAGACTCACTCTGAATTTTTGTTGTGGTTTACACCAGAGATCAAAGCAAACATAAAAATCAAAGCCTCACTTAGAAATAAGTGGTTAAAGAAATCCTTTAAAAAATTTAATATCCAGTAAACGTGGGTCAACAAGAATACCAGACAGACTACATAACGACGGCATAACGCATCAGCAACGTTTCTTAAAAACTATTGTATATTTATGACTATGGTATATCCTCCCTTCTCGATTGCTTAGGTCGATTGAGCATGTTATATTTCATATAACGGCTCTATAAATAACCGTAATTACTCCTCCCTCTGGTGTTCCCCAGGGTTCCTGCCTGGAACCTCTCTTACTCAATATTTTTATTAACGACCTACTCGATCTATTAACATGTCCTGTATTAGCATATGCTGAAGTTCTCAAAATTTACACTAAAATTGAATCGCATAGTGACATTCATAGTCTCAAATTAAACTTGAACATAATCGCTAACTAACAAGTGTTTTACCTCATCGAATTTACATATCTCATTCCATCAAGAGTGTAGCTCAACCACTGAATCTATGTTTTATCTTATTTAATTGTGTTCATCGATTTTTATTGTTTTCTAATATACTTTTCTAACGTCACACAAAAACAGCGTAATAGGACTATTATTTTATAGTATAAATTTTTCTTGCAGATATTCTGATTGACTCCAGTTGTGTGGATAATCCTTTCTTCGCGAACTGCAAAATTATTGTACTGGCCCAGTATTGCCACCACGGGTATTATAAGAAATTCTGCTGTCGTTCATGCACTGAGGCAGCACTTCTTACATAAAGTTAGCACACTGATATAAGTTAAAAGTGGCTTTGTTTACCATTTATTTATGATTTATCTTTATTATTATTATTTTTATGTGAAATCTTAAAATTATTTATGTATATAAAAAGTGATTATTATTAATACAGTGTTTGGCTACGTCATTAACATAACTTCCTTTTTTCAATACTAAATAAAGACTATTGTATGAATTAGAAATGTATTATTTTTTATACTGTAGGCACGTACACAAAATTTTGTTTTACTGTTTTGAAGATCAAATCATGTAGGTGACGCCCCCCATTCTCCATACACTGACTAAACGGATTTCTGGCGTTTGTTATGACTCTTGCCAGTATAGCAGGGGTTATGTTGGCAATTTATTGCTTGATCTTGGTCTTCAAATCTTATAAAGTCCTTAGATTGTTCACAAAAACACGAAATGTTAACCCCATAGAAACAAATCACAAGGGGCCAAATCAGAAGTAAGGCCGGCCACTCTAAATCCTAATTGAGACTAGGCGTTCTGAGAAGTGTTCCCCCAAAATAGCCATCGATGCTCTTAAAGTGTGAGCCGTTACATCGCCTTGTTGGAACCAAATATCCCCTAAGTTCAACTCATTTAGCCATGGAAGAGAAAAATCATTAACATGTTTACATACCGGTCTGAATTCACTGTAACTGCGACTTCATTTTCCTCGTAGAACCAAGGACCAATGATTCCTGCCGAGGAAATTGCACACCACACTGTGAGCTTAGGTGAATGTAAAGGCTTTTATAATTTAACTGTGTGCATCGTTTTTTATTGTTTCTAATAAATTTTTCTAACATCACATTAACAACAGCGTAATAGAACTACTATTTTATAGTATTATTTTTTTCTTTCAGAAATTCCCATTGACCCCAATTGTGTGGATAATGCTTTCTTCGCGAACTGCAAACTTATTGTACAGGCTCGGTATTGCCACCACGGGTATTATAAGAGATTCTGCTGTCGTTCATGCACTGAGGCTGGACTTCTTCCATAGTTAGCACACAGATATAACATGAAAGTGTATTTGTTTACCATTATTTATGATTATCTTTATTATTTATGTATATAAAAAGTGATGATTATTAAATTAATTAAATTAATTTCCTTTTTTAAAACTATTGTAAGAATTAGAAAATTTTTTATATGTTTTTATAATGTAGGCACATACACAAAATATTGTTTTACGCAGTTTTGAAGATAAAATTACGTAGGTGACGTCTCCCATTTTCCATGCATTGAGTAAACCGATTTCTCGCGTTTGTTATTACTCTTGCCAGTATAGCAGGAGTTATGTTAGCAATTTCTTCCTGGATGTTGGTCAAATCTTGTAGGTTTCTTGGACGGTTCATATAAACACAGTATAAAAAAACAAATCACAAGGGGGCCAAATCGAGAGCCGGGCCAAATTCTAATTGAG
Organism: Ontholestes murinus; assembly: GCA_963969525.1. Taxonomy (NCBI): domain Eukaryota; kingdom Metazoa; phylum Arthropoda; class Insecta; order Coleoptera; family Staphylinidae; genus Ontholestes; species Ontholestes murinus. The sequence continues at coordinate 75,354,379 of OZ018387.1, read as the reverse complement.
ATTAGGCGATCAGAGAAGTGTTCCCTCAAAACAACCATCGATGATCTTAAAGTGTGAGCCATTACACCGCCTTGTTGGAACCAAATATCCGTTAAGTCCAACTGAATTTACTGTAACTGCGACTTCATTTTTTTCGTAGAACCAAGAACCAATAATTCCTGCTGAGGAAATTGCACACCACACTGTGAGCTTAGGTGAATGCAAAAGCTTTTATACAATTCTTGAGGATTGGTGTCAGCCTAGTAGCGCATGGTTTGTTTTTTGACATATCCACACAACTGAAAATGGGCTTCATCACTAAAAACAAACAATAGCGTCCCCTATATTTGTCTACCACCAGTGTTTCAATGTGCTTTAGTTATCAAAATGGTGTACCAAAATTCATATTTTAATTAAATGTAAAACACTAGACTAGATTTTTATTTTTATTGAATCATAAAGTACATATGATAGTATTAAATTGAGATAGAATTAGTCTCGACAACTTTCTTGGCACATACGTACTCCTTCGTCGAAATTTCCAATGGCCATTCTGCATAAATGTAGCTGGATTTTATTGATTTCATTGATGCAGCATTCAATTTCCTTCTGTAACGCACTGGAGGTTGTAGCCTTGTTGACATAGACCTTTAATTTCAAAAAAACCTACAAAAAGATATGCAATGCTATTAAATTACATAGTCTAGGGGGCAATTCTAATTACTGAGACGAGATAGTGCACCACTAGTAAATGTATCATGCATCAATTGAATTGTTTCACAAGATGTATGGCAAATGGCACCTTTTTGTTGAACCACATATTGTCCAGAAAGGAATGTTACGATATGAAACACCTGTAACAGTTACTGCTTGATCCGCCTTATTTTCAAAACAAAAATATTATTAATTGACTCGTATCAAACTTTAACAGCTCAGATTATATGTCGTACGACGCGTTGAGAACAACTGCGAAAGAAATAAGTTCTTACTAATGAAGAATCCTTATATCAACTTGTATTAATAAGTAACAAAATAATAGAATTATCAATTCCAAAGTCTATTTCCATAATTTGATTTCAAATACACAAAAATATAAAATTACTAAACTTCACATAAATTTGAATAGTTAACATCCAATTTAGAATTCATAAATAAACACTTGTTTATACAAAATAAATGATAATGGTAATAATAAAATAGGTACGGAATCGCTAGACTAAAGTAATTCTCTTTTGTTGATATTCCCACATAATTGGCCCTAAAGCTTAAAACTGCGTTCCAACCTGAAGCTGAGGAATAGAGACAAACCAGTAGTACCGACCGTGTTTTCTGATACGCTTACCCTATAGTCAATAAAAACTATAATGTTTGGTTAATTTCCGATAGTCAAAGTCTGAAAGCGGCAAAAGGATCACATTAACATTAATTTAATTCCTGTCATGAAATTTCAGTAAACTTTATTATTAATATTTTTCTTGTTTTTTTCAACCTAAGGATGCATACCTAAAAAAAAATAAATTTGTACATTCCCTTTATTTTAGATCCTTGAACTAATCACATGGTTATTCATTGTATAGAGACCTAAGATAATCTAATAAATTACAAATTGAATGTAATAATCTTCTAAACCTAGGTATCATCAACAGATAAATCGTGGAGAACTTGTGAAGATTATAGAGCACGTAATCGATTTATTAAACTGATTTGGTTGCATCCCAGTTTCAAAGAGCCTTCTCCCGGATAAGGGGTAGGTCGCTGAGGATCGGTTTCACAAGATGCAGGACCCAGGAGAGGCCGAACCGACCGACAACCTGCAGGATATGCTGGGGGCGAAAACACGTACCGGCGGATTGCGCGTCAACGTGGGTCGTGCACAGCACACATCAGACTATCCCAGGACCAGCTAGCAAGGACTAAAGCTGGATCAGTGCTGTCCCCGGGTGGATCTCACAGGAAAGGGGCATGGCATAACTGCCAGACAGGACAAGACCACTTTAGTGGCGCCCTTCACCTGAATCCTTAGTGTTGAAGTTTAACGCCCATAGATGCCACGCGGCCCACGTCCAACTGATGGTCATGGCCTGGGAGTACAAGGGACAGATACTGACTGTAGCTGATAAAGGTGGTGTCCTGTGGTATCCAAATAAATTACATGAGGAATTCCTGGAGTAAAGTAATGCGTGTCGAACAAGGGAAGAAACCAGGGCTGACCGTACAGGGGAGGCGTTAGAGAAGATATATTCGTAAGCAGGCAGTCGGCCTCCATTATTGATCTAACTTTGGTGAACGAGCCAATGATGGTGATGATTGATAACTTGAGGGTTGGGGTCGACGTGGAAAGTTACAGCGACCACAAGTTCATCATGTTTAAGGTAGGAAATTCGATAATCAGACAGGACAGAGCAATGTTGCAATGTAGGTCGTCAGAAAAATGGATGGGGATCGACTGCGGCATCCCAAAGAGGAAGAAGAGAGGCGCCAGGGCGCCGAGGACCGCAGCCAATGCGACAAAGATGGATTTGTCCAGATGCAGAGAGAAGGAAGGGGACGCAGACAAATGGAACAGGCCATACAGAGTAGTGGGCAAGAGGTTAAGAGCACGGGTTACTGGATGGATGGAAAGTATTGTAGCTGGACTCTTCTTGCAGAGACAGAGCCTAGTGTTAGGGCTGGACCGTAGATGGAGAATATGGACGACTCAGTGCTGTTTACCACAGAGGAGGTACCGAGGATAGTCAGGGCTCTTTCACGGCGCAAGGCGTTAGGAATCCCTATTATAGGAGAGGAACCAGATGGATTCACGGAATGCCTTAATAAATGCTTACTCTATCAATCTATTTAGGCGATATCTTAACATTTATTAAAGACATATTGCAATTTACAGGATCGTTAAATAAATTGTACTATTTTGGGATGAAAACCAATTCTAATCTATTAAATACTTCACTAAGTCTATTAACGTGCTCCTGTAAACTTGCCGAAAAAATTATTATGTCATCCATATATACTAAACAACATTCATTTTGAATTCCTCTTAATATGTCGTCCATTACGCGCTGAAATGTAGCTGGGGCATTTTTCAAGCCAAAAGGCATTCTCAAAAATTCATAATATTCACGCTAGGTATTGAATACTGTTTTTGGAATGTCACGTTTCACTATTTCAATCTGATGGAAACCCGTTGCTAAGTCTAAAGTAGTAAAATATTCCGCTTTACCTAATTTGTCTAGTAAGTCACTAATATTTGGAAGTGGGTACCTACTGTCTTTTCATTTAATTTTCTATAGTCAAAAACAACACGCCATTTCCTGTGGCCTGATGCATCTATTTTTTTCGGAACTATCCAAAAAGGCGATGACCATGGACTAAACGATGGCCTAATTATATTTTGCTCTAACATTTCATTTATTTATCTATTAACTTCAGCCTTATGCACCCTGGATAACGATAAGTTTTAGTAAACACTGGTATTTCGTCTGTAGTAATTATCATATGCTTAATTCTGTTAGTGAAAGTTCAATTATTATTTTTAGAAGCTTTATCTTCGTCACTCATATGTTCTGAGCTTATTTTAGAAAAATCGAATTTTATTTTATTTGCATTAAACATATTTAAATTATTATTATTATTATTATTATTACGGCATTTTTTATTAATTTAATTCTTTACATTTTGTTCATAGGGCACCACATCATATCCATTGATGGGTGTCACGACAAAAGATTTTTTCAGGGTAACTTCCCTATCTATATCTGTTTTAGTGGTTAAAACATAGTAAGTGCGTTAGTTAAGTGTTTATCATGAATTACCACGTAGTAACGGTCACCACAATCCTTATGATTATATCTGTTTTGTTTACAATTGTGCAATACGCTCTATTATTTTTACTAGCATAATACACTCTGGTACTAAAAAGTTTAACACATCCATTCTAGGGATGACGGTTTCGCCGTGGTTTATATTTTCAATTTCTACTTCTATTATTTGTTGACTTTTAGCGGGCACTAATATCCGCTTAGGGACCGCAGCAACATGTTTACTTTCATTATTATTATTATCATTATTATTATTTTTATAATCAAAAATATTATTATTATTTCTACTAGTTTTATTATTGTTATTATTACAAACTAACATCACTAAAATTACTACTAACATTATAATTGTTTATTACGCCTTGGTCATCCCTAAATCTCAGAGGGATTTGGGTATTAGGGGTTGTGATTAATTTATTTTTTAAATCAATATTAGCATTAATTTTTATCATATTATTCACTCCTAATAAGATATCGAAAGCAAAGTGGAAGTCCAAAATATAGCATTTCAATTTTGCTGCAAAATTAGTCTTAAATAATTTTTGAAGGTTAATGACTGCACTGTGGGTTCCTTGAGAAGTACCGTGTGCACTTGTTTCTTCAAATGGATCAATTTTGAATACATTTTTGTTTAATCTTTTTGTCTGTTACTTATAATTCGACTCGCGACAGGACGTCCGCATTTTTATTTAATGAACCCTTTTTGTAGACGATAGGGTAATGATACTCCGATAATTTTAGTATCCATCTTACTAGTTTGGAGTTTGGCTCCTTAATTGACATTAACCACTGCAATGGTTTGTGATCTGATACAATTTGAAATCTTCTACCATACAAATATGGTCAGAAATATTTGACCGCCCACACGACAGCTAGTAATTCTTTCTCTATCTTAGAGTAATTTATCTCGGATTCGTTAAAGGTTACGCAACTGGTTTATCAGAACCAATATCGCCCTGCGATAGGACAGCGCCGATCACGAAGTTACTTGCATTTGTTGTAAGTACGAAAGTTCTAGTAAAATCCGGATATTGTAAAAGCGATTCATTCATGAGTACATTTTTACATGTGTTGAAACAGTTTTAGTACTCAGGGTCGTTAGTGTTAATAATAACGTCTTTCATCAAACAACTCGTTAGAGGTTTAGTTAAACTTGCAAGATTTCTTATGAACTTCCTTTAATAATATAATAAGCCTAAAAATCCCTTCAATTGTTTCGTGATTTTGGGGATCGACAATTTTTTGATAGCATTAAGTTTTTCAGGGTTCGGTTTTAAGCCTTCTGGTGTAACAATGTGACCTAGGTACACCACTACTTTCTTTAAAAACTCCGATTTGTCTAATTGAATTTTTAGATTAGAATCACGCAATCTTTGAAAAACTTCCCGTAAAGGTTGAACTTGCTCCTGTAAACTCATACGAAAGACGATTATGTCGTCCATGTAAACTAAACAACTTGTATTCTGAATACCTCTTAGGATGTTGTCCATTACCCTTTGAAAGGTAGCAAGGACGTTCCTGAGCCCGAAAGGCATACGCAATAACTCGTAGTGCCCGTTTAAGGTATTAAACGCGGTTTTGGCGGTATCTTTTTCGTTAATCTCAATTTGATGGAAGCCGGACGCGAGATCTAACGTTGTAAAGTATTGACATCGCCCGAGTTTATCAAGTAGCTCATTAATATTGGGCAGCGGGTAGCGGTCACCGATCGTCTTATCATTTAATTTCCGGTAATCCATGACGATTCGCCATTTACGCTTGCCCAGTGCATCTAGTTTTTTTGGTACAATCCATAGGGGTGGGAGGACCGCGGGGAGTACGACGGTTTAATGGTATTTTGCTCAAGCATTTCCTGAACTTGCCTATCTACTTCTGCTCTGTGAATCTCCGGATAACGATACGTTTTTGTATAAACCGGGATTTCATCACTAGTAATTATCTTGTGTTTAATTTTGTTTGTGAAACTTAAATTCCTGCCGCCTTGGTGAAATATATCAGCATATTCCCTTATTAATTCGAAAATGATTTACGCTCTTCTTCGTTTTATGCGCTGATCGAAATTGAGACAGGTCAAGCTTACTATTATTATTACTTATAAAATTTGTATTATTTAAATTGAGGTAGATTCTCTGATCGTATTCGGCAATCGGTTCTACTACAAATGGTTTCTTAATCCTAACAGTGACATTTTCGTTTGTCGGATTTATTATTGCATAACGTGCTTTATTATTTTTAACGCGGACTACACATTCTGGAATTTCAATTTCCTCACATTTAGTAAATGGAATAATACCTTCGCCGTTTTTTGTATTTTGTATATCGAGTTCAATTATTTACTCGGACATTGCACCTACTACTTTACAATTTGCGGTGAATTCCGGATATTTATTACATATTAATTCGATGACGTTATTATTAACAATTATTTTCACATAATTATTTTTATTGATTAAAGTCTTGTTTTGTTCCATAATTGCTTTAACAGTTTCCTGACATATGTTTCGACAATTACTTCTCATTTTCAAAGGAGTACTATGATTACTGAAGGGGTGAATTTTTATCTGTAAGTTTATATAAACTAGGGTAATACTATAATTTTGTTAAATAGGACAATCCATTAAAATTATGTTTTGGCTTGAAATGACCTCCTGTTGGTTGTTTACTATATTTTTGCCCTCCTTAATTGCCCGCTTAATCTCTAAACCTTCTAAAATATTAAGTCTTAATGCCGCCAATAACATGTTTGTTTTCGTCCCATGATCCGACATGCCGGATTTGGTTTTCTGTTGTTTTATATCTCCTTCGTGTTCATTTAATCTAATTTGAAAATTTCTTCCCGTCTGTCCTATATAAATGGCATCGCAGTCTTGACACTCTAATTGGCAAACCCCGCTGTTTTTAGTTTATCCCGCAAAACAATTTTATTATTGATTATTGATTTACCTAAATTATTACTATTAACTTGTATTGCCTTTATATTGTGTCGTTTCAGGTTTCTGCCGATCTTCTGACTCGTAGGTTCTATGTAATTGATGGCACAGTATAGTTTGATCTTCATTGATATTGATGCTATTATATAGTAGTTTTTGTACGTTATTTCTTAATTTTCGCTTAAGTATTCTTCTTACAAGTTGTTAATTATATCTATTGTTTAAAGCAATCTGTATTATGGTTGCCAATTCTACGTCAAAATTTTTTCATCAGCGTAGTTTTCGAGATATTCCAATGTCCTCACTTAAATTGAACACCGTGTATATAGGAATTCGCTGAATTTATTATTTATATTTAAGGATTCTATTAGGAAGCTTCTACTTCTCGGCCTAATTCTAAAAAATGTTCATCTTATATAATTGAATAATAAAATGTATTAAAATCCTTTAATTCGTTGCAGAAAATTAAATAATAAATTTAAGAATACGAAAACATTTCGTGAATCTACAACAATGAGTCTTACTAAGACTACAAAACAAATTAATTTGAAACAACTACTTCTCTAGCTAATACTTCGACAGACATTGAATAATACAAATTAATTTGCGTGTTACAAATAGTACAACTATTAAAGCAACACTAATTTGAATGAAATTATTTCTGTTGAATAAACTAATAAATGATAAAATGTACTTTAGATTGTTTAAATGTAACTATAACATGAAAAATTATGAAAAATGAATTTTAAACTGATTTCATTAAATTAAATTAGCAAAAGCAATTAAAAAATCTAGCATTCAAGTTTATAATCATCTGCAGACACGTGTTTCGAACTTTCGCTCTCTTCGGTACAGCTTTATTATAAAATTGATTTTAAATACAAATAAATATTTACATATGGTTTAGCATTATATTGCGAAAAATTTCATATTGAAATATAATTTTGGTTGGGTTGTGTTAATTTCACTTTATCAATTTTTTTCTTTTTTCTCTAAATCTCACTGGAAATCGTTAGTAAGCATATTGAGTGCTGTGTTCAAATCAGCTGGATTTTTTACTTTAAGATGTGAACCTATTGGATCTTTTAGTCCATGTAAAATTACTCTAAATGCATTGTTTTTGCAAAGTGTTGACAAATAACGACGTTCTAATAAATCATCGACATGTGTGGTTAAATAAGAAATTTGTAAATTCAATAAATCTTGCAGTTTGTTGAAAAAGTCGAATGACCATCAATGAACGGATTGTTTAAATTGTGTAATTTCAATATTTAAACTAAATAAGTCCCGCTTGTCGGAATAAGAATTAAGCAGTACATTTTTAAGATCGTGTCAGTTTGTTATAACGCTAGATGAAATATTTACAGCTGCTTCGCCCTTTATTTTGGTTATAATGCTAGACATTATATAATCATTTTGGAAGTCCATCGGATCTCCCAAATTATAAAATTTATTCACTAATTTTTCACAAATTTGAATAAAATGCGATAATAATTGACCTTGCACCTGAAATGGGGGATCATTAATAAATATTCTGGTTTAAGAAGTGCCATTTTTTATGAAATTTATTATTAAATGTGCTGATAATGAAAATGCAAAAATTATCACATAACGCGGAGTTGTCGACGCGAAAGGTGATGAACCGTATGACCGTGATAAATGTGTACACTTGCAGTAAAAATAAAATCTTACTGATCCCTCGTGTTCACCGAAGATGGGTAATTTTGAGATGTGGGCCTCTTGAACGGACGTCTGGGCAGGTTTCTCGATTTTTGCAGAGTCGCTACGTTCCGAATTTTCGACGAAATCTGACAGGGTAGAAGTGCACAAGTCCCCAATAAAAAGGAAGAGAGAGAAAAAAAGAAACTGCGCAGAAATATTTCTTGAAAATAAAAGAAATTGCAACCGAAGGTGCTATAGAGGACGAAGCACCGGTGCAGTATTTGATAGACGGTATATTTGATGATGTGAGTATAAAAACAGTTCCATATGGTGAACGATTTTAAAGATAAGTTCAGAACCTTTGACAAAATAGAGTAGCAAGAAACGGAATCAGATTAGATTTCAAACTAATACAGGCGATTTTTAGAACAGTGATACGTCTACAGAAAATGAAAGAAGACAAAAACAAAGTGTTTAATTAACAAATAATATTTATTCAACAGAAATAATTTCATTCAAATTAGTGTTGCTTTGATAGTTGTACTATTCGTAACACGCAAATTAACTTTGCTTTTTTTCAACGTCTGTCGAGGTACTAGCCAAAGAAGTAGTTGTTTCAAATTAATTTGTTTTGTAGTCTTAGTTGTAGATTCACGAAATGTTTTCGTATTTTTAAAATCTTCTGAAAAGAGAAGCAAGATACAAAGAGAAGTCAGCATTTGAATCGTTGAACAAGGCGTTAACAAATTGCCACATCACATTTATAAACCTAGTTTGGAGACAAATACATATGGATGCAAGAATAGATGACTACGGAGCTATTTTGCTACAAAAATGCCCTAAGAACAATCAGTTCCACCCAGTACATTACATGCCAAAGAAGACTACGGATGCAGAACGAAAGTACTCAAATTATGAACTAGAAGTCTTGGAAGTGATAAGAGGAATCAAGATATTTAGGACTTACTTGTGTGGAAAAAATTATGACCGATTGTGATGCATTTACAAAAACGGTATACAAGAAGGACGTGATCGCAAGAGTCGCAATATGGGTCTTCTAGACCCATACAACACTTCCACTTGCGCCGAGTTCATGAAACCGTGGTGCCCTGAAGATGATGGCATGGGGTCCGAGGCAGATGTCTTTATATGATGGCCGAATGTAGAATCGGGATAGCAACACTGGTCTGATGAGTGATGAGGTGTCATCGTTTATCCATATGCAGCAAAAGTCAAGATCCTATGGTACAGAACAGTTTATCATCTTTGTATCATCTGCATCTCTCAATCAAGTATGTTGCCTTCGGATAGGTGCTATCACATGTAGGAATTGAAGGTAACGAGATGGCAGTCAGAGCTGCCCGCCAGGCCAAGCGTGACAACGGGAATGGGATATCAACGGGGAAAATTAAGGAGTTGACTACTTGGAGTCAACTGCCCCGATTAAGAATTGATTGTAGGCCTGTTGTTCAAAATCGGATCCTCGTGATTACCTCTAGCTCGTAGGTAGAGAAGGAATATCACACAAAGTAAATAGATGAAAGAAATTGTAACTCGCTTACCTGGAGGACAGCAACTTCAGGAACCGCTCTCGCTTCGCCTTTTGTACTATTTGTTGTTGTATGGTGTTATCAAGAATAATAGTACTCAGATGTGAAATAAATATAATGGTAAATATATTTAAACAACAACAAAAGCAACAGAACAATGATGAAAAATATAAGAATATATGAAAATACAAAGTGACTATGTACATTAACTTACGATATACTAACGCAAATGGTAAATTGGATTTGTGACTGATAACTTGTGACTGGTAAATGATAACTGATAACTTGTAACCGCTCGGATACAACTGCTAACTGATAACTGATAACTGTTTTTCGGGTAAGCGACGACGTGATATATATACACCCCTACCCTTACTGTATTTGCGAGTGTCCAAGTTTTACACTGATGAATTAATATGTACATTACCTAACTCTATTTAGACCTAACATTATATTTACACTATCTATAACTAATTAGTATGTGAACCTTACTTATACGTAACGTACGTGGATGCGTATATGATAACAAGTACCATGTGTAACGGTGGGTGATAATATTGTCGTCTTGAAAGGTGCGTACCTCGTGTTTGGTATCGTTTTATTTGTCATGACACATGGCAGGCCATCGGGAACGTGGTTTAATGATATGACTACACATATCCACAAGATTCGCGAATAAGTAATCGGTAATCCTGGTTTACCCCGGATTAGTCCATCCATGGTCATGACGGTACGCGCCGCTTCGTTTATTGCCGAGATTATTAAATTCTTGGAAACGGAAAAGAGATTATTTGCAAATATATTTATGATGTGCAATAAAGTGATTTGGTGAATTTGAAATATTTATGGTTATAATGCCCTTAATTTTATTGCAGCAATGCCTTTAGTTTTCCGTTTCTAATCTTAAGGGTTTTGTTATTGTCACGTACACAAAACGGTCGTTTACACACGGTACATTGTTTTAGAAATCCCAATGCGGGCAAAAATAACCAACGTAAGTTACGTGTGAGCATATGTGATGACCTACCCTAATATTATGATTAACATGCATTCTAACTATACATGTCTAAATCATGTTATATCAATGTATGCATTACGAACATTACTCATTTTGAAAATAAACTTATGAAGCAAAATGAAAATGAAATGGTTTTGATAAAATAAGTATGTTATCCGACATTCACGATAGAATGCCGGTAACAGGGAGAGCCTCGATAGTAAGCTAAAAGCTGTAAAACTCTCTGTGACAGCATGGAAGTCTAGATCTGGATCTGGATTGAGTTTGCCAAGGGTGATCAAATCATTGACCAGAGCACTTAGGCCTCACTAGGCCCGTTGTGCCCCCCTGACTGGGACAGCCCTGCGTTGTTCTATCACTCATTTAGCCACCCAAGGTGGCGTGCAAAGGACAGCACAACGCTTGGAGGGTTATCCCTTATGTTGGCCATGTTCGGCCAGAGCTCCCCTAGCATGGACTCTCTAAGGTGGGCGAGAGCCGGCAGGTGGCTAACACATGTTCCACTGTCTCGTCCTCTTCTTCACATGCTCTACATATGGGGGATTCCACCAGACCCATAGTAAACAAGTGTTTCCTTAGCTGACAGTAACCCGTAAGGTTACCTGTGATAAGACGCAGATTCCCCCGGGATAGTTGCAAATTATATTCAGCTGTTTTCAGATTGGGTGAGCGTATTGCTTCCTTGGCCTGTCTGCAGCCTGAGGTGTTGTCCCAACGTTGTTTTAGCATCTTGAGAGTATTCTGTTTGAGGATATCAGTGAGGCATTTCGGTGTTGGCGCGATCGGGGGCCCGTCCATCACTGAGAGCCGATCCAGCTCGCGCCAACTCGTCTACCTTGCTGTTGCCTTCTTCATTATTGTGTCCCTTGACCCAGCGCAGCTCAATACTGTTTGATTGCGGTGCTTGTTTAAGGGTGTTGTGACATTCTTTTACTAGTGTTGAGGTGATCTTGTGACTACTCACTGCTAGTATTGCTGCCCTACTGTCTGTAAGGATTTGGATTTTCCTATCACGGATGTCTCAGTGTAGGATTTCTTTCGCCCCTTGGATGATGCCAACGATCTCTGCTTGCAGAGTAGTTGTGTGCTTCTCTAGGGGTATAGCTAATGAGAGGTCCATTTGTTGCGAGTAAATTCCCGCCCCAGATCCTCTTTTGGTTTTAGAACCATCGGTGTAATTTCGGAGGGTTTCCCCACCCTCTACACTCCCGGTTCCTCTTTTTATCGATACATTATAGGGTCTATTGAAGACGTAGCAGGGTCTGTCTTCCTTCCAAGAAAGGGTGTCTTTTTGACAGTCTTCTCTAAAAGGTGACAGTGTCTGCCAGCCCTGCCTCCTTTGTACCAGAGTCCAACTGAGTTTAGGCGCAGTGCTGCCGCCGTGGCCATCTCCTCTACGTCGAGAGGTGGAAGGCAGAACATTGCTTTCATTGCTGCAGTGGGTGTTGTTCGCATTGCTCCGGTCGTGCTGAGGCATGCTATCCTTTGCAACTGAGTAAGCTGCTTTGCTGAGGTTTTCTGTCTGGCTCTGGGCCACCAAACCAGTGCTTCATAGATTAGCATTGGTCTTACTACCGCTGTGTACAGCCAAAGTGCTATCTTGGGAGATAGCCCCTTGTCTGCCCCACAGCCCTCCGGCATTGCCAGAGGGAGACGCATGCTTTTTTACATTTCATTTTGATATGTGGTTCCTACGTCAGCTTGCCGTCGAGGATCACTCCCAGGTATTTGACTTCTGACGACAATGTCAACTGGGTGTTGAGGAGCTTAGGAAGCTTTAGCTTAACTAGTTTCCTTTTCTTTGTGAAGAGGACCATTTCAGTCTTTGACGGGTTTATGGTCAGAGACTGGTCGTTACACCAGTGTTCGATTATTTTGAGGGCTTCCTGCATCAAGCTGCATAGCACCGTCTCAAATCTGCCTGTTAGCAGGATGGTTATGTCATCTGCATATCCTATGGTGTTGAAGCAATTGTCGTTAAGTCGCCGCAGTAGGCTGTCACCAACTATGTTCCACAGAAGTGGTGAGTGTACTCGACCCTGTGGGCAGCCTTTACCAACGATCTTTCTGACAGTGGTGTTTCCTACATTTACTGTGACTGCCCTATTCTCCAGCATGCTTTTGATCCATCCACTAACTGTGGGGTTCACACCATGCGTGGAGAGAGCAGTTTCCATTTTTCTGAAGGTCGTTTTATCAAAAGCACCTTCTATGTTAATGAACACGCCCAAGGTGGACATTTTGTTGTCCAGAGATCTTTCGATTCGGTCTACAACAGTGTGCAGAGCCGACTCCGTTGATTTCCCCTGAGTGTATGCATGTTGGTTAGCGTGGATCGGATTCGTAATCAAAGCCGTCTCGCGAATTAATCTTTCGCACAATTTCTCTAACGTTTTCAGGAGAAATGACGTTAGACTAATTGGGCGGTGTGATTTGGCTAGTGTATAATCTATACGACCAGGTTTCGGTATGAAGATAACTTTAACTTCTCTCCATGCTAGAGGGATGTATCTGAACGCAATACATGCCCTGAAGATTTTGTCTAGGTGGGCTGATAATATGTCCAGCCCCCATGGGAGGAGGGCCGGGAATATACCGTCCAAGCCTGGCGCTTTAAATGGTGAGAAGCTTTTGATTGCCCAGGTTATACGTGTCCCTTCCGTGATGTGATCTGCCACCTCCCAATCCTCCTTGGAGGGGGTTGAGGGTATGAGTTCTGACCAGCCTTCATCGGAGGTGTTCGTACATCCTGGGTACAATGGGTGTTGAAGCATGAAAGTCATCGGTCAAACTTAATAGGAGACAGAAGCTTATCATTTGTTAATTTATTCAGTGTTTGTCCGTCTTACCTATTGTTTCTGCTGTTTCTTTTTGTCGGATATTTTATTTTGTTAATCTTGCCCAATTGGCTGTATACGTCAACTTGATTTTAAACTTGTTTAATTTGTGAATAAAATATTATTATTAATATATGGTAAAAAAAATAACAGTGGCTAATGGCCGTAGCAGTCGATGCCGCTAAAAAAAAAAAATATAAAACGCAAAGCCATTTCCATTTCATCTTGGCTATTCAATAATCAAAATAGTTGTTCTAAAGACTTAAAATATTTCTCTATTTCATGATGTAAACGTAACACTGATAACAATTATTATACTGAAACATGAATATATGTATTTAATTTCGTTTGACCCCGGGATTCTCAAGTTTTATAATCAGTAAATATTATAAACAATTTATCACTTCAGTGTATCAACGAGTGTTGTGTGTAAATGTTTATCATTTTACAAAGGAAATTATGAATGTATTCAAAATTGTGTTTATATTTCTTGCATGTAAGTTAAAATTTTTGTTCCTCAGAAAACTAAGGAAGCTGAGGAGAGTTGTAACGGTCCAAAAATGAACTTTTGTATTGTTATTAAATTCCATGATTTTATGGTCGCGAATCATTTTAATTTAATTGGTTTCGGTAGGAAATTCGCGATAATATAGGTAAATTGTCGATGAGGAGAGTAACTTGCGTTTCAGGTGATGAACACAATGAAATGGAGAGCAAGGTGATAGTACCTGGATCGTGGTTACCCTACGTCGAGTACGCCTATAGCGAATTTAACTTCACAAAGTTTCAGTTCAAAATCTTGAGCATTGTTTATAAATGAGATAAATTAAGTTAATATATTTTTAAAAATGACATCTTCCATAATTTTATTATATCTTTTATCACATATCAAAATTGCGCACTTTTTTATTTATATAAAAATTCACTTGTTGCCTCAAATATTATATATTTAGGTTTATTTATTTATTTTGTCTATAAACAAAATTATTGAAAATATTTCTTTTATTCATTTTAGGTATCCCAATTGTTGTAGGAGTTAGTGTTAAAAATATTTTTAGACGTAAGCGACAAGCCGATGATTGCAAGTAAGTAAAACCTAATGCTTAATTGTTTAAAGTTACATTTAATTTAAGTAACGCATTATTATTTTTATATTAGACACTGGATATAGTGTTTATTAGACGTTTTCCAGTCCATATTTTGCTATTTTTGCTGGTGTCCTTTAAATGAGAATATTAATCATATTTCTGTATTTTAGAGTACATAAACTGTACAAAATGTTATGCTTATCACGAATATTCCTTTAGCTAATCGTTTTTTATATGTTTTTTATTTCGAAAATACATCAATCAGGTTTATCTTTTATTTTCCTAACATAAAATTGTTACCTAAAAATGAAGGTTTCTTCTTCGCTCGAATACTGATTGTTTGCTATTTATGTTTATCAAAAACTGAGTTTATCTTATATTTTACAAATAATACACTTTAGTAGAAATGTTATAATTGGTTTCCTCACTGTCTGATCAATATTATTAAAACAGTAGCTATTTTCATATAACAAGCATAATATAGACAAATATGGCGATCCTTGGTGTATGAGGTCGTGCTTCCAAGTTTTAAACCATCTTTATCTAGTTAGATATGGTAAAATTAAACTTTGTATATTTTAACGACAATAAAAGTAAAAAGTAAATTTTAAAAGATATAAGTTTCAGGTTTGAATCAAATAATGATAAGTTAGACCTAAACTTACTTTTTGTCTAACTTTTGACTTTATTAATGGTTATTAACACCGCGTTTATTCAAAAATTCAAAGAACAAAGGATTATTCTAAGAATCTTTCGTCCTTCGATGATTTTCAAAAACCCGCGCTGTTTCGAAGATATAAGGAAAATAAAATTTTTGCAAATCACATTTAATTACCAAAAATTAATCTAGAGGCACTATTGAAAATTACTACCTCTATCTAGGAAGCAATCGTCTTCTTATTGACAGCCTTGTGCTATACTTAGCAATTTCAGATTTTGCAAACTAATGACTTTAGACAGGGAAACATGAAGGCAACCAGTAAAGTTCACCTCGAGCTATTATCCAGCGTTATCTGTATGTTACACAACCACACTACTAAAATGCGCTGGTACAGCATCGTTAATAAACCACATTGCATTGCTTGTTGCTAATGGTATATCCTCCAAAAACTAAGATAATGTTTCTTCTAATAAGTTGCGATATACCCTGCCAGTACGCCTTCTTAGTCGAAATACCGGTCTAGCTAGTCATTCACAATTCCAACCCAAGTATTCAACGAGAACTGAAAGGAGAAAACCAGTATACTGGTGGACAAAAAAGATAGGGGAACGGCGCAGGCAACCTACGCAAGGACAAGCAACCTGTGAGGGAGACCCTACCAAATCGTAACTCAAAAGATTGGGGCCAGACCACCAGGCCCAAGAGTAGGTGGGGTGAAAAGGTTCGTTAAAGAACTTTTCTAGTTTAAGCAGCAAGAGAGTGATGGCGTGTTGAGGGTGGAAGACGATTCCGAAACCGACTTTGGGTGAATGGAGATGGAAGTGGTAGCTGCGGAAAAGAGACTTCCGATTAGGAAAGCCCCAAGGACCGATGGGCTACCAAACGAGTTGGCGAGGGCAGCGGCCTAGGTTATTACCGATGTAATGAACCTGTATCAAAGGGAGGGGATTGTTTAGGCTTCAAACTGAATTATTTTCGAAGAACCATTAATGAACTACTCATTAAAAACACTTAAATTGATTTTAAATGTACACGATTTATTTTCGACTTTAACACGGAATTTATGTCTATCATAGACAACAAATAATGTATAAATATAGCTCTTGGTAGTGCCTTTGCATAATTTGATCTTAGGTCTTCTGCGAATGGTCCCTATCAACGGGTCATCTCGTCATATGCAAAGATGTCGTAAACTGGTCCTTTCTTTTCAGGATGCCTGGGAAGTCCAGATAATGAGGGTCTCGTCCCTCTAAGGTAGTAACCCGTGCCTTTCGCGAGCTTTTTAATTCGTCTTCACGGATTACCAAAGGACCCTATAGTATACACCGAAAAAAAAATGTGGCGATGTGGCTCTCTACCCAGTTAATGGGGCCCAACTATTACGAATTTTGGGGTGAGGGTTGGAAGTAGTAAAACCATACCTCGGTTGACAGCGAGGCAGAAAAAAGTGCAGCAAAAACGAAGACTGCAATTGCAAGGCTCTTCCCTTACATGGGCGGGCTCGGAGAAGCCAAGAGGAGACTATTGGCCGGCGTTTCCAGATCATACCTCCTATATGCGGCTTCGACATGGGCCACTGGGACTCAAACAGTCAGGAACCGGGAGAGACTTCGTCGACCCGAGTTGGAGCCATCAATATTGCCAGGGCTGACCTACTGGCATTGGAGAAGATCCACTCGGGATGTTAAAAGCAGTTGAGGACAAAGACGATAGAATCCTGGCTGTCTAGGCAATGACAAGGAAGAGTGGACGAAAATAAAGGGTTGGATGGAGCGGAAGCACGGTCAGGTGACGCAGGTCGTGGCAGCTGCTCTCTGGGCATCCCTGCTTTCAGGCCTATTTGGCGATGATAGGGAAGGTTGAGGACAGTGCGTGCCTGCATTTCTCGGTCCCGAAGGATGACGTCGAGCACACATTACTACACTGTCCGCAGTGGCAGGGATAAACACAAGTGCTGGCAGAAAAGCTGGGGGCGTAGTCCAGCACGGAAGTGGTGATTTAGCACATGATACCGAGTGCGGGCAAATTGGAAGCGGTGTCACTGTTCACGCAGGGAGTAATTGGACGCAACACAGTGTCTGGGAAAGAGCCCAACGCGAATCGAGGGGGAGTATCCCACCTGCATTAACTACACATGTATTATTGCATTGTAGTGGGTATTATGTAAATAATCTAACTTTACATGGCACGTAATTGTTAATTCTCTAAATATTGTATTCTTGTTCCAGATGTACATTGTGTAATTTTAAATAAAGGGGATGACGATGTCAATACCTCAACCTATTTTTTTAATAAATTTCTTTAAGTTATCTAGAATTTATTTCTCTTTAAATTTCTTTAAGAATTCGACCTTTTCCCAGCACCCACCATTTACTGAGTATATATCACAATTTTCAACTTTATTCTACCTTTACCTTCTAAGGTACGAATTTATTTTTCAAAAATTCTAAAATTTGCAACGTTTGTTTTAGGTTTGGAGAATTTCCCATTATTTCTACTTTTATATTATGAAAATACAGTGCTATATAAAGTATCCATGGTAACATACTCTCATAGTGCGCATATCCATAATCTAGTTTTTCCTGTTGCAATTTTAATGTTCTTTAAATTTGCAAAAATAACTTTTTACAAACATACCTAATTTAGTTATTTTTTGTTCTTTTTTGGTAATTTACTTTCTTTTAAATTCTGCTATTGAGTAGTTCAAATAATTTAGAAATTTATATATTTCTATAGTTTATTAAAGCCTTGCAAATATAATTTAAATGCTGCTTTTTTGTATTTCAAGAAAATATCTCGTTAATATCATTTTATCGTTTTAACTTTCATTTAATTAATGATTTATCAATTAATTAGATATTTAGTTCTAGGGCATAATTATTTATATTTTTTAGTTCCAAATACGGAACCGACATTGATACCATTTTGAGATGGGCTGGCAAAAATAATTTTTCGAATGATTCAGAGGAAAAAGGAAGTAGAAGAAACACTGTAAAAAGATCTCCCATAATTTCACTGTCGCAAAATAGTTCCACTAGGTAGATATTCATTTAACCATACCATATCAATGATATTACATATTATATTTGCTTGCAGAAATAATTGTTTATTACCACCACATCCTGAGAATGGTAAATGGATAACTCTTTTGTTTTCAACACTAAAACCTGGGGAAGCTGTTGCTGTTAGTACTGTATTAGCATTTTCATGTAATGTAAACTACACGTTGGTGCCGGATGTAACTCTTTCATTATGCCTACCAGATTGGACTGTAATACCAAAGTGCATTAGTAAGTAGATACATTAAAATTTGAGCAAGTACTTTTCCTGACCTAGTAGATCATTTTGAACACTCGGTTTATCTTAGATCTATATAAAATTGATCACCATGATTAATTTATTAGTTACAAGAATTATTCTGCTGGTTTTCACTAATTCTTCCCCTATCAAACTATAATTTTTCTAAAATTCTAAAAAATAAAGAAATAAAAACACTATATTGGGAAAATTTGAAGAATATGATGATATTAAATTTAATTTCCAAGATATAAGAGGAACATTTTTATTTTTATAAGGATTAATAAAACTTCTTTATCGCCTTTAGCTTCTATAAAGAATAACAGAGGTGGATGCCAAAAATTCTCAAATACAAATCTGAAAAAGTAGGGTCGTCTTTTGAAGACACAGGTGCATGTTTTCGTGGTATCGAAAATAGCTTATAAATTCTTACCGTGACTGAAATTATATACTTTTTCAGAGGTTTCAATAAGTTTCACCCTCAGTTGACAAACTTCAAAATCATAGACAGATGCAAAAAATTAAGTTAGTTGTGTTGGTTATTTTTTAGGTAGCCACGTAAAGTGTAACTATTCTTTAATAGGATGGTGGTAGTATGATGAGTTGTGGCGGCCTGTATGTCAGGGTTCGACGATGGCATAAGTAATACAGAGCGCCCTGTAACTTATATGCAAATTCCCAGTAAAGAATAATAAAAAAAAGTATGAGAAAATAAAAAAGGTGTCTGACAAAACAAGTAAATCCCCTTTTATGGATATATTTTATACTATGTATTAAGAACATTTTTAGAATTCTACGTTTTTTAAAATTTATATTATCAACTTCTTACAGAGTTCTAGCTCTTATTCTCTTTATAATAGTCAAAGTGGAAAATATATTTTCGAATAGTGAAAATGATGTAGAATTAATGAGATGTGATAACACATCAATTAATTAAATTCAAGTAACGGGTTCCCATCTATAGTCAGGTCTTATATTTTAATTGAATTGTATGTTTTTTGTATGTAATTATTTGTTGGCATATCAATTTAACTAAAAGAGTGTGCGTTCACTAATAACTTTTTCATACAAAATTGTGTATCAGATGAATTTAAAAATATTGTAAATATTGCTCCGACATACGTTTATTCATGTTGAATTATCAAACCGAACTGACACCAATGTACGGCTAAATTTGACCCCCTGAACTGAGAAACAATAGAGTGACTGAGAGAATTGAACATCCTCTTCTGCTTCAATTTGCTATAACATGACAATATAGTATTATTACAGTTACTATACGGGTTTTGATAACGCTATTAGACCGACAAAAGTAGGCAGTATGACCGCTCGACAACCATTATGCATCCAGACATTATGTATTAGTTAAAATAATTGTTATTTACATTGTACATATTTGTCAGTGATAATGTATCTCTTTCGCAACAGGTTGCAAAATATTTATAAAAATCTCCAGTATATGAAGTATATAGACTTGAAGATCCGAAATAGTTCGAACTATGAAAAAGGAAAATGTAAGAAATTGTCAAATTATAATACTACCCTTTCTTCTTATAAATTACATTATTATTACCTTTAATTTAAAAAATACAACTACTTTATTTTTAAAACATATTAATTTTTACAGGAACATGCCCATTTCTGTTTGAAAATACAAACGTAACCGTGTCATGCAGCCATAACACTAAGAGTATTTCTTGTGATAGACCAATCGAAGGTACTAAAGCAATTATAAAGTGCGCTGATGATTCGCCTCCAATATATTGTCGAGATGGCTCATGGGACAAATCAATTCCCAATTGCGAACCAGGTTAGTAAACTTAATTTACTATCAAAAAATATTTTTAATAAATGTGTAAAGTGGAAATAATTATTGAGAATTAAGATGCTTTGCATGTTTTAATTTGTTCACACATAGTGTTTATGATGTATAATATTTATTTACAATACTATACTTTCGATCTTTATAGGTCATTTGAATTTTTGAAGGGCTGAAAGTATTGTCAAGAAAGTTATGTATCATTCAGAAGAAATAGTTTTAACAGACTTACATTACTACGACCTGGTTAGATCTTTTGTACTAAAAGGAATTCAATTTCCTTGGTAAGGTCAATTCTTCCTAGGAATCCATGCCCTAATCCATTCTGCCGTCATCGCCATTTATCCGGTTAGGTCTAGACTGGTGGTAGCCTGCACCACATACACGTATAGGATTTGTCCGGCCGTTTCCTTTACCAATTGACATAGTCTACAAGTGGGTTTGAAACTTCTTTTGTGCCGTTGCTTGTTTAGCCTTGACCACCATACTAGTGAGCCATGTGTAATAATTCTTTTTACTACCAAAATATACAGATAATATATCATTTGCGCCATATCCATAGTGCCGTTTTAACTTTGCTGATTGTTTGTTCTAGGTGCGCATTCTAATTCAGTTTCCTATCCAGTATTAAACCTAGATATTTCAAGTGATCGGACAGCGCAATTTCTTGTTCTTTTCTATATTTTGGATGCTTGATATTCAGCTTCCTAAAATTAGTAAAAGGTACCGCTAGAGTTTTATTAAGATTGGCATTGAAGCCTTCCCTTAGACACCATTTATTATGAAAATTGCTAGGTCGCCTTAACCTTGCGTACAATACCACCACGATACACCATAGCAGGGGCAAAAGAACTCTTCCTTGCAGGCATCATTTTGTTGTAGTTACTGTTTCTGATTCAATCCCTATACCTGCGATGTTCTTACGGTTTTCGGGTACGGTCTTGATCCATCTTATTGTGGATATATCGATACTCTTCTTAATGGTCTTTATTTCATGGTTTTGAAGGTTATATTGTCAAAAGTATCTTTAATATCCACGAAAATACCCAATGAAATAACCTTATGTAGTAGTAAAGCTTCTATGAGTGTTGTGAGGTTATGAAGCGCATCCATAGTAGATTTACCAGGTTAATAAGCAAACTGCTAGAACGGATTTAGCTTTAGGGCCTTTCATTTTCTTTGTAAATTGCCTGCAGGTAAGGGATTATTATATCTACTGCAACACTGCAGAAAAAATGCTGTCTAGAATTGGGGCTTGAAAGGTTTAAAGCCAACTGCCCTTTTAATTTTTTCTTTGGTAATAAGTTTCTCTAGTAGGTAGAATTATGCTTTCTTCTATAAATTGAGCACTATTTTCTTGGGAATCCACAGATGTTCAGACTGTTAAATGTGTCTTCAACAGCATACTAAGACTTTCCTTGAGCCCCTCTGTATAACTCCCATCAGGTTTTTTTTAGGCCGACGCTGTTTGAGTTGTCTTTGGATAGGGCCTTGAGTAGCCTGGTTGTTTCAATAACTCGCTCACAGAACGTTCTTTATGTTTTCCTTTTTAATTATCTCAACAACTTCTTATATTCCGACAGTACCTGTCTATAGGCACCTCAGTTTCCTGTTGAACAATTTCCTGGCTTGAATTTTGAGACGACTTGAACTATTGTTGCACCCGGGCACATCTCTGGAAGGAGATCCTCTTTAACGGACAACCGGATTCATATGCCTTTAGGATACTGTTTCTGAGCAGAGCAGTTTCTGTTTCTGGCTCTTCTTTGGTCTGGTTGTTGAGGTAGAGATTATTGGTTCCTACACTTAAGCACTCTATATATATTCTTCAGTATGTGTTCTTTGGATTTTCACTCCACTCCATTGCGCCATCCTATGTGGCTCCTATATTGAACTCTGCTGTTGTGGTGCTAATTTTGATATGTACTTGCTGAGAAGGCATTCGTTACAGTGATGACCAACACCTCCTGCCTGGTTGCATTTAAAAATGTAGGCTCGCAACCTCTATTAATAATACCTAAATATATAGTTTAATGGTTGTTGAGTTACGTGAAGATGCACTCACATTAAATAAAATAAATTTGCTATTAATAAATTTTGTGAGGAAAGGAGACTCAATATTTTATTTAATAGAATATTTAAATTGTTACAAATAATGAATTCAAGAAGTTCCTTACCTCTATAATTGGTGTCTATGCTGTCCCATATCCTGTTGCAGGCATCGGCATCACGGCCCAGGTGATGGTGTTTATTGCGTCTTCTGTACCAATTTACGAGTATACTTACCTCCTCTGATGGTGGTTTTCTTTGATCTCCTTTAAAGTAGGCAGAGGCCATGCACTTCGTAGGAATTTCTACTAAAGCTGCTTTTAGGTACCCTGTGGTAAATTCTGAAAAGAAGCATTAGAACATACTATAATTATTTTAGGGTAGCCTTGTTACCTGTCCTTGTATTGATCCAAGGCTCCCGCAGGAATTCTATTTTAAATTTGCCTTAAATAAATTGCACATTGAATACTTGCTATTAGTGTGGTTTATATCTCTGGCAGCAGCTTTTAAACTTTATATTTTTTCCTTTTTGCCTCTAGGGTTTCTCTTCTCTTGGTACCTCTCTGGGCGTTCTTTTAAGGGACACTAATGCCTTTATGAGGGCCCCTGGTTCCATGCCGCTCTTGATGGCTAACTTCGTTTACGGGCGGCACTATACATTCTAACTTTTTGTCTTTAGTATTTAGACCTTTAGGGCCACCGATGAACTCGTTTTCATCGGTAAAAATCGAAGGAGTCATAGACTCCGGCTATTGGATACTGCATGATATTCTGTGGTGCGAAAGAAGTAATCATCTAGTAACATTAACACAATGACCGAGTTTGGACGACCTTCTTTAAGTTCGCCGCGAGGAACCTACGTTCACGTTTTAATTCAGTGAACTAGCAATATATAGTGACTGTGGATGGCGCTTTATCACCAAAAGTAGAATTTAGGTGATTGATGCACTGTTCTTGAGTTAGACCAACTCGAAAGTTATAATAAATTATTAATTTTGCGAGTTAATTCCACCTTTTAGCCGAGATAAAATTTTCAATTTAATGTAAACAACACAAATAGTGCTGGCACCTCAAAACGTCAAAAATGTCAAACTTTAATATGGAAATGTCAGGTTTCACCAAGCAATACCGGTGCTACCAGTTCTCAATACAGAAATAGCAACTCTCGTATCATTGGGCAATCAGTCATATAAATAAATATAGCTATATGTAATTATTGTTTTATTATTATTTGATATTATAGAATATGTGAAAACAAACATAACTATAACGAGCACAACGCTCGTAGCTGGAAGATATACCACATTACCCTGTGTTGTAGTGGGTTACCCTATACCAAAAATACAATGGTACAAGGACAACATGCTGATAGAAGAATCGGAGAGGATGCGTATATCAGGTACTGTTTGTTTTGTTGTGTGTATGTTTGCCTGTAATTGTGTGTTTTATGTATTGCAGACGGTTCACATCTTGTAATAACGAATCCAGAAGAAGCCGATTCTGGACAATACAAATGTGAGGCATACAATCAATACTCTAGGTCGGAGAGCTCCGTAGGAATTACTTTCAAAGGTAAATCATTCTTACCAATTAATACAGTTTTTTTTGAACGGATATAAAAATCAGTTTTACAAACCCTAAAAATACGTATTATATAAATAATTTCATAAGTAGGTAAAGCAGCATTGTTGGCTGTATTCGGAGTTGAAATGGATGCTTACTGATAATCAGGTAATTCTTCTATAATTGGTTTACAACGGTAGCTATAAATATCCCAGCGAGAGCAGTGATAGGTTTAAAATGAAGACATTATTTTAGTGAATACCAATGCTAAATATATACAAAGGTAGTGAGTAGTTAAACAGAAATAAATTTAGAATAATTGGATCATTAATATTTGTTACACAATGTTTGTTCACCAAGTTTCAGGACTGATTGTTGTCTGAGTAGGGGCCCACATGCATACCCGTTTAACCGAATGTGTGAGATAGTTGCTTGGGTCAGCTAACGGACAACACTCACTTAGTTTTCCAAAGCAATGTTTGCGTGCAAAGATCGCTAGTTGAGTGAGTGCGTGACCCACACCGAAAACTGGTCGAGTAGCATTATGCAGCATTATTCTGTAGAGTTCTGCGTAAAATTAAAGAAAATCACGCCAGAGTCTTGTAAAATGATTGAAGAGATCAGCAAGGAAGAAGATACATCATATGCAATGGTTCTCATGTGGCACAAGCGGTTCTAAAATAACCGCAAAGACGTTAAAGACAATAACTAAGTTTGCAAACCTTTAATAAGCCGAACTTGCCGCAAAGTCTCAATTATCGGTTTCGTTGGATCTCAAGCGAATTTTATAATAATTGCTGTCTCGTGGATTTGGATATGGTTTTACTAACTGAAACATGGTTAAATGATTCAGTATTGAATTAAGAATTATTATTTACTAATTATGTTATTGGTTGTTTGATAGAACATTTTCAGCTGTAAATTTCTCAAAAAGAGGTGGAGTCATGTATACGTAATACCATTTCTTTTACATTAATTGATACTACTGCTCTAGCTTATGCCATCCCACTGGTCGATTTAATACTTTGCAATTATAATTTGGACTACAGTACATTTACTTTAGGAGTTATCTATATCCCAAGAGACATGACCTGGGTATTTTTACATATTCATTACAACCGCTTCTATTGAATCTAAGCTTGCCTATAAATAGTAAAACGTCTCGTTTTATATATTTTTCAGAAATACTTAACATTTAACAGTACAATACACACACACTTACAATAGTATTTTAGATCTAGTTTTATCTAACTATGACGTCGATATAGCTATTTCTCACTAACAACTATGGTATATTTATGACTACGGTATATCCCCACTTCTCGATTGCTAAAGTTGAAGAGTCGCGGCTCATACCCATTATGGCTCGTCTTCCAAATAACTTCACGGCAGGTGACGATAAAATCCCAAGCTTTCTTTTTCGCGACTGCAGATATGTGTTAGCTAAACCTCTATGT
The DNA here is from genome assembly GCA_963969525.1 of Ontholestes murinus. Classification (NCBI taxonomy): domain Eukaryota; kingdom Metazoa; phylum Arthropoda; class Insecta; order Coleoptera; family Staphylinidae; genus Ontholestes; species Ontholestes murinus. Next base: position 75,328,654 of record OZ018387.1, on the reverse strand, counting down.
ACAATAACTAATTGCTCAATTGTTATAAGCAAGTTTTCCAATTGCTGAAAAAATGCCATTCTGTGTCCTATCGCATATAGATAATTATCGTTCAATTTCCATCCTATCGAATTTTGCTAAGGTCTTTGTAATTGTGCTCCATAGTGCTATCTTTAACAATGTCTGCTCTTATATCTCTCTCTATAAACATAGTTTAATACCTGGTCGTTCAACAATGACCAACTTCGCCACTATATCACAATTCCTAGCTGAACACCTCGACACAGGTAGCCAAGTTTATTCTATTTATAATGACTTCTCACGTGCGTTCGATTTAATTGACCACATGCTGTTAATTAATAAACTTAGTGCCTTAGACGTTGCGCCAGTACTCACTAAATCTTATTTAATTAATCTAAGTAATCTAACATGTTATGTTTCATATAACGGGTCTATAAATCTTACGTAATTACTCCTTACTCTGGTGTTCTTCAGGGTTATTGCTTGGAATCTCACTTTTCCAATATTTTTATTAACGACCTACTCGATCTATTAACATGTCCTGTATTATCATAAGCTGACGACCTTAAAATTTACACTAAAATTGAATCACAGAGTGACATTCATAGTTTCCAATCAAACATAAACATAATCGTTAACTGGTGCTCCTGTGTTAATATTAAACTTAATGCAGTTAAATGTCAAGTTGTGCACAGTGTATAGTCTACATAAGTTCCTTTGTCTCTTTCAACCAACTTAGTTTCCCTTGAAAACCCATAGTTATTAATTGCTTTTTTAATTTCCATGTCATTTTAACAGAAGAAAATGTCCGCGGGTATTATAGTATTAACACGCTTTCTAAATTTATAATAGTTATAAAAATAGCTCTATCTACTTCGATCTCATTTGATCTTTAATAAACCAGTAGAATGATGATAATAATACAGTTATCAGGTATGATAAATTTTTGAAGCATTTGCATTCGTGATATTTTCAATAAGATTTCTGTCCATTTCCGTTTTCAATTTTATTTACCCGGCTAGGTAAATCTCGTATGAAAATCAATGTATTTCCTCCGGCATCGGTAAGCGAGCTTATCTTTCTATATCTTGAGTTATAGTTACACGTAAAGATGTAAAACATAATCTTACTCGACGATTTGTTTCGTAGGCTTAGCAAGACTTTTGATGTAAATTTAAAGTAAATTAATTAGGTGTTCAATTTTCTTACCTTAATTAATTTTACAAGAAAAATGAGAATCGATGTTTTTTTCTTATTTAACTGTATGTATCGTTTTTTAATGTTCTAATATATTTTTCTAACGTCACATTAAAAACAGCGTAATAGAACTACTATTTAATAGTTTTTTTTTTTCAGATATTCCCATTGACCCTAGTTGTGTGGATAATCTTAAGTTTGCAAACTGCAATCTTATTGTACAGGCCCGGTATTGCAACCACGGGTATTATAAGAAATTCTGCTGTCGTTCATGCACTGAGGCCGGACTTCTTACATAGTTAGCACACATATATAACTTGAAAGTGGATTTGTTTACCATTATTTATGATTATCTTTATTATTTATGTTTATAAAAAGTGATGATTATTAAATTATGCCATTGGCATAATTTCCTTATTCAAAACTATTGTAAGAAACAGAACATATTTATATGTTTTTATGATGACAAAATTTTGTTTTACACAGTTTTGAGGATCAAATCATGTAGGTGACGTCCCCCATTCTCCATACATTGAGTAAACCGATTCCTGGCGTTTGTAATTACTCTTTCCAGTATAGCAGGAGTTATGTTGGCAATTTCTTCCTGGATATTGGTCTAATCTTGTAGGATCCTTGAACGGTTCATATAAACACATAATTAAAAAAAAAATCACAAGGGGGCCAAATTCTAAATGAGATTAGGCGCTCAGAGAAGTATTCCCTCAAAACAGCCATCGATGCTCTTAAAGCGTGAGCCATTACGGTTTGTTGGAACCAAATGTCTCCTAAGTCTAACTCATTTTGCCGTGGGAGAAAAAAACCTTAACATGCCGGTCTGAATTCACTGTAACTGCGACTTTATTTTCCTCGTAGAACCAAGAACCAATAATTCCTGCTGAGGAAATTGCACACTCCACTGAGTTTAGGTGAATGCAAAGGCCTTTGATGCTATTCTCGAGGATTAGTGTCAGCCCAGTAGCACATGGTTTGTTTGTTGACGGATCCACACAACTAAAAATGGACTTCATCACCAAAAAAATGTTCCAATGTGCTTTAGTTATGTAAATGGTGTACCAAAATTGATATTTAAATTAAATGGAAAATACACTAGACTATATTTTTATAATGAAAGAAGAAGAGTAATCTTTATATCAACTAAACTAAACTAAATAAAATTACTAAACATTATATAAATTTAAATAGTTAACATCCAAATTAGAGTTCATAAATAAACACTTGTTTATACAAAAGGAATGGTAGTGGTAATAATAAAATAGCTACGGAATAACTAAACAGAAGTAATTCTTATTTGTTGGTATCACAACATATTTGGCTCTACAGCTTAACGCTGCGTTCCAGCCTGAAGTTGATGAATAGAGACAAACTAGTAGCACCGACCGTGTTTTCTGATATGCTTACCCTATAATTGTTATTAAAGATAGTCAATAACAACTATAATGTTTCGTATTGACTGAAGCTAAATCCAAATCTGAAAGCGGTAAAAGGATCACATTCACATTAATTTAATTCCTGTCATGAAATTTCAGTAAACTTTATTATTAATATTTTTCTTGTTTTTTTTTCAACCTTAGGATGATGCATATTTAAAAAAATTAATTAGTTCAATCCTTTTAATTCAGATCCTTTAACCAAACACACGGTTATTCATTGTATAGAGACCTAAGGTACAATTTGCGTTCAAGAATGTAATAATCTTCTAAACCTAGGTACCATAAACAGTAACTAAAGCAGATAAATCGTGGAGAAATTGTGAAGATTATAGAACATGCAATCGATTTTTTAAACTGATTTGGTTGAACCCCACTTTCAAAACGCCTTCCCCCAGATAAGAGGGAGGTGGCTGATGATCGGTTTCACACCGCACGCAGCAGACCATCCCAGGACCAGCTAGCAAGGATTAAAGGACTAAAGCTGGTCCAGCGGTGCCCCGGACGGATCCTACAGGAAGGAGGCGAGGCATAACTGCCAGACAGGGCAAGATCACAGTATTACGTCACGTCATTATCAAAGAATGCATTCTTTAATAATGTCGTAATTGTCGAAACTAGTCACATAAAACACTACAACAGTAAAACAAACCAAGCGCAAATTGTGTTATTTCTATGTTGCAGTTTAACGTCCATAGAAGCCACGCGGCCGGTCATGGCTAGGAAGTACAAGGCACAGATACTGACCGTAAGGTGTCTTGTGGTGTCCAAATATATTACGTGAGGAATTCCTGGAATAAAGTAATGCGTGTCGAGCAAGGGAAGAAACCAGTGCTGACCGTACAGGGGAGGCCTTAGAGGAGATACATTCGTTAGGGGGCAGTCGTCCTCCAATATTGATCTGACTTTGGTGAACGAGCCAATGATGGTGAGGATTGATAACTTGAGGGTTGAGGTCGACGTAAAAAGCCACAGCGACCAAAAGTTCATCTTGATTGAGGTGCGAAATTTCGCAATGTAGATCGTCAAAAAAATGGATGGGGATCGGCTGCGGCTTGAGATTGTACAGCATACTAGTCTCCCTGATAAGACGAAGAATCCTTGCGCAATCTTCTCCCGGCGACTGGGGACCACATGCGATCGAGTAATCCTAAAGAGGAAGAATAGAGGCGCCAGGGCAGTATACTGGGGGTCGCCGAGGGTCGCAGCCAATGCAACGAAGAGGGATCTGCCCAGATGCAGAAGTAATTGAAGGGACGCAGACCAAAGTAGCAGGCCATACAGAGTGGTCAAGAGGTTAGGAGCAGGGGTAACTGGAGGAATAGAACGTATTGTAGCTGGGCTCTTCTTTCACGGCGCAAGGCGTTAGGAACGCGGATTCACGGAGTGCCTCAATAAATGCTTACTCCATCTATCTATTTAGTCAATATCTTAACATTTATTAAAGGCATATCACAATTTACAAGCTCGTTAAATAAATTATACTATTTTGGGATGAAAATCAATTTTACTAAACGTAAATTTGGTGTTTGACGCATTAAGTTTCTTGGATCACTTCATCTGATGTTATACCTTCTACAAAGCAGAACTAGGGAATTAAATTTACATTAAATGTAAATTGTAAAAATTTCATGTACTTGTCAATTACAAATCATTCAAGCCACGAAGTAAACGCCTCTACCATCAAATAGTTTTGAAAATTTCGGTTTGGACCTAAAAAGATACTGCCTTAATTAAATAATTTAAATGCACTTTAAGCAAGAATAAAATTAGTGGAGAAGAAACAACAAGTGCCCATCGACCATATTAGCAACTATGTAAGAAAATGATCAATTCTACTAGTAGTTCCATTGAATGTAACCCGCTAAATGCAAAACCAGCAGGTTTGTTTTTATTCTAAAATAATTTATTTTATATCGGAGTTTAATTTTAAGGTAGGTGAATCTATAGCATTATTAAGTAAATTGAACATGGACCGACAGAATATATAAAATTTGATAATAAAAAGCGTAGCATGAGTCTAACGCAGAAGGAACTGTGTTCGTTTGGAAACATTGGTGTTGAAGAGTAAATTGGCAAGTACTGAGTTTAATTATCCTGCTTATTGCAACGAAAAATCAGTTTTAGAAAAGATTTTTGTATTTTTGTTTGTATATATTTTTGCCACTTACATATATAATAACTCAGTTAAATATAAATCAATAAGGTTTATATCTAAGTGGTCCAAAATAACAAATTTGATGTGTAATTACATATCTTCCAATATGAATGATAGGCTACAAACAGATTTCATATATACCAATATATTTGATGGGTAGATCTAAACTTGTTAAACTTAGGGTTTTTTGGTCAGAGAACTGGTATGTCAATATGGCATCGTCATGGGTTGACGACACGATTTACTGCCAATAGATTCCAGAATGTATCCTGTAGTGAAGGTCTTCCTTTATTAGAATGACTATTCGCTCTTTATGTGACCTGTCGTTCATTCTAAGATAAATTCTATGGCTGCACTTTGTCCTATTCTTAAGTTTAGAGGTAAAATGTTTAGAAGAGGATACTACTGCCGATGACATTAAAAAGGCCATCGACAAAACCCCGGAAATGCCTTGCGATACTAAGTTGCTATGGATCAGGGCCTACTCTATCACTCCAAGGGTAGTTCCTGAGGATCCAAAAGATCAAATGGCCGACATGCTTAGCAGGGGGCGAAGAAAGTTGTTATAACAGAATAAGCCCCATATATACAGTAGCTAGGGCAGATTGGCCAACCTTCCACCTGACCATGAGAACAGTGATTACTCGATGACCCTGAACGTTCTCACCTCAAAAACGCTAAGAGCCGCGGGAGGTGAAGACGTAGAAGCCAGATGAAGTGCTAATACACGATGGGATCAAAATATCACAAAAAAGCCGAAACCCCTACAATGTACGAAACTAGACTGGCTGTCCGGCGCAACAGGGCAGCGGACTTGAGATGACGAATAATAGATGTGAACATTGCTCCGTAGAAAAAGCCGTGATAGCGAAAAAGTTGGCCTAAACTTATCAGTTTGTTCTACGATTATATGCCTTGCGGCCTTAAGCACTCTGCGTAGTACTAATTTCGCAACTTTGCCTGCCAAGGGAACCCACGATAAAAACCTAACTCTAAAAATAAGCGAGAGCTGGAGACCCGTGCTTCTGACGTTTTCATCTTCTTACTCATCCTGACTTCTTGTTCCGCGAACTCGTTTATTGCTGCCTACATTCTTCTGTCTGTTTTTCTCTTGACTTGGTCATTCGGCTTCGTACACTTCCGCCTTTCATTGCTGTACGCCCCTCGCTATTTTCCTGTCTTGTGCTGGGCAGTCCAACTAGATGTGCTGGGCTGTTTCCTAGTCTTAACCGCACTTGTGGCCGGTTAGTAGTTAAGCTGTGTCTTGGCTTATTGTTCTGATATCTGTTTAGACAGATTGTACTATGTTGTTTTAGTTGTTGTTACTAGGCTTGCGTGTTACTTTCTTTAGCAGTGCCTATTTATTTTCCTGTTTTTTTCTTCTGTCCTCCATTCAGCAAATACCGCTCTTCTTTTGGCAGGGTGAATAATTCCTTCCGCTACTTTTGTGTTTTCGTAATGTCTCTGTCATGCTTCTATGTATAGCGGTTTTAGTCCGGTGAGGCTGTTGGTGCTGTTCTGTATTTCTTGGCTGTGTTTAGCAGGAATATTCTTTGTGCTTCTTCCAGGTGATTTATTATTCTCGTGTAATCGCCCTGTTTGCCTCATATTCCTGCATTATACAGCAGCATCGGTGCTATCGCTCTCTGGTAGAGATGGTCTTCTGCATGTTCAGCGATGTCCCCCACGTCTTCCCTGCAACGATGATCAGTTTGCTGGCTGCTTCTCCTGTTTTTCCTCTGATCGTATAGCTGTGTTTATATTTTATTTATGCTCCTGAATCATCCTTTCATGCCAATTAGCCACAGTATCGGTCCCGAGCATGACCTGCGCCAGCACCCTTTCTCCACTTTTTTCTGTGCTCATCCGCAATGCGCTGTACTATTGTTTAGGAAGTGTATTGTCACCTACTGTAGTTTTGTGGGGCATTCTGCCAGGCTCAGCTCCTTCTCGATTACGTCATGGTTTATGCATGCAGTGTCTTCAATCGGTCTTTTCTGACCTTATGGATCAGCGCTCCAGGTGGTAGTCTGCCTGCTATGATCTTATTCAGGACTTTACCGATAACAGATAGCAAGCATATCAGACTAACCCATTTTCCATCAGTATCTGTATATGTCCTTCTGATGTGATCTTCTCTCCTCCTTTCATTAGGTATTTCCCATGTAGTTCTTGTTTGTCTCCTTTTCTACTTTGGTCCATGTTCCGTTTGCGTGCTGTACTGTGTTCAGAGCTGTTTTGAGGTGGCTATTACCTTGCTGCAATTATGCAGTGCTATGCTTCATGGGTCTCCTTCCGCCTTCCCGGCTTCTGTGCTCTGGGTTCTAAACTGCTCCTTCTTCTTGTTTCCTATCGTGCCTTGTAAGTTCCTTCTAGCTACAACATATTTGTGTTTCCTTCTCTTCCTTTTCCTCACCAGCTAGTACTCGCTGTCATCGTCTCCTTGCTCTTTTAGGCTCTCTCCTGAGATCGACCAGCACTTTATCTCACCAGTTGCTTCTGCGTTTTGTGCTCCTTAGTTGGCCATTCCTGGTCTTGTGTCTTCTTCGGCCTGTATTCAATCTGCAAATGTCTTTTCATTTTAGCCTGTCAGTTAGTTCCTCAGGACCTCTCTGAGCCCCATCCATTTTTCTCGGCAGGTCTGACGTCATACATTGTCTCCTCCTCGTGTATAATCATGTCTACATATCGTTGGTTTCGAGGGTTTCTTTTTTGGACACTTTGTATTCATCTCGAGCTCTTTTGCAGTTGTTGAGTGCTTCTGTTGGTTTTGGCAGACGTGCTTCCAGGATTACGAGCGGCCCTGGTTCTACATATACGCTGAACCTATAGAAAGCCAATTTTCTACCGGCCCTGTCGTCCCCTCTCGTCACCGCTCGCTGTCAGTTCTCGAAGGAGAAGTTGCTGCAGTTGCTTGTACCATCCCAAGGCGAAAAGATCTTGAAAAAGAAAAGAAAAGTGCTCAGAAAACCCATATTATCCAACCAGACGCCGTTCTGTAGCTAATACCTATCTAAGAAGGAGTATCTTGCCAATGCGTTACAAGATAGCACGGCTCATACTACTGCCAAAGGGAGCCAATCGCAAATTATCCCTGTTGATTACAGACAACTGTGTCACAACAGCAATGGGGACCTGTCCGTGAGACAGTATGGGTTTTGCAAGAGGATAGAGTTGTAAAACTGGCAGATAAAGCCAACGAAGGTCCCCCAAGGAGGAGGAGGCACTGCAGTGTTAGCACTGGACGTTCAAAATACATTCAACAGTATACTGTAAACATTCATGTTTGAGGTATTGAGGGCGAGAGGTACCGCCCTAAATTCAGGCCATAATTGCATATTATTTGCAGGACGGGGCAGTTATTTTCGAGGTCAAAGAGGGGAACAACAAACACTGCGCTGGTACAGGTATGGACTCTATTAAATCACGTCTATTGTTTTCTAAAACTGCCCTTTCCTAAGGGCATAGATATAGTGGGCTTTGACGACGACATCCTATTGCTACATGCAAGGAAATGGCTTATGTTATATCTCTGGCGGGTTCAGCAACGAATTATGTTGGCGTGTGGATAAGGGAGTGGGGCTAACATAGTGAAAAAATAGACCATGCGGCTCTCAAGGTGGCGAGTAAGCCAAAGCAAGGACGGCAAGTTGCGCCTGCTAGGGCATGAGATAAACATAAAACTAAATAAGGGTAAATGAACTACCACATAGTAATGGTCGCTACCATAATTTTCAAACGTAAAACTTTTCATTAGGTATCTCGGTGTGCACATTGAAGCCAACCCTAATTGCAGCCCTCAGGTAGTGAAGGCGTTAGTAGGTACGTGTAATAAGGCGATCCACGAAATAATGATTACTGGAACCGTAAATGTCAATTAATGAAATGTTTAAGTAACGGTCAAGAAAAAATAAAAATATAGATATTATAATATAATAATTAATTACCAATAATAATTTCTATTTCACAACATTAATAGAATGAATAATGTATTAATGACACAAATAATAATAAGAAAATGACACAAAGCGTTTGACGAAATAAATGACTACTTAAATCACACTATAATCTAAAAAAAAAATATATCGTGGAGGAACATATTGCGAAAAATGTTAGTTATTTTAAATTAGTTAATAATATAATTGTATATGTTTTGTGTAGTTAAATCGGCTTTAGTGTAATCAGTAACTCATGACATTTATAAATAATATATATTTTTAAATATGAAATGATATCTTAATTAGATACGTTTGACCTTCGAATTTCCCAGATTTACAAACCGACTTGTTATTATAACCAGTTTATTATCTGAACCTATAAAGAGTGCGAAGTGTGAGTTATCGTTGTGGTCATTGTCTTACAAATTAAAAAAGAAATGAACGTTTGGATTATATTTATAACATGTAAGTATGGATTAAGGTTACTCTGAAGTGGTGGTTTTTCTAATTATTAGTTAATTTTCTGCAACGTAAAGGATTTAAATACATTTTTATTATTAGAAGATAAGGATTTAATGTATAAAGAATTAATATATATGTGCCCGACCGGTTTCTGCAAAACATTTTTACTCTACAATAACAAATTAAACTCTTAGCCTGTGATATTTTTGTTAATACCTAAAACAGTATTAAAATAGAGTAATAAAGTAAAACCTTAACTGCTCATAAGATAATTAGTTATTTAAATATTAAAGTATTATTTAATTATTTAAATTAGATTATAACCGCTAAAACGAAATTTTTTTGTACTTCAGAAGACTAAGAAGTAAATACACTACCAAAATAAAATAGAACCTAAACAATCTAAAAGAACTACTTTTCACTATATAACACCGTCAACGCATCCACAATTACTTATTTAATAAAAGTAATGTACAATCCTAAACAGTAACCAAGTAATATTAATTAATATGCACATTTTTGTTTGTTCATTCAATTTCACTTCAACACCACTCATTTTGTATTTAAAATAAATACCAAACGATCATTTAGGATAATGGAAGTATTAAAGTAACTTTTCCTTATTTTTTCATAAGAAGTTAAAATAATAATAATAATTTGTTGAATTTGATATATTTATAATCTTTAAAAAAATTTATTCACCACAATATGAACAACAGAACAAAAACTGGATAAAATTAGAATATAATTAACATATTCTATCAAATCAAATTTAAAAAATGGTTAACGGGGAATGAATTTAACATTATATGTACAAATTCAACGAATATCTGTAAACTTGATAAATAACAAAAAAGTAATAGATAACTCCAACAAATGCGGCATATACGAAATCCAATGTGGTAAATGCGATGCTACATATATTGGCCAAACTGAAAGGACACTTAGTATAAGAATAAAAGAACATAGGAAAGCCATATTAGATAATAAAGGCACCACCGGCTTTGCTAAAAATTGCATCACACATAACCACTTATCCGAAGAAAATAATTTTAAAGATTTTACATGCAGGAAACAGGAGCAGTAATATAAATCAGGTTGATTCGATACATAACGCAAGCTAGTCCATAAACTTAACTTTGAATTCTTTCTTATTCTCACAATTACCTCATCTTTCTATTTACGCCGATATTTTGCACGATCACGTCTTTATCGATTATCTTCCTTCTATTTTTTTCTACTATATACTCCCTTTGCATTTAGATTTTATAACAGCTATATTTCAAGTTGATTTTGATTCTCCAAATTTAAATGCCTCTCTTAACGTCATATATGTTCACATATTATATAATTTCCAATCGTCTTCCTTTTCTTCTTTCTCTACTTCTTCTTCTTTAAGTACTTTAAGTATTATAAGCCATTATAAACAAATTTGTGGTGTTTAAGACCATACCATTGTTTCAGATTTTTAAGCCATGGCGTTTTTCTGCCTCTTTGGCACTGACGCCCCGCAATTTTGCCCTGAGTGAAGTTTTAAAGAAGTGTGTGATTATCATTCCAAATTATATGGCCGAAATACTTATATATTATGGTTTTCACCACTTTATAGTAATTAGTAACCGCGTCTCTTTTTGAAATTGAGTCAGTACTCAACATTGATTCTTCGCGACATCCATGAATTTCTCAATATTCTTGTGTATGACCACATTTCAAATGCTGCGATTCGTATTTGTAAGAGTCTATTCTTCCATTTCGTACAAAAGTATAGTGAAAACATAACAATAAAGCAATCTTAGGCGAAGGGTTACTGATAGATAACGAAAGGTGAGAACTTTCTTTATTTTCTACCTTGCGTCGTAATACCTTAAATATTGTTGGGGACTTTATAAAAACCCTTTTTCTTTTCCCCTTAATTCAATGTGACTTTTTCGTTTTCATTATTTATTTATTCTGTCCTTCTTTAATAGTCACACTTATATTTATTATTGCAACATCTTTCATGTAGCTATTTATATAAGGTGATAAATTGGTTATAACAGCTAAGGTGAAATAGGATTAGTCTATTCGATGAGAAATATCTCCTAAAATGTCTTTTCCAATCTTCTGCTCTACAGTTTTTTTTTGTTCGGATTTTTCTAGTCGTTTTGTTCCAATGTTTGCAATAGTTTCTTGCCTCTGCAATATTATTTGTTTTTTCTTCTCAGTTTTTTCTCCTTTTCTCTTTAAGCTCATTTACTTTTCATATATAATAACAAATTTTTAATTTAGTCGATTTGGATTTGACGGATAGGAGGGCACGTAGGTTGCAGTGCGCCCTCTGTCCGTCCTCCAATTGGAGTGCTCATTGCTTGCTACAGTCGAGCCAACCCAAGGCATTGCAAACGCCAGGACTTCTAGGGTGTCTGATGACTGGAGACACCCTTCTCCTATTGTAAATTCACGCAAGTTGGATTAGGCAGTCTAAAAGTGCAGTTTCCTCTTCCTCTTTATACCCTCTGCAAGCAAGACTTGTGTGTAGTCAAACTCTTTTCCAGTGCGATCTTAAATTGCATTGTCCTGTTCTGGATAGTTGCCTACAATATCTGGCCGTGTTTTGAGACCCTACAGCCAGGTGTGTCGTCCCATCGCTCCTTGTGGCATCTGGTTGATGCAGGGAGGGATTCGGTCCGCATGTCGTTCGTCCGGATGCCTTCCTCTGCTATTGTTAGGTCATCTTATTGTAACGAGTCACTTCTTCCAAGGCTTCCCAGCGTTAATGCTGATGTAATTTTACAGCTAGCAATAGGAAAAATTGCTGTTTTGATGTCCGTTATCATGTGTATGTTTTTTCCCTTGATCTACTTGTTAGAGATTATCTTTGCTGTATAAAGTATACTAAAGTATACCCATGAGTTCCACCTCATTTTGCGCTCTTTTTGCAATAGATTGCTATATCTGCATCTGTTTTCGCCAATGACCCATCCGTGTATATCTGAATGTTTTTGTGTTTCTTTCCTGCTCCTGAGTTTTTGTATCTCAGGTCTTATTGAAGCTTTCTAGTGTATATATATATTTTTGAGGGATATTGTCCACCAGCATCAAAATCTCTAAAATTTTGTGATCACCACCACCGTTGTTTACAAGGCCTCCCTTATTGTTCGTAGTCTTGTAGCCGCCACTGCTGCATGTTTTCTGATATATATGTCTAAGAGTGGCAGGTGCAGCAGGGCTTCTATAGCTATTGTTGGTATTCTCATGGCTCTTGTCGCGTTCAAGAGAGCGCTTTGTTGGATGTGATCGAGAAGCCTTACGACTGGTTTCGTGGCCACAAAATTACTCATGCATATTCCAACATCGAGCATCCTAAAAACTTTCCAAGCTTTTTAACACAAGGTAGATTATTAATCCAACCCAAAAATACAAACACAAAGAACTCAGAAAATTACAGACTTATCACCTGTCTACCATCGGTATAATAAATCATAATAGCATGCGTTGCAGAAAAAATAGAAACACACTTAACACAATATAACATAGTCACAGAAGAGCAAAAAGGATGCAAGAAAAATAGCAAGGGTGTAAAGAACAACTATTAATATACTCTGTAATAATGAAGCAAGCGAAAAAGGAACAGCGCAATCTGAAGACCAGCTACATTGATTACAAGAAAGTTTTCGACTCTGTACCACATAGTTGGTTAATAAAATCCTTAAAAATATACAAGATCCATCCCCAAACACGAGCATTTCTAGAAGTAATAATGAAATTGTGGTATACTTAAATATGTGTAAATACAGAGACAAAACGCATAGAAACAGACAACATATCCAGCAAACGAGTTATATTCCAAGACGACTCAGTAAGTGCGTTACGGTTTTGTTTATGTCTAAACCCTAAATCAAATGCATTGAATAACCGACTGTGGTTTTAACATAAAGAGCATGAAAACTACTCACCAGTAAATGAATCACCTAATGTACATAAACGACATTAAGCTATACACATCCACGAAGGTACAAATGAAACAACTACTGAACATTGTTGAAGTGATAACCACAGATATCAAAATGGAATTTGGAATGGATAAGTATAAACTACTGCACATGGAGAGAGGGAAATGGAAAGATGGAGAAGCAGATAAGATGCTTAAAAAGGAAACACTGAAGTACATGAAACAGCATGAAAAGTACAAATATCTAGGGTTTGAACAAATCACAAAAAGCCAACATGGTGACCATAAGAAAAAACTAAAAGACGAATGCAAAAGTAGACTAAATGCAATATTGAATACAAAATTGAATTACGCTAATATTTTTAAAGCTATCAATACCTACGCGGTCCCAGTACTTAATTATTCGTTTATCGTAATTAAATGGTCAACAGCCGAACTAGAAAAGTTAAATACACTAAACAGAATTCAATTGGCAAAACATCGAAACATACATCCTAACTCATGCAAAGAGAGAGTAACAATAAGTAGAAAGGAAGGAGGAAGATGCCTCATAGATATTAAATATCTACATGATAGCCAAATCGAAACACTATCCGAATATTTTTATAACAATATTCGGATAGTGGCGGGGAAAATGTAGTTATTGGTTCTAGTTTTATATGTGTTTAATTTGTGTTTAATATTATTTGATCTGAAAACCCCGCGGCAGGATTCTCCATTTTGTTACGAAGTAATTTTTTATGTAGTGTGAAAATTGTCTTAGCATATGATTTCTTTCCCCAAAATATTATGCCACATCTCATTATGCTTTCAAAGTTGGCGTTGTACGCTGTTTTTATCACCGATTTGCTTAGATATTTTGAACGCTCTCTAACAGAGTATAGAACAGATCCGAGCTTATTTTCAGTTTTTTGTATTTAATTTTTCCGGTTTATTTTATTATCTATGTGAAGTCCTAGAAATTTAATCGACTGGGATATGTTAATTTCTTGATCTATAAATGTATGGTTTCGATTTCATTGATATTTTTAGATAGACTGAAGAGGAGAGCGTTTGTTCTTTGGTTGTTTATTAATAGTTTGTTTTCAACCCATTTTTGTATCTGGGAAAATATAAAGTTTGTATCAGTTAATAGTGCATTGATGTCTTTACCTGAAACAAGTACATTTGTGTCATCTGCATAGTTAACAATCGTTTTGTTATAAGATTTTATTTCGAGTTAGGTCGTTAATGAATAATAAGAAAAGTATTGGTATTGTTAAACTTCCTTGGGGTATTCCTGTAGTTATCACAACTAGTTCAGATTGGGCCGCATTACAGTTCAAATTAATAATTGGAAAACTTTTCTATAAATACTTCATTTGCAGCGCATGCTTACAATTACGCTCCATAGACTATATTAATAATTTTTGTATATCTATTTGTTTCAGGTTTCTTTTTTATCGAAGGATTCGGATATGTTTACCTAAACTCCTTAAGACTAAAAAGAACAGTTCATCAATGCAAGTAAGTTTCTTTATTTATAATATGCACATTTTATTATTAATTTTATATAATAATTTAGGTAACTTATATTAGCAACTATATTATAATATGGCTACCGAATGTATACATACAATATATACTGTAAATGAATTAACATTCTCATCATGTGCAGACTCTTCTTTACTAATAATGCAATTTTACTCTTTGGTGATTTTGATGAGTATCAATCGCATCTTTAATATTTTTATGGCAACTGAGAAATTTGAAGGATTTGATATTTATCCTTTTATCTTTATTTTTGGGGCAAAAAAAATTGCCATATGTAGATAGACTAGTTAAAGAAATTTAATAATATAAGTAAATTGATTATTAAATAGGATTATTTCCATCTAAATGTATGGTATATTTCACTTATTTTTTTAGAATAACAGAATATGCTTGTAAATCTGGAGGCTGCATTGACGAAGATTTGTTATGTGATGGAAAAGAAGACTGTTCTGATGGTTCAGATGAAACACAATTATGCAGCAGTATAGTGTAAGTGTTAAATTAAAAGTATGAGCCTTAATTTACTCGAATTAATTTAGAATTCATTCAGTTATTTATTTGGTCAGTCATTATTAAAATCATTTATTGATTAAATAAATGAATGAATAAATAAAAAAAATCATTGAATGTATAAAAAAAATGTAAACAAATAATTGAATTAATTAACAAATGTATGAAAAGAAATAATTAAAGATTAGATGTATGAATGTGCAAAAGAACGAATTATGAAGCATTACTACACCGTGACCTCACAAACATAGGCTAATAGTTAAAAATAGCTATTCCTCTTATAAAGGTGCCGCCACACATTGGATTACATAACTATTAGTTGCCGTTACACGACTTAAATCGCATTGAGGGCAATATAACGTATTTTGCACTGTTATCATTTTATTGGACTTGTCACGAAATTTTTACTTAAGCAATCTTTAGACACGTGTTTCGCTGCATAATAGCTCGTCAGTAGAGCTCTGCCCTTATTACGGGGGTCCTTTTAGAGGTTCACATGAGAACGATCTATTTGAAATAAAATCGATTCACTTATGCCATCCTTAATTGCGCTTGTGATCTTTATACCCTCTAGTAGGTTTAATTGATTTAGTAGTTGGTATGCTCTACATATAGAATAGTCTCGATTTTATAATTTGTTGATGGCTAGCACCCATCCTGTTGATTTGAGTAGCCGAAATTCGATTTTTAATTTTTTTTTTTGCTGATTTTGTTGATTGTTCATCCTGTGTGTTGGTAGCGTGTCAATTTTGAAGCTTTTATTATGCAGTATTTTATAAAATAATGAATGTGATATTTCCATTAGAATTTTGTTAATGAGATTATTTGTTATATATTTATATTGCTTTGACTGGTTTTAGTTTCTTTTTAGGAAGTTTTATCTGAAAACACTAATACATCTGTTTCCTCTATTTCTATTCTGAATTTGACGTTGCTGTGGATATCGTTGTGAATGTTTACAAATTAGTAAACTTGGAAATATTTTTTGATGAATAACGAATGAAAAGGCAAGTTGAAGAACGCTTTTAAATAAATACACTCACAGAATACACAGCGAAACCACATTAGTAACTCTGAGATACAACAGATGAGGTAGAAATTTATTGGTATAAAAAATTTACCATAGAAAAAAACCTATATATAAAATTATATATAAAAAGACTCTATTATACTTTTCTCTTTATCTCCCTCTCCCACCCTAGCCTGGCCAAAATCTTTACATCAGGTTCATCTTCTCTCACCCATTATGTTACCTTCCTGATTCCCACCGATCATTCCTCACGCATCCCTTCACACTCTTCTCCCAAATGACTCTAAGTATATATCCCATTCGTACACAGTGCACACCTACCATTCCTTCCACTCTCTTCCGAACTGCATCTAGCTCTCGCAAATGTAATCTTGTTTTCATTTGACAAGTCACTATTAGTCAAATAATCTGGCACCCTCCCTATTTGACACTATTAATCAAATAGTCTGGCACCTTATACAATCGAAGGTCTCAAAGCCACCTTTGATACCGTCGATTGTATAAGCTTCTATCGATACACCATTGCTCTCTTGCATCTTAACCTCATTCCACTTCCCTTTCATCCATTCCGACACATTTACCCCATTCTCTAAACATTCATTCACAATTTCCTCGGACATTCCCGCCTTTTCATACAGCTTTCTGCGTTCCACCTTCCTCTCACTCAACTTTTTTCCCATGCACGTTCTCCATACATCTTCCACCAATCTCTCTTTATACAATCCGCACAACTTCATCTCATACTTCACCTCTCTCCCCATTGCCTTCCCATGCACACTCATTTTATTTGTTTCCGGAAGCAGAATGTACCCATCTCTGAACCACCAGAATCTGCTTCAGAAACAATGACTGCTCTTTCTATCAATGCATTAATACTTCTTTATTTCTCATGTTTCTACTCCATTCAGCAAAATAGGCTTTACATTCACATCCCACAGCTTTTACGCCAGTAGAAAGTTTCCCGAAAGCCTTTTCTCTACTCTTTCCTTACCATGCCTCATGCTTTTCTGGCTTTCCCCTGTATCTATTTAGCGTGCTTAATTTGAGCATTTAAATATTAAGTCCAAGTATTTAAATTCCTTTATTCTTTTAATCACCTCCCTCTTCTATTCTAATTTACCCACTATTCCTAAATCGCATCCACTTTTTGACCATATACCCCTCAACTCTTTACGTCACCTCTTTTATCTCTCCCCAGTTTCTCGCCAAAAGCACCATATTATTCGAGTACGCCAGCAACCATACCTTCTTCTTTTTAATCACTATCCCGCCCGCTTGCCCTTTTCTCAGAACCGCTTCCAATTCACTAGTACAAATGTTCAACAGCAAAGGGTTCAACAGACAGCCCTGACGCACCTCGTCCGAATTTTAAACCTTTCAGACATATTGATTCCCACTTTCGCACTCATCCACGTTTCTTTATGCACCCTTTTATACCATTCCACCATTACTACACCCACTCTTCTTCTTAAACACCACTAATTTTTCCAGTATCATACGCTGCTTTCAAATCTAGAAAATGAGTGTACACACTGCATTTTTCTTCCAACACTCTCTCCACAATCCTCGACAGTGTAAAGATTTGATACCTTGATCTATTCACCCGGTACACATAATTGATATTTCTCTATCTCTATAATTTTCTACATTTAATGTATCTCTTATTTTGTGTACCCAGTACATAACGCCTTCAAGTCACGCCTTTGGGAAGTCTGTTTCTCCTCTCCATATTTGGTTCAGCTACTCTCTAAATTGCTGATTATACTTCTATTATCTAGCTTTTCCAGTCTGCATCTCATCAACTCTATAACCTCCTCCGTAAAGTCTTCAACCTCCCCTATTAACTATTGTTCCCCTATTTCTCTGTTCATCCTTGTAAAGACACTCCTATAGTTCCCCTCCTCTCACCTTCTTTTAAAATTTTATTTTGCTTGCATACTTTAGCGTACTTAGTCCCAGCTGCCATTTCTCTTTTCCTCTATCCAAGCTACACTCCCTCAATGTCTTCCTTATTCCCTTTTTGCATCCCGACGGTCTTCATCGAACCAATCGCATCTTTTCCCATCCCTTTCGTTTACTTTTATTCCGCATTCCGCATTGTGCAATGACTTCTTCCATTATTTTTATTTAATTCCAGATAATATTCTCTAAGCGTTCTTCTTTCATTGTTCTTCCGTTGTTTTTATTTAATTCCAGATAATCTTCTCTAAGCGTTTTCCTATAAGCACACACTCTATCCTCTAGCTTCCACCATTTCTGTTCTTGTTCATTTTCCTTAAATTGTCTTACCCGTATCTCTACCATTATTGGCAAATAGTCGGATCCTAAGACTACTTCCACATCCATTCTTCTCTCTTCTTCGCTGTTCAGCCCTTTTATTAGGACATAATCAACGATTCACGATCCTTGTTGTCCAACATATGATTTTCCTTCCCAATCACCTTTAATGCGCATCTCCCATCCCTCTTCTATTAACGTACCCACATACCCTTCTTGTTTATTAATTTATCCTGAAACGTTATTACTATTAATTCACCCTTATCATTCATCATAATTCTCCCATTGTCGCATTAAAATCTCCCCACACAACACATCTTGTTTCTTGGTTACATTTCTCATCTATCACATTCCGCACTTCAGCTCAGTTCTTATTAATGTATACCTCCCCTAGTTCCAGTTGACACGCTATACTGTCTACCTTTTCCATTTCGTACCCACTATCATACCACCTTTCACCCTCCCTTTAGTTGAATCCTTTGTTACCCCTTGCACCCACCACCGAAGCACCCCTGGAAGTGAATCTCTTCCTTCATCTAACTCTACTAACCTCACCATATATTTTCTTGAAACCCACTTTTTAAGTCTTTATGCCAACTTTGCCCCTAACTTCGACTTTATCCCAGCTACGTTCCAAAAGCCCACCCTTAAACAACCCTCCATATTTTTTAATTCGAGTAGGCATATATTTGATCCAAGTTTGTATGCTTTCTCTATCTTAGTTTTAACTTTTACCTCGTTTTCTGTAGATTGTTTCATTGTATTCTGAGTATTAGTTTCAACTGTTACTTCAGTTACGATTATATTTTCCATTCTCTCCTCCTTTTCTAATTTGCTTACTCTACTTGTAATGCTTTCAGTGTTATTTTTAATCATTTCCTTCTCGTGTTTCTTATTAGTTATTTTCAATTTTTCTTTCTCTTTTTTAAGCCCCTGTAATGCCTTATACACCTATATTAAATGAAGAGGGTTATAATTCTAGGGTCCCCTCGGGGCAATCAATTTACTTATAAATTATATTTGTCTATATTTCTAAATGAATTCTTTTTATTTTTGTATAAATTTTAGTTATCCCGTATATCTATTTAGATGTAAATATGGAGCCTGCATAAATCCCAAATTGAGGTGTAACAAAGTAAACGATTGTAAGGATAACCCAGATGAAAATAAACGTGAAAGAAAACCTGCGAAGCGATCACCTATAATTTCAAATTGGGAACCCGGAAATCATCCAAAGTAAAATTTTAGCTTAACTAAAGTGAATAGCTAAATTAAAGAAAATTGTTTATTGCAGAAATAGTTGTATTTTACCACAACATCCCAAGAATGGGAAATGGATAGCACTTCATTCTTCGACAGTTCAGCCTGGTGATATAGTTGAAATTAACACCGTTATAGCATTTTCCTGTGACGCAAATTACAAATTGATACCATATGTAACACTTTCCTTATGTTTACCGGATTGGACTGTATTACCAAAGTGCGTGAGTAAGTTTGCAGAGTAATTATTAATTTGTAAAACATCCTTATCATTTCGTAAATTATACTCCTAAAAACCAAAATATAACAGGACTGGGATTACAACCTAGTCATACATGCAGAGGGCGTAAAGAGGAAGAGGACACAGCTGAGCATGTACTTCAGGATTACCCGGTGTTATCCAACCTGCGTGAATCCGCAATAGAAGAGGGATCTAAGTCATGACATCCTAAGAATCCCTCTTGCTGCGGTTCTGGCGTTTGCCAATGCCTTGGGTTGGCTCGACCATAGCAAGGAATGAGGACTTAATTTGTATTTTATTTAGTATATTTTCATATTTTATATTATTTGGCAACAAAATTTGATTAGTTTTTACGTATCAATAAATGCTAAAATTTAAATTATATAAAACTTTCTTCTTACAGACACTTGTCCACCATTACTCCCGCCCCAAGGAATAAGTGTATCGTGCAACATCAACGGCGTAGCTACTTCATGTGATAATCCAGCCGAAGGCACAAATGCTACTGTAACATGCAATAATTCATTTGGCTATAATCCTAATCCATTAATAACATGTCGTGATGGTACATGGAACTACGGCCTTCCAACTTGCACCATAAGTAAGATAAATGCATACTTATTTTCAACTTCTGTTAATAACGATATGCCAATGCGTTCCTTACCTTCAAATCAAAACATTAGAGGATCCACCAATTAACTATTCCCCCACTTTTCATATTCCACTGTTACAGATAAAAATCTACCCCCATTCTTTGTAATCTTTCAGTCAAATACAATATTAGATCTAAATAATGTTTTTTTTCAATATTAATTTGGAATCATTGTACTTTTATTTAATTAAGAGTTTTAGACTTTGATCCTTTGAAATTTCTTCTATAGTCTAGTCATTTGTTACCATTATTCTCCGTACTTAAATATCTGTTCTAAGCTTAGTCTTCTCGATAATGCATCTGCGCTACTGTATTATTGTTATCTTTGTGTTCAGTATTAAATTCAGAACCTTAAAGCTTATCCAGTCATTTTTGTTATATCTTTCTGGATTCTCAATTCTACGAGCCACTTAGGAGGTGTACGATTGGTTCTTATTGAGAGCTTTTAGGAGCTACTTTAACTCGAAAATATCTTCTTTTGAGATGTAATATCGAGAAAGAATAGATCCAGCCAATGTGTCTATTCGAGGTAGCGCTTATCTGTATTTTTTAGTCAACGGTCACTCGTTGGTCCCGTTTTTTAGTTTTTCTAAAAAAATCGATTTAATTGCAGCTAGCAACGTCTTTACAGTACCGGGGCAAAATCTAGACTGACTAAGGAATGATTATCAAATCTTTCTATGAAATATAATGAAATATAATACTTAAGATAAACCTACGCTTTATATTATAATTACGCTAATGCAAACATTATAATTATATTATCAAATATATATTTTAATATGGTATATATTTTTTCGGGATACATCTCACGAGTTGATTTGAGAGTTTTCGACGTTTCGGCGACATCGCATTCGCTATGTGTTCTAATGAATTGATGAATTGTGTTTGTAGGATGTTTGTATTTTGAAGGAATGCAAATATAACGACTACTTGAATATGATAAAGGGATGGTATTGTGCACAAAAGATCAACCCATACTCCAATAGGTGCTGCATATTGATTTGTATACATTAACAGCGGTTTTCGTCGAACTGCCTTGGTTATTTAAAATGCCGTTTTGAGTCAGAGATATTTGCAGGTGTGAGATGGTGATATTTGGGTATGGTGGATTTAAATTTTAGATGTTGGAGTAATTTTTTGAAAGGAAACTATCAGTTTGGTTTCATTAGGTTATAATTCTATTTGCTCTTCGAAGAAACAATTGTGTAGTGATTGGAGGGATGTTTGTAGTGCATCAAGCGCAGAGGAAAGTGTTCTTCCAGGTTCAATTAAGGCAGTATCATCTTCTGAAAAGAGTGGATATGTGGTAGAATTAAAGTATGTATGATTAAGATTAAATATTTAGTTGCGAGAGTGAGTAACCATGTGGGACAACGGAGATAATGCTTGTTGGATTTTTACTTGGCAAGATCGATTGATAAATAATGCATTTTATGTACATGCATTTTTGCAGAGCAAATCAGACCCCTTCTCTTCTAATATTTTTTTTATATAACTTTCCAATTTCTACTATTTTTGGGCGTTGATATTTATGAAAATGTAGAATTATTAAATCCGTAATTTGCAACATTTCTTTCGAAAAGACTAGACATTTTCAGTAATTATTTTGAAGATTTTTACAATTTTAAACATTTTTCTTCTACAAAGTTCTAAAATTTTCCTAAAATTTCTTCGAAGTCTCTAATAATCTAGCATTTTTACTTTCCCGATATAGAATATATAGGGAAAGTATATTTGCTTACATTTCACAACTTTTAATTAAAATTGTGGGATATAGGCCACCCACCCTACATATACATGATATTTTCAAATACTAATTGATGATCAACCCTAAGCAATAAAATATTAAACAAAATCAAAATTTAAGTTTAAATATAAATGGATTTCTATAGCTAATCTTATCTAATTTAAATTTAAAGTCTACCCATCCATCATACATTTTAATTTTATTAATTTACTCACTCAAAAATGTTTAAATTTATTTTTGATTCAAAAATTTGTAATTAATCTTACTCCTAACCGCGAGACGATTAGTAATTGAAATTTATATGTATATGTAGGGTGGGTGGGTGGCCTCTATTCCACCCTCTTATCAGTAAAACATCATCAAAAATTATTTAAAAAATTTGTATGAATAAACCTTTAAAAATTGCAATTATTTTACATCTTTTAATTAAAACTCTCATTTATGTTTTACTCATTTGAAGATGGGATAGAGGGCACCCACCCACCCTACGTATACATTATAACTTTAAATACTAATCATTAATGATTTTGCTGCTTACAAAACAATAAAACCTAGTATTTAATGAAAAATAAAGCATAAACCAAATTTAAGTTTAAATAAATAAATGGCTTTCTATAGCTAATCTTATTTAAGCTTTATTTAAAGTTTTTCTACGTATTATGTATATAATTTTGTCAATTTTCTTTTTCTATAATAATTTCTTTCAGTTTTCGAAAAAATAATAGCAATTCTGGCTTTGAATATAGGTTTTAGCAATGTCTTTTATAAATTGTCATATATTTTTAGAAAAAATTACTACCATTTTTCGAGAATTTTTTAAAGATATCTTACCAGAATTTTGCACCAATTTTTATGTCAGATTTCAAATATTTTAACACATTTCGCTACATATTATACAAAACTCAGGAATGTACTTCTTAAATTGCAAGATTTTCTTTCCAGAGTTTCTCAAATACTTTACTTTTGAATTTACTCCAAATTCAATAAGGATTTCTAGAATTTTCCAGAAATTTAGCTTTCTGATTCTTAGAACCTTCCAGCAATGTTTCTTTTATTTTTTATTTATCACCATTTTATTATTATCCACGTTTTGCTTTATATCATCTAAATTTTTCAACAATGGAAACTATTGCAATTTTTTTTTCTTTAATTTAATGAGGATTCATCACAAGTATTTTATCAATTTTTTTTCAGATTTCGAGAACTGGTTTTCTGTTATTTGACTTTAATTTCTCAAGAATTTTATATATTTCTTGCTTTATCTCATCTGCATTTTTCAAGAATGCTTTTTTTCGGTAATTTTAGAATTTTGCATATTAATATTTCTTTAATTTTATAAGAATTCTCTACTTTCAGATTTTTTTTATTATTTATATTTTAAATATGTTTTACTTTTATGTTATTTAAAATTTTGTAATATTGCTTTTCTGAATTTTACTTTTATTTTTAGAATTTTTTTCAGATTTATTAAAGATTTAACAGTCTAACACTAATTTTGCTTCTAGATCTCTAGAACTTTTCAGCAAGTTTCTTATCATTTTGAAATATTTTTTTAATTAACTTATAAGAATTTTCATTTTAAATTGAAAGAATTTTCTTAAATTTGTTTTATCATTTATGCTGTAATTTAAGAAAAAAATCATTTACAAATAGTTTTATAATTTGTTAGCTTTACATTTGTGTAATTTACATTTTCTAAATTTTCAAGAATGCCTCTTCCAAATCTTTGTAATCCGTAGAATTATATCCTTAACTTTTCTTTGAGATTAATAGAACTTTTGAGAAAATTTTCTTTCAATTATAACAGAAGTTATTACTATTTTTAAAATGTAATGCATGATAGATAAAGATTATATAAATAAATAAATATATTATTTTATCAAAATTTTTCATATTTTTTTTGAGAGATTTTAAATATTTTCCTCTAATTTTTGGTATTTTTTCCTGCATTTATCTATTGATGTTGTAAGAATTTTTTCTTCTTTTGTAAGAACTGTTCTCTCATTTTTTTAGAATTCAAAAAAATAGTTGACACTTCAATTTCGTCAGTGTTGCTCTTATTCTCTTCCAATTTGCAATTTTTACATCTTAATTCTCATATCTGGAGCGTTTTTAATTATTTTGATTTCAGTGGTTTGTTTTAATTTGTAGAATACGAGTATTTCTTTCAAATTTTATATTCCGTAGAATTTTCTTTTTTGAAAAATAATCTAATTTTTCTATAGAATTCTACATAATTTTTAAGGAATGTATTTTCTGAATTGTAAGAGATTTTTTGTTTTTCTTTTGAATTCCTAAAATATTGTAGCATTTTTCTTTGAAATTTTTTTAGAGGTTCAACAACCTTCCAACAACCTTCCATTTTTCTTTTGAGAATTTCTAGAATTTTTAAGCAATTTTTCTTTCCATGTTAGATAATTTGTCACCATTTTTTGAATTATCTTATGAGAATTTTGAAAAATTTCTAAAGTACATTAAATTTCTAATTTTTTTTATTAGTAATACTTTAATTCTATTTTCTATTCTCTAAGTAATTGTTGCTTTGCATTATCAGATTTTTTTTGTAATGTTTCCTTTCCAGATTATTGGAATATTATAGTCATTTTTTTCAGATATATGCTAATAATTGTTCATAAGTATTTCCATACTTAACTTAGTTTTACAAACATATTTCAATTCTAGTATCTCTAGCAAATTTTTCTTCAAAATTGTAAGAATTTTGCTTCTAAATTACAAAAAAATTCTATAATTTTAATTTAATTTTAATTTTTATTCTAGAAATTAGATTCAAGTTTTCATGTTTTTTCAGAAATGTTTAGCTTTTAGCTTCACATTTTCTGAAAATTCCCGAATTGTAATGTTTTCTTTTCAGTAATAATACGTTTCAAATAACTTTTATTCTGGACTTTTCAAATTTTGTAATTAAAGTTATTGCAAACCGCGAGGTGATCAGTAATTTAAGTTAATATGCATATGTAGGATGGGTGGGCGGCCTCTAACCCACCCTCCAATCAGTAAAACATAAGCGAGGGTTTTATTTGAAAGTTGTAAAACGTAAATATATATATAACATTAATTAAACAGATTTATTCAAACATATTTTAAAAGTAAAAAAAAATAAATAAATAAATAAAAATAAGTTTCAAAATAAAAGTTAAAGAGAATAAAAAACTGAACAAATTTTATTAAAACATGTTTTTCATAAAGTTCTTAACTTGCGAGAAAAATATTTTATATTATTATATATTATTGCTAATAAACTATATGTTAAATAAAATTCAATTCAAATACCAAGTAATTGTAAAATATAGGGAAAGGTCTATAATTGCCACATCACCATTTTTTCTTTAAATTTCTGGAATTCCAGATATTTTTGGGATTTCTACCATAACCCATTGTTTGTAATTTCTGGATCCATCCAGATTCATCACACGTGATTTGCACACAGTCATCACTTACCCTTACATCAATGTCCCACTATGTTAAATAAATCAACGACTTTAGCAATTAAATACGCTGCTACATTAGAAATTAAAAGTTCTCTTCTCATACGCTGGACACTTTTTGGACACTGAATATTACATTTTTCACATAAAGACATACTTTTATTTAAACTATTACAGCTTAATTCAAAATTTTCTCTGAATACAAATATTGGTATACTAAAATACTTTAGATTAGATTATAGTAATCTACTGAGCGAATCTTCAATTGGTTATTGAATCAAACTCAAAATTTTTCATGAAAATTGTTTAAAATTAATTATTAATTATTATGGAGAAAGTACCATCATTGCTATAAAAATTTTAATAGGCTCTTTTTGTTTTTTTTTTTATAGAGACCTGCTCGTCACTTTTACCGACCAAAAAAATACACGTGACATGCACCAACAAAGGAGAAAGCGTTTCTTGTCGAAACCCAATTGAAGGTACTATAGCTACTGTTACATGCGCTAAAAATTATAAGGATCCATCAATCGTCAATAGAAATTTAATACATTGCGTGGAAGGTAAGTGGGACTACCCACTTCCAAATTGTCAACCAAGTAAGATTATGTTTAAATATTTATCATTTTTATATTGGTTAGTTTAGACTATTATTTTGGTTACTAAGTAACGTTTAGTACCCCTAGTTTTATTTTCTTAAATAGTAAAATAAATATGAAATATATAAGTTTCAGTTATATGCGTGAAACTTATTACCAACTTAGTAGAGATATAGTTTTTAAGTTTTCGGATAAAAATACCATTGAATGGAATTCTTAGTAGGCATAATAATGATTATATTTTAGCTTGTGACAAAAAGTTAAGGGATGTAGATGAATTAATTCCAAATTCTAACAATATTACCTCTAGTTTACATCCATTTCACGTTGGTTTTTCCGAGGATGATGATTATTTGTGTGGAGGTTTAACAACCACGCCAAAACCTGTTATTACAGGTAAGTCATACCAATAATTTATTAAGTTAAAATGATATAAAGAGGAAAGGGGTAAAAAAGTTGCCAGGGGATTTTAGAATAAACATGAAGGTAAAGTAAAAATAATTATGACGAAAAGGATTGCGAAGTGGAGGGGGCTAATAGTGGTGATAAAGAAGAGCAGATAAACAGGTGAGATGGAGTTTATAAAGGGGAGAGGAGATGTGGGATGGGTAAGATATGGACAGGGGGAGGCAGAAGACAACAGTGGCGGATATGATAAGAAAGGAGATAGAACGTTACTAAACAGCTGTACGGAGAGAGATTGGGACGAACGGATAACGAGGCGTTAAGGGGTGTGATAGGAGGGAGGTAAAGGATTCGTTGGCTAAGACAATTAACCCCTGAAGATCGGAAAAAGGAGCAGGAAGAGGAGTGGTTAGAAATGCGAAAAATATTAAAAAGTGAGAAAAAGTTGAGGCAGGTGAAGGTCGTGCTGAAAAACTGGGCAGAGAAGTGTAGGGAAGAGGGTGGAAGTCCTGAAGGAGTAGGGAGAGGGGGAGGAGGAGTAAGGTGTTGATGGCAAGTAATAAAGCCATTGTAGATAAATATATGGACAAAAAAGAATTAAGGGTTAATGTTGGAAAACGAAGTAAATAAGATTTATGAATAAATAAAGAGAGATTTTAAAAGAGCTTGAATGGTAGGAAGGTAAAAGTGTTTAAGTATGTGGGTTTTATGTTTAAGAGCTCGGAATGTTTAGAGGAGCATGTCAGGTAAATGAGGGAAATGTGAGCATGACAATGCGAAAGTGACGAGTGACCTGAGGGATGCGTGTGTGAGATCGATCTTGATCGATCATCCCACAGGTGTATTATGTACGAATGATTGGAGAGATAGAGAGAAACAAATAAGGAGAGTATGTGGACTGACTCGATTTAGAGAGTATTCGATTTAGATAACCTATGAGAAGAAATCTTATGCATTATAAACGCATATAACATTAAATTTTTTATGCTACTGCACTATGACCTTATCTTAATTTCAACAAATTTATTTCTCAGTATCTACATTATGTAGTTATTATTTCGGTATCGAGCTATGGTACTATTTAAGCACTGTTTCAATATTGACAAATAGTCCTAAATAAAAATATTATTCAATAGTGCATCCTCTACATATAACGACACAGTAAAGTCTTGATTTAAATTGATTTCTAACAAAAATATTAAGAAGCTAAATCCATTTCAACTGTCTAAATATGTTCTATCTTTTGTTTTGATGTTAGATAAATAGACAATGCAATAGACGAATTAATTGTTGCTGTTTTAACCATAGTATATATTCTATTTTACATGCAATTGGGTGGGGACACACAGAAGGTACCCAAATATTTTCGGATAAAATACAATATTTAGTATAATTGTATTCCATTATTTACTGGGTAAAGTTTAGTAGAAGTGAAAAATTTATTATTTTTTCTCCAGTATAATAAATTTTAAATATATTTTCTGAACTAGTTTCTGGGAATATCATTCCCCATCATCAGCAGAAAAAAGTCAAGGTCAACAAGGTTGATAAAATTTTAACTACAATACTTCAAAATTGAATATCCATCTAAAACCCGCGTTGCACCTATTGCCTTTAGAATATTTTATTTACTGTATGCTCGTGATAAGCTATGTGTTAATACATGTACATAACATTTCAGCTAAAAGTTCGTATCGTTTCTAAGAGAGGGCGCAAAATGAATTTCAGTGTGAACTGACTGTTTTTATGTGTCAAAATTTGACAGCTATCGGATAATTGGTTCGTGAGTTATAACATTTTGAGTAAAGCAACTTATTAATTGAAAAAAATGGATATATAGGAATTTTGCGTGTTAAAGAAACACTGTTCTTTTTAAAGGGAAAATATAGTGTTGGGGCAAAAACTTGGCTTGAGAAGTGTTATCCGGACCCTGCTCCAACGGAAACAACCATTCGTAAATAGTTTGCTAGATTTCGTACAGGCCATGTGGACATCGAAGGTAACGAGCGCAGTGGGCGTCTAAAAGAGGCTGCACAGACAGTTAAGTCGAGCGAAATAGATGAGGTTCTGAAGACATGAAAGGAACGAGTTGGACATATCGAAAATTTGGGCATGCAAAAGCTCTGTGCAAAATAGGTGCCGCGTAAGTTCAGAGTCGATTAGAAACAACAAGGTGTTGAAGATTCAAAGTACTTTTGAAACGGTTAATGCGAAATAAACGTTGGAATCTGACAATGGATGAAACATGGATCCAGTCTGCAGTCAGCTGTGTGGACTGCACGCGATGAACCCAATCCAAAGCGAAGAAATCACAACAGTTATCTGGCAAGGTTATGGCGTTTGTTGCCATTGTTTAAAGGCAACTATGATGAAGAATAAAATTTATTTTTGCCAAAAAAATGTTTTCTTCTTCATAACAATACGAACTATTTGCGTGTTATTATTAGTTCTCAACAAATCAGCCTTGTCTGTATACCTAACCACACTGCAGTGTATATCTCAATTGAATATCATATGCAAGATTCTTTATTGCACGAACTGGCGTTTAAAAATTCGAGCGAGGAATGAGCTTATTAAGAAGAATTCAGTATTATTATTGTATTACCTTTATCTGCTTTACTATATGATTATTTTGCTTACATTTAGTTTTAAGCTGCTCTTTGAAAAATTATATTTGTTTTTAATTTTCAGATGTATGCGATCTCAATTGTGGCATACATGGCCATTGCGTATCTAACGTTTGTCAGTGTAATATTGGTTGGCACGGTGAAAACTGCGAAAATGAGCTTTGTGATATTCGATGCAATGAACACGGCCAATGCAAAAATGGTTCTTGCCTGTGTGCCATAGGATGGTACGGAAGACATTGCAGCTTGGAAGGATGTCCGAACAGCTGTTCTAACCATGGCCAGTGCGAGTCCAACTCAGATGGAGCCTGGAAATGCAAGTGTGAAAATGGATGGGATGGTCCTGACTGTAACATACTATTAGAACAGAATTGTAATGATAAAATAGATAATGACTCAGGTAAACATATATGTATAAATATTTTAATTTTCTACTATGCCTTAAGTAAGCAAATTTATTTAAAGAGAAAAAGCTCCATTAATAGGAATTTAACCCTGAGCTACAATAGACACGTAATCTAGATTAAATTCAAGTCTATTACATCGCATTTCCGAATAATGATCAAAATAGCATATAACAGTATAAAACACGTCTAAAAATTTATTATTTATTTAAATCAGAGATGCAGGATGAAAATAACGATTAATTGCATTAAGGTTACTAGTCTGACTCGTAGCTCAGTGGTTAGAAAGTTTTCCTAAATAGTGAAGGGTCTCAAGTTCATGTACATATATATACATACATATACACAGATGGTTTAGTTGATTGTGAGGATCCAGAATGCTGCTTAAATCACGTATGCGAGCAAAGTTATTTCTGTTACTCGAAAACGAATCTCAACGGCATACTTTTAAGAAAGCAACCATCAATAAATACAGCTTCATTTTTTGAGAGAATGAAATTTATAATTCAAGATGGTAGTGTTCAAGACTACGCAAGACCAGATGCTTTTAACGAAAGGTATAGTGCAATGTGTATTTTTATACATTCCTATAATTAAAATATACTTACATTATTATGCCTCGTATATTTTTTATATCCATTTATAATATTGGCTCTCTGTTTGTATTTATTATCTAATATTATATCACCTCGATTATCAAATAAATTGGAACTGTTTAAAATATTATTTTTGTTGTTGCTACAATCTCTTCAAATATCAGTATTACTAACAAAAATTAATGATACTTAAAATCTTGTATTTATCTATAATTGTATTATTATTAATTTGTCCTCCTTAACTTAATTTATTTGTAATTTTACCTAATTTAAAATAATTTTGTAAAAGCCCTTTCAAATATTTCAATATTTTTACAGTCGAGCAGCAGTTGTTAGAGGTAGAGTGGTGAATCAAATGGGAATGGGATTAAAAGGAGTGAAAGTGATTTCTAGTATAAATTTCGGATTTACTATTACACGGGATGATGGTTGGTACGACTATTTGGTAAATGGAGGTGGATCTGTTATTTTGAAATTCACAAGATCGCCATTTAGGTTGCAGTCACTTTTAGTATTTGTGCCATGGAATGAGATTGTCATAGTAGATAATGTTATAATGACGACTAATGAAGAACAAGTCTTACCATCACACCCACAACCATGTAGAGCTCATAATTTTTATACAATGAGACCGATCATACTGGCTTCTTGGAAGCATGGATTTCAAGGAGACTACCCTGATAAAAGTCTTATACTATCCGAATCACAAGTTGTCCAGGAAAGTTTACAAATTCCGGGAACGAAATTGAATTTAGTGTACCACAGTTCTCGGGCGGTCGGATACCTATCCACTATTGAGCTACTATTAACACCAGAATCCATACCATCA
Organism: Ontholestes murinus; assembly: GCA_963969525.1. Classification (NCBI taxonomy): domain Eukaryota; kingdom Metazoa; phylum Arthropoda; class Insecta; order Coleoptera; family Staphylinidae; genus Ontholestes; species Ontholestes murinus. The sequence continues at coordinate 75,297,361 of OZ018387.1, read as the reverse complement.
ACCCTAAGATTCATTCATTTACGTATTTTGGTCGAGGGAATTTTATTCGAAAAGACTTTCGAAGCAGACCCCGTCATCAAGTTCACATATGCGTGGAACCATCTAGATATATACAAGCATAGAGTTTATGGTGTAGCAACTGCTTATGTTAAAGTTGGATATCAATATATAGATTGTACAGATATCATTTGGGATGTTCAAACAACAACATTAAGTGGATATGATATGGCCATTTCTGATATAGGAGGATGGAATTTACACATACATCACCGATACAACTTTCGTGAAGGTGAAAATAATTTAATTGGGGAATCTATGCTATTAATAAATCTTATTATTATTTATTATTTTTTAGGAATCTTGAGAAAGGGCGATGGATCAAATATATACTTTAAACAAAAGCCACATGTTATTTTAAATACGCTAGGCGATGGTCATCAGAGGCCTCTAGATTGCACGGATTGTGAGGGACTGGTTAGTAAGCAACGATTATTAGCTCCAATTGCTTTAGCCACAGCACCAGATGATTCAATTTTTGTTGGTGATTTTAATCTTATTAGAAAGATTCTTACGGATGGGACAGTTAAAACTATTGCGAAATTAAAGTAATTTTTTTAATATTCCATCTTATACTAATTCTTATAAACATATTTTATCTAAGTAATTTAAATATAAATAACTGGTCGTGATTTTTTTAAATAACTTTAATAATTCACTTTTTTGGTATATTCCCATTCTTCGTTCTCTTATTTAGAAATATAATTTAAAAATTCTTTCTATTTTAGTATAACAGGGGTATCGTACCGCTACCACATGGCATTCAGTTCATCAAACGGCCTCTTATATATCTCCGATCCTGAATCTCACCAAATAATTCGAGTTGAGGACTCTGAAGGCTATATCCATCATGGAAACAACTGGAAAACTATAATTGGGTCAGGTGAACGTTGTTTACCAGGAGATGAAACAGATTGCGGCGACGGTGGCTTAGCTATAAATGCCAAATTAGCTTATCCCAAAGGTGTTGCTGTATCTTTAGATAATATGGTGTACTTCGCAGATGGTACAAATATAAGAATGGTTGATAGTAATGGAATCATAATGACAGTGATTGGAAACCACATGCATAAATCCCACTGGAAGCCCATACCATGTGAAGGAACCTTAAATTTGAATGAGGTCCATTTACGATGGCCGACTGAATTAACAATAAATCCAATTGATAATTCCTTACATATAATTGACGATAACATGATTTTAAAATTAACGTCGGATGGTAGAATAAACATAGTGGCAGGACGACCTTTTCACTGTGCCCCGCCGTTAAATGAATATGATACTGATCTTGCGATATATTCCACTTTAGTAATGCCCCAAAGTATTGCTTTTAACGCACACGGAGAGTTGTTTGTAGCTGAAAGCGATTCACAGAAAATTAACCGCGTTCGAGTAATTAAAACTAATGGAAAAATTGCATTATATGCTGGTAAAGAATCAAAATGTAGCTGTCTAGAAAGAGAATGCGATTGTTTTGATGCTAACAATAACCTTGCATCAAATTGCAAATTTAAAAGTATCTCGAGCTTAGCAATTAGTCCTCAAGGGCATGTTCATGTAGCAGACCAAGCGAGTTACCGAATTAGGTCCATTATGTCAACTATACCGCATACTAAAATTTCCAAGCAGTACAAAATTTATTCACCTGAAACTAGCGAGATTTACATCTTCAATGAATTTGGACAACACAATGTTACTAAAAATATTCTGACAAATAAAATTAAATACCTTTTCACGTATACCCATAACTCAAGATATGAAATGCTGACCGCTGTTGCCGATGCTGCTGGAAATAAATTGTTTTTCTATAGGGATTATGCCAATCAGGTAAATAGAATTGAAAACGCTAATGGACAGAAATGCATATTGAAAATACGAAACCGAATGCTTCTAAAATTAATCACACCTGATAACAATATCATTAATTTTGACTATCACCATTCTACTGGTTTATTAAAGACCAAATTGGATAGCAGTGGAAAAAGCTTTTTTTATAACTATGATGATTTTGGAAGGCTTGTTAATACCATAACACCTACAGGAAATATTATTAGCCTGTCTTCTAACCTAAGCATTAAAGGTGATAGAGTTCAAGTTAATAGCAAAAAGATTATTAACATGTTAATCAAAGAGTCAACTGTTTCGACTACAGTTAGCGAAGCTAATCAAGAGATAATTCTTTTATCAGATGGAAACGTTGAATATAATAAGGCATCGAACCACAGTATTTTAAGTTACACGGTTCCATTTAGCATAGTACCAAAAATTGATTCATTGGTAAGAGATGGGTATCGAGTTATTTCAGAATATAGATCAAAAATTGGTGGAGTTTTGATAAACCGCTTAGAATGGAAGTATTTTTTACGAAGCATTCAAAACAATAGCACTTTTCAAGTTGGCCGAAATTTACTCGTTAATGGTGAGAAGTTGTTGACATTTGAATACGATCAATATCTAGATGCGGTTTTTGTATTCGCAAATGACACAATGGAGTTGTTAAATGTTACATATGATAGCAGCTCTAGGCCAGTTATATGGACACCTGCTAATGGAATATATGCCAAAGTTGAATTGGAGTACGACAAACTCGGTCGGTTGACTAGTTGGAAGTGGGGTGATATGTGTGAAACCTATAGTTTTGATACATCCGGGCGGTTGATTAATATCAAATATGGGGATGGTTCTTCTATAACATACTCTTTAGTGGAGATATCCAGCAATTTGGTAAGAAATTTTAAAATATATGTTGCTAGAAAAAAAAAACAAAATCATGGAAAAAAAATGAAAATTATGCATTACTTTTAAATAAAAACAATTAAACTCATTTCATCTCTAAAAGATACTTCAAAATTATTAAAATTCAAGAAAACCAATTAAAACTATCACGAATACAAAATTAACTATAGATTAATCAAAACAACAACACAAATCTATTCATTTATAAACTATTGTAAACTTTATAATTATCTAAACTTAAAATTTAATAGTATTCATATATATTCTTTAAAACTTTATGTATCAAAATTTTACCAGAAAGTGTAAATATATTAAAAATGTTTAAATATTTTATTTTTACAGCAATATATAATAATAACAACTTCTGGTGAAAGAAACTATCATTTAGAATATGACAAAGTTGGTGCTCTTCAATTCTTAACCACACCAAGGGGATACACCCACTCTTTCTTTATACAAACCTCACTAAGTTTCTCTAAATACCAATATTTTTCTCCAATGTATACGCATGCCTACGAAATTATTTATAACGATGATGGCCAAATACTTTCTAAATTATGTCCACATCAATCATGTAAAATATGTTACGTCTATGATGCAGCTGGTACACTGGACACAATTTTAGCTGGATTAAGTTTAATACAATATACTTACTATGAAAATACTGGCCTAATCAAGAGTATTCATACCACTGAGCCAAAATTTACTTTAAACACTGAATTTAAATATCACGCTGGTCTTTTGAGTAGTGAAAGGTTAACTTTTAATAGCAAAAGTCAATTGGATAACGCTCATTATAAATACTCGTTTGATGATAACGCAAGATTGTCAGTGATCGACGTAAATATCGATGAAAAGCAAATTTCCCAATTGAGATTGAAATATAATAAAAATTTGGGTTTTCTCGAAGGTATTAATGACTTGACGATTAATCGCATTACTTTTAATGAGTCTGTAATGCAAGACACCAACAAGCAATTTTCTACAACGATTAATTATGACAATCACGGAAGGATTAAGTTAATATTAATACATATCAAATCATTAAACGTGTTTAAATTAGAAATTGATTATGATGTAAGGAGTAGGATTAAAACACAGGCGTTATCAATAAGAAATGTTACTAGCGTTTATGGTATTTCTTACCACGCTGATGGCCATATACTAAAAGTTGCAGGTACAAATAACTGGAAGTATGATTACGATGAAAATGGTAACATAATTAGCGTAATTAGTATGGTCGAAGAGGAAAAAAATATTTCACTAGGATATGATTGCGGGGATAGAGTAAATCAATATAATGGTATCGAATTTATAAATTATGATAATCGAGGTTACGTTGTTCGCAGAGGTGAACAAAAATATCGATATAATTCCCATGGGGAATTAACACATGCATTTGAGAAGGACAGGTTCGAAACTTGGTACTATTATGATGATAGAAATCGTTTGATTGGTTGGGATGATAATAAAGGTAATGTTATAAAATACTTTTACTCGAATCCTAACATTCCTGATAAGGTTTCGCATATGTACTTCCCAAAATCTGGCGAGACATTCTGTTTCCATTATGATCAACGAAATGTTATCATTATCGTAGAAACAAACGAGCGACGATTCTATGTTGCTACCGATCTAAATGGTTCCCCGTTTGCACTCTTTGATATAAACGGAGACTTAATTAAAGAAATAAAACGAACGCCGTTCGGAAGTATAATTTTAGACACCAACTCGAATTTTTATCTTCCAATAGACTTTCACGGAGGTATTTATGACCCTAACACAAAACTAATTTATTTAAACAAGCGAATGTATGATCCAATTCTTGGCCAGTGGATGACGCCAGCATGGGAAGGGTTGGCCAATAAATTATCTATCCCTGAGGATATATTCATATACAGATTTCATAATAATGATCCAATTAATCAAGGGAATGATAATTATATGATCGATTTAAATAGTTGGTTACAACTGTATGGTTACAATATTAGAAGAATGATTGGATTCGAGCAATTAGAGAGCTTAATTTACAAACCAGAACATACAGTATCTTTAGCACGACTGGCTTCTGATTTTAGCATAAAATCAGGATTACAATGTATGGTGGAGAAGGTATGTTTTGTTAATAAATATATAATCATTTTAAATTGCACAAATATAATTTATTTGGAGATATTTAAATTGATGTATAAAAATTATTTTTTATGTTTTTGTCCTAGACATCAAAACAGTTAGGTAATTTGAACTAAAAAAATAAATACAAACTAGTAACATGTCAGAAAATAAAAAAAATAAACTAAAAATAATATACAATAGAAAATAAACACCTTTACAAATTGTAACCAATATGATCAATTTTATAAAATTACAATACTTGGTAAAAATTATATTAAAACAACATAATAACATAAAATTAACTTATTTTAGATTACTGAGAAATTCTCTCATCTTGAATTCGTTTCAAATCCAATAATGACAGTGGACTCTAGAAAAATAAACAATCGTCCCAAAATCGCATATAAAGAGGCAATATTTGGAGAGGGAATATTACTATCGCATATTAGTGGTCGTACCGTAGTTAGTGTTGTAGATGGTGCCAATAGCACAGTGCAGGATGTATTATTATCGGTGTTTAATAATTCGTTCTTCCTTGATCTTCATTTTAACCTTGAAGGTAAGAACGCTTTTTATTTTGTGAAAGACAATAAGTTGGACATAAAGAATGATTCGGAACAATTAAGACGATTGGGTAGCATGTTCAACATCTCGACGTTCCAAACGAATAAGCATGAGCTTCGAGTACACAATTTAAATACTATCATTATGCTTAAATATGGAGCTGATCCTCAGCGGGAACGAAATCGCATTTTAAGAAATATACTCAAGAAAACAGTTAAAGCGGCATGGGATTTAGAAAAGCAATCAGTAATTATGGGTTTTCAAGGGAGACGAAATTGGTCTAAACAGGAGACAGAGGAACTATTGTCACAAGGGTATGTGGATGGGTACGAAGGGGTGTCAATACATAACTTTTACAAGTATCCTCAAATAGCCGATTATCCAGGCTGTATTGAATTTAAAAAAACAAGTAAAAAATGAAGCAAGACAACGATTAAAGGAAGGATAGGACATATCAACGAGAAAGGTACTTATAAATATGCCATAAAAAACTTTTACTTCATAAGTAAAAATTATACCTTAGCAATATTAAGAATTTTTTAATATATTACGTAAGAAGAATGGAGATTAATTGTGAAAAGATTTAGTAATCACTTTGCCATTATTTACTTAACCGTGATGATATAATGAATGTAAACCGTAAGTAAAAAGATAGAAATACAATATTAATTTACACATCGGAATAGATGTTTAATTGCTAATTTAGAGTTTATATTTGTCACAATGTTGTGTGCGCCTTAACTTTATTCAAATCGTCTCGGAATGTATATATGAGTGTTTCACAAGGAAATAAATCGAGTGCGAACTTATAGTCTTGTTTTCCTAGTCATATTTTTTCCTAACTCATTTTAATTCACACCAAAAACTTAACAACGGGGTTCCAAACGTAACCTACATACATATCTTCCATTTTTGCCAAGTGGCTTAGGAAAAATATTACTCATGAGAGCTAATGGGAGCATGCTTTGTAGATAAGATAGCTGAAGCGTCTGGTCAGTGATTAGGCCCTTCGGGTTAATCCGACCGTGTATAGTAAGGAGACGAAAAAACAGAAACTTGCTGCCGACTTGGAGGAAAGAGATGACGTACGAAATCCGGCCAATTCGTAAACTGATGACCACTGCTGACTTATGCTTAGAAGAAGCCATAGTGTTGCATACAAAGTTGGACAAACTGTATTGGTTTGACTAGAAATGGACGTAACTAAAAAGGCGGTGAAACCGTTAAGTGTGTGGAAGGACTTTCTTCATGGAAATAATAAATATTACAAGAATATCCGGACTTTTGGAGGAATGAAGGGATTATAAAATCAGTGGTTGTATCCAACCAGCCAGCAGAAATGCCGCGGGGAATACGGTGATTTGAGAGATCAACTGACGTACGGAGAATTTTGAGAAGAGAAATAAGGGATAGTAAGTGACGCAGCTGAAGAGACCTCTGTGATGTGGTCGTCGTTGATTCGTGTGGTAGGTCATATAGATTAGTCACATCGGAACTAAAAGGCAAAATAATGACTTTATCATGCCCATTTTTTCTAAAGAATCTAATGGAAAGTTTTAATTAAAATACGCCCATAATAGCCCGTTTTTTTGTTTTCCGGGAGATATGAATAGCTTAACGTACCTCAAAAGAGATATGTTATTTACTTCATAAGAGCCTAGTGCGACGAAAAATATATAAAACATAAGTTAAACAAAATCTTAATTATTTGTAGGGATTTATTAGGAAGCATAAGGGTGTCCCTTAAATAATAGAAAATATAAAGTGCACAAACGCATCCCGAACGAGGCGATGAAGCTGGCGGTGGGAGAGAACCCAGGGGCATTCACCAAATGCCTCAATGACTCTTTGAAGGAGCAGATCTTCCTAGCGACCTACAAGAGGGCCAGACTGGTCTTATTGCCGAAACCTGGGAAGCCGGTTGAGGATCCGGGGTGGCTTCGGCCAATCTTCTTGCTGGATGGGGTGGCGAAGCTGCCGGAAGGCCTGCTAGCAGGAAGAATAACGTGTTGGAGGCCACCAACACAACAAGAAGGTGAAGACACTGGCGGAAAAGGCAAATAGCGAATCACGGATTGGGAGGAGGCATTGCTTGGCCATCTCCCTAGATGTGAAAAATGCATTAAATAGCATCCCATGGCCGACAATCATGAGTGCGCTGGCTAGCAAAAGCGTCCCGGGCTACTTAATGAGGATGGTAAGGAGCTACTGGAGAGGATACCTTTCTACTGATGGTAGAGGTGGTCGGATTTGCGGACGACCTTCTAGTCGTGGTCAGGCGCAGAGATATCAGCGAAACGAAGAGAATGCGTCGAGGGCGGTGGCCAAGATCGCCAACTGGATGGCCGAAGCGGGGCTACAGATTGCGACAGGCAAGACTAGGGCAACTTGGCTGGGCACCAGAAGAGCCGGCAGAAGAAAAAGCGAGACAGTTGAGGTTCTGGGACAAGAGGTACCCATAGAGCCCAATATGAAGTACCTCGGTGTTATTATCGAGGCAAATCCTAACCATAGTGGCCAGGTGCTCAAGGCAGCGGCGGGAGCAGCTCAGGCGGTGAGGGCGGTCTCCAAGCCGATGCTCAACAGCGGGGGACCAGGAGAAGGCAGTAGGCGTCTCTTGATGGGCGTTGCCAGGACCAGAATGCTATATGCGTCACCAGCGTGGGTAGGGTGTGTGGCCTCTAAGCGCAACACAGAGAGGATGAGGAAGGCTCTTAGGCCGGGAATACTGCGGGTGTTCCGGAGGTATAAGACGGTATCAACGGAGGCGGCGGAGGTGCTGTCTTATACCGTCCCCCCCGGACATCACGATGAGGGCTAGGGAATGGGTATGGAGCAACTTAATGGGCGGGGCTGACATAAAGGCGTCCAAGGAAGAGGGATGGGCTCGCCAGCTGGATGAGTGGCAGCGTCGTTATAATGAGGGCACTAAAGGTGAAGTGACTCGTAACCAATGCCATCACTGCCATGCAGCGAGGGATGATATTATCCATACCCTAGAGGAGTGCGAATCCTGGCGAGCGGATAGGGAGACCCTAGCCGATGCACTGGGGGAGGCACCGACCATGGACTCACTGGCCCGAATGCTAGAGTGCCCGAGCAAGTAGGAGGCAGCTTCACCTTTCGCCAGGAAGGTTATGGAGAGGAAAGCAGAAGCAGAGTGGGTCGTCACCGAAAGGAACGGTCAATGATCCTAGGTGCAAACACCAGCATCTAATTCTAAGATAGTGTATATATGTATATCTGTATTTGTATATTATATACTAACGAATCGGTGGTGTCATGTTTCATGGGGGTCACTACTTCTGGTCGCTTGCGGCCAGTACGTCCCCAAAAATAAAACAACAGAATTGCTAGGGGTGCAGAGACTATGGGCACGTAGCGGGTAGCGGCCACATGCACAAATCCCGTTCAACGGACGCGTGCGGGTAACAGGGGCATGCAGAAAGGAAAGATAAAGTAAGATAGCTAGCGAAAAATGTTAAGATACAAAAGTTTTAGGGTTTTCTAAAAACTATTACAATAAACATAAATCCTGTATACTAGTCAAAATTAGTTAGCCATCAAGTTACCTTTCAAAGGTAGGTAGGACGCAGCGTTGTTATAGAGATAACTCTTAAACGAGTTTAGCTCTATGATGTGCTGTATCAATTTTGTTTAGAATGTCGAGATGAATTGAAATATGGAATAATATACAGGGTGTTCCATTAAAGAAAAGGCAAATTTGTTTCGTCCTGACTTTTTGACGGATTCTGTATACTTAATTTGTTTCCATACATATCAGCGACCCTGTATATCGCTGAAAAGCTGAAAATGCGAATCGTGGGTTTCTGTTTATACCAAAAAATTGTCTTCAAAAAGTGTCTAAATAATGTAAAGGTTTAAAAACGGTCGCGATGGCGTTAAGGAGTTATCATGAAAAATTAAAATTGGCAAATTTAGTTTTTATCAAAATATTTAAAATTGAAAAAATTTAAGGTTAATTTGAAATAGGATTTGTTATGAGCACTGATTTCTGTAAACATTCCCTATTTAACCGTCTACCTATCTCTTCTAATAACAGAGATACTAACGCTGAGCATCGAAATTGGGACACACTGTATATTTAACTTTATTTTAAAGACATCAACGTTTTGAAATTTCGGAAAGTCCTGAAGATCACTCATTTTTATAAGAAGAAATCAACCAATGGTGGTAAAAATTTCCATAGCTCTTATTTTTGCTTAATGATTCTCAATATTATGATAATATTTCTAACAAACAATCGTTATTGAACTGATGGTATCTACAGAATTGTGTAAGTGGTTGGCGATATCCTTTTAGTAGTGAGGCATCGGGACATGGTGAACGTTGTATGGCTAGCACAAGAGGCGACTAAACAGGTGCAGTTTGCAAGATTTAGATATTTTTATGGTGAAATTCTATGATAAAAATCACACTATACTCCTTTAATTTGTTTCCAAAATTCTCTAAAACAAATTCCTAACGAAGTAGGAAATGAAAAAAAATTAGTATTTTCACTTTGTTCTTTATCAGACCTTTCATATATTAACATTCACAATTTGTTTTATTTTATGTAAAAATTGCGCCCCAATGTCAGGTAGATATCTCACAATTCTGCAATTTAAAAAATTATCTGGCATTTTTTTAAATTTCCAGCATTTTTTATACTCTAGAATTAATTAAATACGTGATTATGAAGGATATTACTCAGTAATATTATTTTATAACTTTTAAACTAAGAGATATTTACCTGATAGATTTTCTTCTATAACTGATTTACAATGATATCTAGAATTATCCTATCGAGTGCTGTACTAAATTTAAAATAATTCCCTATATAGTTATACAATGAATAAAAATGAAATGCTCAAAAAATGAATATATATTTTGAGTTATGACTGTTAATATTATTGGAATTAAACCTGCGAGCTTTAAGTAGTTATTATTATTATTAAGGTTTGTTCATCAAGCTCCAAGACTGATTGTCTTATGAGTACGGACGCGCGCACAAACTCGTTCAGCCGATAGGGTGGGGTAGTTGGGTGTGCCAGCTAACGAGGAACATGTGAGTCGGTGCGACCGAGGGATCATGGACATTGGGTCCCATGGATTTTTTGTCTCAAGTTTCGTTACATGTATTTAGTGGTTTCAACAAGTGTAAACAAGTCATAAATTTTGTTCGCTAGATAACATAAATTCTTTACCGAGTAAGGGTTTTTATTATATACCATTTGTGTTTTACAAGCTTACACCATAAAAGAAAAAGTTCAGTGCTTTGAAAAGTACACGCGTTCGAAAAGAGTTCAAGGCACATATTCATTATTCTTGTTAAAAAGAATTAACTTAAAGGTACAATTGATAAGCAGAATAAGACTCATTTTACTATTTCTTATTTATTTTGTACAAAATTTGAAAGATGCTTTCTTACTTTACATAAGAGAAAACCGAAGTAACTATTTCCCGACAAACAAATTTAATTAGCCGTGATAAAAAAGCGAAAAATAATAATAATAATTTATAATAATAATAATAATATTTGTTAACATTATTTTCTCCGCAGGTCATTTACTTACTATGTTTTTAACCACTATAATTTATTATAATATATAAATATATTGCAATTATGTAGTAGCACTCGCAATCATCATTATGACTATTTTTTATAATTTAAAATGCGTAGCCATAGAATGTCAAATTACATTAATTTCACGTCTATTTTCCGTTTTTTATTTAATTTTGTACTAAAATGTATTCGGTTAAAACGTTTAAATAAAGATACATTACTATTATTGTTGTTATTATTATAATCCACCTATCCATTCAATATCTTGTATGAAATATCTTAATTAAAGATCGACATCTAAAATATTGTACTGTAATAATTTTTTATACTTATTTGTTCAAATTAAATAAAACAAACAGAAATACAATTTTAATATTTTTAACTTTTTCTGCAGATTTTGTCATTCGTACAATAACCAAATAATAAGTATTTGTAATATAATTTAAATAAGTTGATTCTTTCCGCCCCGGTTTCGGTGGTAATAATACTGCAATATCTTATTTAATTTGCGGAAAATCGATATCCGAAATTAATTTTAAGCGAATGCCCGAAAAATTAGTATAATATAAATATTATATGATTATTTTTTGATAAAATTTATGTAACATTTCCCTTGAAATAATGTCCCAATTTTATACGGCAGACCCTACGTATCTATATCAAGAAGCTGCAATTTAACACCACTAACTCTCGGCTCACTCTCTGTCATAAATATTAGGGCCTGCCATGTTTAATGGTTTGTTGATACTAACACAGCGTCCGGCCGATCTTTATAATATGCCGCATGGGCCACAATGTCCACGCTCTCATATTTTTCCCTTTGTGCGGAGAATGAAATTTTGTTTATTACAATATATTGTACCTATTATATTCTAATTTTGCTAATTTTCTGGCCATTAATATAATTCCAAAAAAATAATTTATGTATGCCCCCCTTGGATCATTACAAACAGAACTTTCAAAAAGGAAAATATTATCTTTTTGCGCAAATGTTTTTGATCCTTTGGGATTAATAAACCCATTTATTTTACTCGCTAAGCTAATCATACAAGATTTGTGGCAATTAAAAAATGGAAAAATTTCGCACGCGATATTGAACATATTAAATCAATCAATATTCCTAGATGCATTATAGCATTTGCAAATCCATTTATAATTGAATTGCATGGATTTGCGGATGCTAGTAAAAATGCTTACAAGGCTTGCGTTTACTTGCGTATCAAAAGTACAGACAACTCAAAATTTAAATCGCAATTATTGTGCGCAAAGTCGCGAGTAGCACCTCTAAAATGGCAGACAATTCCCAGATTGGATTTGTGCGGTGCGCTGTTATTGGCGGAACTGGTAAACAAAATTCGAGAATCGTTAACAATTAAAATTCACAAATTTTACTATCACACCGATTCAAATATTGTATTAGGATGGTTAAAATCGGAAAATATGCAATGGAAGGTATTTATAACCAATCGCGTAACAAAAATTCGTAAATTATCCTCATTATCACCCAGACATTGTGTCAAAGGGTATGTTACCCATCCAACTAATGCAATCAAGTCTGTGGTGGGAGGGGCCAGTCTTTCTAAAATCCGAATCAATTTTGACCCGCCAACAATAAATGTTCAAGAAATGCCGGATAAACAAATTAAAACATGTCACATAAACATAATTAAATTGGACAATTTTCAAAATTGTTCAAGTTTAACAAAATTACATAACACCATTGCATATGTTCTACGATTTAGCTTCAATTGCAAAAATAAAACACAACGTCGCTATGGTCCATTGAGAGCATTTGAAATTAATAATGCAAAAAAGGCAATAATCAAGATTGTCCAATTAGAAGAGTTTGAAAATGAAATATCTAACTTAATTGTCAATAAAACACTTAGCAATAAAAGCAAATTAATATCTTTAAATCCATTCCTTGATAACGAGGGCATTCTACGAGTAGGTGGAAGAATTCTCAATTCTCAAATTGAATATGATCAAAAGCATCCGATCATATTACCACCAAAACATACATATTCTGTTTTATTATATTTACAATTACATAAGGATAATTTTCATGCTGGTGTAAATACCACATTAGCTGTGGTGTGACAGACATACTGGCCTCTTGCTGTTAAAAGCGGAATCAAAAATATCATAAACAAATGTGTAATTTGTCGTCGCAATAAACCAACGCAGCCCAATCAATTAATGGGTAATTTACCAAGCACGCGGGTTCAGGTATCAAGGCCTTTTACTAATTGCGGTGTGGATTTTTGCGGCCCGTTTTTAATAAGGGACAAACCGCGGGGTGCAAAATCGGTCAAATGTTATGCAGCTATTTTAATTTGTTTTGCCACTAAGGCTGTTCACATCGAAGTGGTTAGTAATTTAAGTAGTTGTGCTTTTATTGCTGCGATGCGCCGATTTATTTCCAGCCGTGGTAAAATTTTGAACATATAATCCGACAATGGCACTAATTTTGTCGGTGCGAGCAAAGAGATTAAAACACTATACGTTTATTTCAATGCTGATGAGCACAAAAGTATTGTTAACCGTGAATTCGCAGGTGATGGTATTTCTTGGCATTTTATTCCGCCAAGATCTCCGCATTTTGGGGGGTTGTGGGAGGCAGCCGTTAAATCAGCCAAGTATCATTTACGTCGTAGTAGGTGAAACTATTTTAAATTTTGAGAAGTTAACAACACTCATGGCACAAATAGAGGCAATATTAAATTCCAGACCTCTTACCCCAATATCTACTGACCCAGCCGAAATGTCTTTTTTAACACCTGGCCATTTTTTAATTGGTGATGCATTAACATCACTGCCGGAGGAAAATTTGACTATTATCAAAATAAATAGACTTTCCCGTTGGCAACACCTGCAATACATGCAGCAACATTTTTGGAGACGCTGGTCAAGGGAATTGTCTCAATTACAAGAGCGCTCAAAATGGAGAATATCAAAGGAGGAAGTAGGTGAGGTCACTGGTTATCATCCGTGAGGACAACACACCATCGATGAAGTGGAGAATGGGAAGAATTTTGCATCTACATCCAGGTGCAGATGGTGTGGTACGAGCAGTCACGCTCAAAATAATGCAAGGACTAGTGAAACGTGCTACATCCCGCATTTGTGTGTTAGCGATAGACATTACCGAAAACAAATCATATTAGTTACGCGATATATCTTGTTTGTGTGCTGTGTTTAGGATTCTCTTGTTGAAAGACCTACTCCTTTCAAGGCCGGGAGTATGTTTGGGCCACGCGTAACTTAGTACGGCTCTGTGTTCAAATCAATGTATCTTGGTTAAAATGACAGTTAGAAAAAAATGTAGAAGACTAAGTTAGATAAGTTTATGCAGTTTAATAAAATATTTTTAGAAAATTTTTGTCGCCATAATTTTCCGTGACAAATGGAAACCATAGTTGGCTATGACCTCATTCGATAGATTATTTTTTCTCTTTAATCTTATATATTATAACATTATTATAGTTATTTCTAAAAATAAGTGAGTAACAGTCATTTTAAGTTTTATTATAAAAAAAATCATAGCCATGAAAAAGAAAAATAAGTGCAGTTGTATAATTATTAGTTTTGTTTTATTTTGTATATGACTATGAACTATGGTTGCAATGTGGCAATTAAAATTACCTACTAAAATAAACTAAGAGCCCAAAGAGGAAATGTAATAAAAACCTTCTGTCAAAGTGAATATTTCCAACAGTCTAAAATACATTGTTTAATTTTTATCATTTATTAGTTTATTCAATAGAAATAATTTCATTCAAATGAGTATTTCAACAAGTAATTTATTTTGTAGTCTTAGTAAGACTCATTTTTGTAGAATCACGAAATGTTTTCGTATTTTTTAATTATTAGTTAATTTCTACAACGAACTGAAGGATTTTATTATATTTTATTTAATCAGTTTATATATAATTGTTGCCTACTTAGATCAAATAACAACGGCACAAAAATATATATGGTAAACAAACACATTGCGAAAAAATTACAATTTATTAAATATTTTAAATTACTTAAATTAATAATTCATGATTTTTTATGTCTCAGCATATGCAGTTTAAGCTGCTTCGATGTAATTAATTACACATACTAATTTTAAACAATACATTTTTAATGACATATGATATGACATCTTAGATATGGTTGACCTTTGAATTTCCCAGATTTACATCTTCACAAATTGAGTCGATATTATAACCATTTTATCATCTGAGTCTATATATCGCACTCTTGTGGGAAGTGTGAGCGGTCTGCAAAGAGAGTAATGAACGTTTCGGTTATAATTATTACATGTGAGTATGCATTAAGTTAAGTTCACTGTGAAATGTGTAAAGAATTACTTAATATGCGACCGACCAGTGTTTTATTTTGTAAACAGATATTTCTACTCTAAAAATACTAAATTAAAATTACGTACAACAACTTTTAGCCTGTGATACTTTTGTTAATAATGTCTAGTGCAGTATTACAATTGAGCAATAAAGTCAAAACAACGAAACTACTCAGAAACTATAAGATAAGTTTATTATTTAGAATGTAAATATTATTATGTTAATTAAATTGGGTTATAACCTTAAAATCAGAGTCCGTAACCTTTTTGAACTCTTGCCAATTAAAAAGTACACAGTCTACCAAAATATTGAATATTTTTCTAAATAAAAGAATGCTACCTTAAGTTATTTCTTAAAACACTCCTTTTTAATTTGGGCTAATATGCATAATCCCAAACGATAAAAAATAATATTAATGAATTAATAATAAAATGTATTAAAATTATTTTGTTCGTTGTAGAAAATTAACCTTATTAAGACTACAAAACAAATTACTTATTGAAACAATATTCAAAGTAGTGTTTATTTGATAGTTGTACTATTTGTAACATGCAAATTACTTTTGTATCATTCAATATCTATCGAGGTATTAGCCAGAGAAGTAGTAGTTTATGGGGGTTGATTTTCTACCTTTCTTCAAGAGTTTATCAGTAGTATTATATTATAAATCGATAGTTCTAGATTACTATTATAGGCCCTAAAGATAATTAATTAATGTAGTTGGCTGTTTATTTCATTAGAGTGTGCGTTTGAAATACAGTTGTGCCAGAATATTTAGGATTTAAATGATATAACACAAAGGTTTTAATCTGTGCTTAATTAGAATTATCGAATAGTAAAGGTTGCAGCTATTACGATGAGAGTCAAATAATCACTATTAAAACACACTGTTTTATTATTTCAAGCGCATAATAGAGTTTTGTCAAATAACAATTTCATAAATCCAATATACAGGGTGGCGCACCACATTCGCGTCGGTTTATATACGACAAACGGCAAAATGTTTTTAAAATCTTTTTATTGAGGGCTATATAAGTTTATTAGGTGCACGTTTTAATATTATTTTGATCTATACAGGGTGACTCAAAAAATAGTCACTTACCTAAGTTATATAAATTTCATTGGGACACTTTGTATATTCTTTCATATTTTGATAGTGCAGGCTAAATAAAGGCAAGTTACTGTTGTTTCCTATACCTAACTCTAGCCGTTTTTAAGATATTTGACAATTCTTGAAAATTTAGACCAAAATTTAAAATGCATGGCTGTCCTACATATTTAAGCTAGATATTTTAAGTTGTAATAAAATAATATTTAATTAACGTACATTCAATCATTTTAAGTTCATTTTACAGAAAGAAATACGTTCAAACTAGTGTTGCTTTGATAGCCTTGTTATTTTGTAACACAAATTACTTTTGCATCATTCAATGTCTGTCAAAGTATTAGCTAGAGAAGTAGTTGTTTCAAAAGTGATTTGTCCTTGTAGTCTTAATAAGACTCATTTGTTGTAAATTTTACGAAAATATTTTCATGTTTTTTCTAATTATTTTAAGTTGTATTTTTCTTTTAGTCTAAACATTAAAATTGACGATAAAATAAAAATGATCCCTAAAAATTATACAGGCTGGATAAAAATAAACATTTGATATTGACTATCATTAACGTCAAATAACTTTCTTATTTTAAATTGAACACGCTATATTTGATATCGTATTTTGATTCTAATTTTAATCAGCTTTAAAATTGTATTAAGATTTCCTGTACATATTTCTTATATTTTTTCTAGTAATTTGGTGTTTTCAAATTGAAGCATTAATTTGTTGACATTTGTTTTTCAGAAGTAAGCTTTGGCGGAGCTGACGCTATTATTCAAGAAAAACAAACATTATTTGAGAGTGGCTTGTCAGCAGTACTTGTTAGTTTAGTTAAACCATCGTTGTTGTTCAGGGTTGTTAAATAAAAATATTTTATTTAAAAGGAGAACTTACTCCCAAGACAAAAATATCTATTTTTATAATTGGAGGGTGTTTAGAAAATTGTTATTATTACTCACTCAAATTCAACTGTTTTTTTTCGTGTTAACAAAAAATCTAAACATAAAAACATACTATTAAACTGATAACAAATTTAAATGTAAAAAAACTAATGTTTTAGTAAATGTTCAAAATGATGTCCATCATTTTCAATGCATAGTTAAACTTTTTCTTTAAATGACTGTTTCACTTTAATCAAGATACCTAGCGTCATAAACAGTATTTTTTTTATATCTCGATAAGAAATAGTCTGGAGACCTTGCCGGCCAATTCTGTGGGCTTCCGCGTTCTATCCACCTATTGGGATATTGACTATCTAATTCATTTCTAACGTTTACTTGGAAGTGTGCAAGAGCATCGTTTAGTTGCATCCACATTCTTTCTCGAATATTAAGTGGTATATTTTCCACTTAAAATTTGAAGAAACATGGCGCCGTTTAAGTAGCTATCAAAAAGCTATGGACCTAATACAGGCGTTCCAATTATTCTAACAGTCCATAGGTGCTGATGATCGAGGTTTCTAAAGAAATTGAGATTTCATCACTGTAATAATGCGAATTATGTCTATTAACTAATCCGTTGTTATGGAAAGTTGACTCATCTGAGAAACGTACATAATCGAAGAAATGTTCATCATCTTACAACGTTTCTAGAACCCATAAACAAAATAAACAAAATTCGAGGCGTAGACCGTAATCTACTTCCGCAAGTTCCTGATGAGCTTGTATATGATGCGGGAAAAATTTGTGTTTCTTTATAATTCTTCCGATGCTCCGTCTATTTATTTTAATCATTTTTCGCGGACTTGTATGTGGAGTTTCAATTAAAGATCCCATAACTAAGAATTAATTTTATTCATTTCAAGTCATTTGCTTTTGTCGCTCTGTTTATTTTATAAGATATACATCCTGTTCTTCTAAACTTTTGTAGTAAATTGTCTAATGAACAAATAGGAAACCTTAATATAATTTTAAAACTGGTTAAAAATATAATCTAAATATGATAACAAATATAGGGTGTTCCATTTAAAATAAGAAAATTATTTCATGTTAATGATAGCAGATATCAAATGTTTTTTTACTACCCTGTATAATTTATAGTGATCATTTTTATTTTATCGTCAAGTCTAATGCTTAGACTAAAAGATAAATACAAATTAAAATATCTAGCTTAAATATGTAAGACAGCCAAGCATCTTAAATTTTGGTCTACATTTTCAAGAATTGTCAAATATCTTTAAAACGGCTGGAGTTAGGTATAGGAAACATAACAGTAACTTGCCTGCACTATCAAAATATGAAATTTATATAACTTTGGTGTGTAACTTTTTTAACCCTGTATATATCAAAATAATTTTAAAACGTGCGTCTAATTAACCTACATAGCTCTCACCCTGTATTGTAATTATTTAGTATTTTGTTTTACATTCATCATAATTTTTGATAAATATTCGTTGTCTCTGACGTGTGTAAATATGTACTTATGTATAATTTATAATTTTTTTCAGTGTATTTTTGTAGTGTGCTAACTTTCTTTTCATAATTGGAAATTTCAAAATAGATCTACTAATTACGTATATATAAATAAGTAATATTTTTTCACATTCAACAAAAAAAATTTTAAATAGTTTATTTTGTTTTAGTAAATAAATTGTGTAAAAGCAAATATAGTGAAAGATGATCAGTATACTATATAAGTAAACCCAATAAATACCAAATCATATACTACAAATACCAGTGTTGGGGACAGGAAAAGATAAAACATAAAAAGATGTGTATGTTACGGGGGTACGACATGTGACCTTCACGTAACTGCCAGCTAGCTCTAAGAAACACCAAATTATGATTGTAATGCAAACAAATGAACCACTTAACTTTTATTTGAGTTCGTTGGTTTTGTTCTCTACGTTGCTTTCGCCTTGGGGCTTCGGGTTGCGTTTACTCGATCTACGGTGGTGTTAACTCTTCAGCACTTTTGAACACTGTCTCTAACTTACTAACACTGAATCTAACTTTGAACACCAACTCTACTGGTTTAAACACTTATTCTATTTGTATAGGTTTTTTGCTTACGAAAATATGTTGGGGGAAGAAGTTGAACAATTAGATATATTAGAAAAATCACGAACATATTTCGTAAAATCTACAACAACAACTTTTGAAACAGCTACTTCTCTGGCTAATACCTCGACAGTCATTGAATGATACAAAACTAATTTGCGTTTTACAAAATAGCAAGGCTATCAAAGCAACACTAGTTTGAACGTATTTCTTCCTGTAAAATGAACTAAAAATGATTCATTATTGGGGTTCCGTGTCCACGGCGAGGGTAATCCTATTTTATTGAGGTTGGCGAAATAAAAGTATTGTTCTGTTCTATTAATATTCTGCCTTTGCTTTTTCTTAAATAAATTATATTTGGGGATGCAAATATAATCTCATTTCTTTGAAAGCTTAAAACTAGCATGTAATAACATCTGTTGTAACGAAATTTACTGATTTGGTGTTCAAAGATTACGAATTGAATTCAAATAATGAATGTAGCTAGTAAGGTAGTAAGCAATAAAATTAATTAAATTTATGTGTACGCGAAATATGTAGATATGGTCGGTTGTTCAGAATAATTAAGAATTAGCGTCCGTGTTATATTGCAGCAAAATTCAGCTAAGTAATCAAATTTCCAGCGATCACGGTAGATCGCCGGTAACAATCGGCCCCGTCAGAATCCGTTAAGTTCGTTTACGCATAAACTAAATAAACATGTATTTAGGTTATTAGATGATGAAAAGTAACATTAAAAAAATGGCTGACTGAGTTGTCCTCCCGTGAGAATTCTCTTGGCCGCTTTTCCAATGAAAACTGTGTCATTAATTATAATCATCCTGTGAGGCATAGGTTCACCAATTTTCCGTAAAAACATTGACTGTGGTGTTCTTCCTAGTCTTCCTGTAAAGATGGAGATTGAAAGTCTCATTGTCAGCTTACTGGATTATTGATTTTCCCACTTTCCCACGCCGATAATTTTGGGATGTTTGCCATTCTTCTTCCAGTCTTTGTCTGAGGGTCGTGTATCCTCAGATCGGCGTACGGTGTATTTTTGATATTGCCACTACACCGTGTGACATGTAGTCCATTTTAAATACTCTACTATGTACAGTTTATTATATATTGGTGCTATTTTTATGATGTGGGGCCGGCCGAATATGGTTCTGATGGATTTTAACAATTCTCCCCTCCCGCTCTACGCCATAAACGCTATTACTAGAGACACTTCGAATTGTGTATGGCCCGATCTATTTCTGAGCAAATGTATGTGGGACATTCGCTGCAGGATGATTCCGAATTACAACTTCTTGCCCTACATGATAGTACGGTGGTTGAAGTGGTTGCTCATAACGGCGCACGTAGCGTTCTTGGTTTTCGCAAATCCTATTCAATCGTTCTTCTCTCTGTGTATGTTCGGGTGCTTGTGGCGGTTATTGGGGAATGAGTATTTGTTCTTAAGAGCGAGGAATTTCGTATTCGAAAAGCGCTTTTCCTGGGGTTAATCCGGTGGCGGCGTTTGCTCGATTGCAAAGCTCAAATAATATTTTGGGTATATATTTGGCCCATTGGTTTGCTGGCTGATCTTGCATTTGTATTTTTAGACATTTTTTCAGTTCTTATTTTCTGTGTTCCGTGGGGTTTGATTGTGGGTGGTAAATTGGTGTATAAAGTGCGGTTATACCCCATTCCTGACATCGCTGTGTCGGCTTGTAAATTGCGGTCCATTATCCGAAATAATGGCTTTCGGATAACCAAATCGATGGAAAACTTGTTCTTCCATGAGTGAGAGAATTTCAGTTGTTCGCGCCTGTCTCATCACGAAAGCCTCCACTCACTTAAATGTCGGTGATTACCAAGATATGTTGCTTTTTATAAAGGGTCATTGGTAGTAGACCGACTAAATCAACGGCGATTGTTGAGAACGGCGCAGTAGGTATTTCGTACGAATGCTCCAGGTAGTTTCGTCACAACCAGGGTGTATGGCATTATCGTGTAGTGCGTACGTTACACGTTCACGGACTTCGGGTGGAATATAGAGGGTCCGATCTATATCTCTAACTGCATGGTCGTATAAATACCCGTTGGCCATTTCTAAAATTTCATTTAATTTGTATCTCTGCATCAATTTCTTGGTCGTCAATTATTATTCTTTGCAATGTTTCATCAAGAACATTAATGGTAGGTGGAAGAATATCTTTCATAGATGCTGCTTCTTCGGCGTATAATTCTTCTGATCTTCTAGAGAGGAGATCAGGTAGTTCATTTTCTCGTCCTGGACAGTATGTAATAGCGAAATCGAAATATTGCAATAATAGCGCCCAATTGGTTAATTTCTATTTCGTATCTTTAAAGTATGACAGCCATGGTAATGCTTTAGAATCCATTTTAACATTAAAATGGTGACTTTCTGACAGATATCGATAACGACTGAGTGCCCACATATGTGCAAAACACTCTTGTTCGTTTATAAGATACTTTTTCTGAGTATCATTAAACTTTGCTGAATCGAAGCTAATTACCCAATTTGGTATAGGACGGCTGCAATTCCTTGTAGAAATGCGTCCGTTTGTATAGTGAATGGCAATACTGTGACTGGTCGATGAAATTTTAACGGTTTTTTCACATTTTTTGTAGGTGTTTTATCACTTCTGTTGCCACGGAGTTCCATTTAAAGGGCTTTGTTTTAGTCGTAACTCGTTGAGAGGAGCAACAATTTCAGCAAACCTATTAAGGTATTGGCAAATCCAGTTACACAGGCCTAGGTACTTCCTAAGCTGACGACGTGTTTAGGGAATTGGGTAATCCTGAAATTATTGCAGGTGCTTCTCCAGGGGTTTAGTTGTATCAACGTCGACTAGGTTACCCAGGTATTCCAGTGTTGATTTACCGAAGAATATTTATCTGTTCCTAGCCTTAAATCGTATTGATCTAACCTTTTTAAGACCAAAGCTAGGTGATAAATGTGTTCTGGTGTTTTAGAGAACACGATGATTTCTTCGAGGTACACCATGGTGAAATCATGTAACATTCCGGAAAGCACTTCTTGTGACTCGTTTATTTTAATTGCATTTTATGTTCTATACAATGCGGGCGGTTTGCGAACTGATCTCTAATTTCAAATGTTTTAGAGAACCGTTGAATTAATTTCGAGAATTCTAGTTTCGGTTGGCCTTTGAATCCGTTGTTCAGTTCTATTGTATTCGTCGTCGTTTTATTAGTCTGTCCAGTTGAATATATTGTTTGTCGGAGTGATGTACCCAAATGCAAACATCCTTTGGGGCAGTCAATAATTGCATGGTGTTTGTTAAAAAACAAAGTCCCAAAACTCTATCATATCGCAGCTCTGGCATCACCAAGAATTCCTCGGTATATTTTTCGGTTCCTAACGCGAAGATAACTTTGGCGTTTTCTATGATATCCGCGATGGTGTTACGATCGGCGAGAGACGATGTAAGTGACATTGGTGTAAAGTTATTTGCACACTCCGGCCGAATGTAGTTTTGATTAGCTCCTATGTCCAACAGACACGCAAATATGTTCTGATTAATTATTATCGGGAAAAATATCAATTGGACACTGCTATGCGAAACTTTAGAAAGGGGTTTTAGTGTATTTTCTTCATTGTGTAAATGCACAGGGTAAGCGTTTTTATCGCAGCACAATTTAATGTTCTGGAAAGCACTGGAATGCTGGAAAATATGTTTTCAGTGGCAGCGGAATTAGTTTTGTGGTATTTGAATTTTTTTACTTTTACGATGGGAAGACCTCACTAGTTGTTGCGCAGGCTTCCTCTTGTGAAGTTTCTCGAATGTCGAGGGCAATCCGAATGCCAATTGTTAACGTTGCGACAGCGCCTGCACGACGGTGGTTCATTATTTTGATCTGACGTGGGTGGTGGATTTGGAAATGGTTCAGTGATATTAGTAAAATTTATTTCATTTTGGAATTTAACTATTCTATTAACCATGCGCGTATGAGGTGAAGAGGCTCGGGCGTACGATTGATTTCTCAGTTTTCAGCGGATTGATTATTTCACTTCCGCGGCCCCGTCTATGATCCTGCGCACATGGTGTATTATTATTCTGGACAAAATATCATCAACGTAGCGTTTTCATATTATGATATTATGCTCCCTCTTGTTAGTCATTATAATGTTTTCAAGATTGCCTAAGAAAATATCTGCAACGAGACAGCTCATAGCAGAACCCATGGGTATACCATCAGACATTTGGTAATATTCATTGTTAAAAATACAAAAAATCGGTTAAATTACTAATTTTATAAGTTTATAAATATTTTCAGTCATGTATATTATCAAGGTGTTGGTCAAAATTTTTTATTATGGACAGAGAATCAACTGTTGGGATGTTGGTAAAAAGATTAACTACGTTAAAAGAAATGAGAGTAGCTTTCTGTGGAAGGTTTATATTTTGTAAATGTAGTAAAAATGTCTGTTGAACTAGTTTATTTAGATTTAAATTTAATGACGGTATTTATGTCAAAATCTCCCCCTATAATAATATTACATTTTTTGCGAGATACTAATTCTAAAAGAGAATTTTTGCTAAAACCTTAGAAAGTTGTGTAAGACGGCCGTCAGTAATATAGGTGTCTACTGTGGCAATTGACTCGTGATATTCGTAGAGTACGCAGTCGCTTTGCGCGTTTCAGTATGGAAGTTCGTATCGTTTGAGCGTCCAACACAGATCAGCGAGCAGTAATGCAGTTTTTAAACACTGAGGGCAACACCCATGTTCAAATTTATTGGATAATGCAGTGGTGAGCAGTATCCTTCGAAAACCACAGTCGGGAATGGTGTCGGATGTTTGGTAATGGAAGAAAATCGACAGCAGATTTTCCAAGGAAGGGCGCATCTCGGCATGCGAAGAGTGATATCAATCTCGATGCTGTGTGAGCAGCCATTGTGGATAATAGGCGGGTTCGTGTTAGAAAATTGACAGATCGTTTTGATATCGTTGTTGGAACAACCCATGCTATAATTCATGAGGCTGGATACTAAAAAGTGTGTGACAATAGATACCCCGTCAACTGACTGAAGAACACAAAGCCAACGGCGTGGGTCTTTCACTGCAGCATCTTCAGCGGTACCGTAAAGAAGGAAATTCCTTCTTGCACCGCATTGTTGCCGGCGACAAAAGTTGGTGTCATCATTATGAGCCTGAGTCAAAACGTGACAGTATGCAATAGTAACATCCATCCTCTCCAAGGCACCAAAAATTTAAAACTCAATCTTCCGCTGTCAAGGTTATGCTTACCTTGAAACTACTCGTTTGCGACAGCCATAAAGAGCAAACGTCTTTGGACCATTGAAGAAGGCACTCAAGGGATAGCAATTTCAGTTGGACGCTGAAGTCCAGCCGGCAGTTTTGACATAGTTCCGTCAACAGCCAGAGGTGTCTTGTGAAGCAGTGGGATACCTGTCTGTGTAGTAATGGCATTTTTTAGTTTAAATAAACCACTCATATGTAGCATCGCTAGAACGTGTATTTATTGAATCTCGTATTATAATTGCCCGAGGGTGATCTATCTATACAGTTAAATATATATTAATTTTTCCTATAAATGTCTCACACAATACGCAATTTTTTTCCTCAGGCAGCTTTGATATCCATTTTTCATTCGTGTTACAGAGTTAGTTTTTCATTAGAATCATTACTCCGCCGTATTTTGAAGATTTTAACTGACAAAGCTCGGACTCTTGATAGGATCACCAATGCTCGGTTAACATTACGATATCATATGTGTCTCCTTGTTCGTGAAGAAATGATACTACTTGATTAATTTTATTCCGTACGGATTGTATATTGACATAAAATATTTTTAATGATGAGGTTTTCAATTCAGTGTTGGTTTCTTCTGAAGGATGAAATTTTTTTTATCATTCTCCGGAGCTGTTTTGGCAACACTACTCAATTGGACTCGGCAGGAATCTGTAGAATATCTTGTTGTTTCTGAACATCTCTGCAGATATTAATTTTTAGGTTCGACACCAATCTATTCTTAGTTGGATTGACGGTAGATGTATCTTTAGCTGATAAATGTAGTTTCAATTTTTAGTTATTTAGTTTAAATGAGTTTATTCACTCACCATTCTATCTTCATGAATAACTTCATCAACGATTTGTTGGTAATGTTTATTGTCCACATTTTTACAGCACACAACTTTATTGTCACTCGTTATTTCCATGTGTGTTCTCTTATTATGGAAGCATTCAATATGCACTAGATTTTAACACGTTTAACATTTAAGTTTTTTGTTATTTTTTTTAAACATCTTTATTCACAGAATGAAAATAAAATATAATACGTGTAATGTATAAAATAAAATAAATTCTAACATAATTGGTCTTCTGTTTCATGGCTATCGACCAGTGGTCTTTCAGCCCTCGGTGTCTTTATATTCCTTCTTTTCAAAATAATTTAGATTCTACTTCAACACTCTTAATTTTTCACTTATACCTTTCGAAACACATGTTTCTTCATCACCTCGCTTACGGAATACTTCATTCTATATGCATTTTCTCGTTGCTTTTATTACTTCACTTTTTGCATGGCGATATATATGTTGATTCGATACTTAACTTAAGTTAGTCCATAAACGCAACTTTGAATTCTTTCAAAGCCTCTCTTATTCCCATCAATATCGTTCTTCTTCCATTTTAGCTGACTTTTTGCCTGTTTCATTAATTATGTAAATCGTCCAGGTTTATTTCCTCTCACTATTCCTTTATCATCAACGATTCCACTAATCCCATAATGTTTATTTCGGTTATCCACTATTTCTATCATACACTTTTCTTATGTTTAGATTTTATTTCAGCTATATTTCATCTATTCATTTCCTAAACTGTTATTATTCTCCAAAATCAACTGTCCCTCTTAACCTTCTATATGTAAAACTATACAAGAAAGGTGAATGCTATTTAGATTATATTCACCCTGATTTAATTGTTAAAGTTTTCTATGATACCTCATCTACAGCATATGTTGACAAGAACGCTTAATCAAATGTATTAACAATTTTTGTATTTCTATTTGTTTTAGGTTTTTTCTTCATAGAAGGATTCGGATATGTTTATAAAAACGCTTCAAGGATAAAAAGAACAGTTCATCAATGCAAGTGAGTTTCTTCATTTGGAATATGTATATTTGATTATTAATTTTCTATAATAATCTAGTTAGCTAATATTAATAACTATTATATTGTGATCACTTAATGTATATATACAATATACACAGTAAATGAATTTATATTATCATCATACACACTGATAAATTTGAAAGAAATCATGTATATTCTTTTCAGTTCCTTATTAAAGCTAGAAAACTTGTTGCTGATAACTACGTAGACTTTTTGGCACTAGAGTACAATTACCGTATCTTACTTTAGCTTAATAATTCCTAAAATTTTTTAGAAATTGAGAGATAAAAATAAGTAGGAAAATTATAATTACAGGAGTAGTTAAAGGTTTTGGAAATTAATATAAATCGGATATACATCAGTTAAGAACTAATCTCATTAGTGCGGATATTTATTTCCTAAAACAGTGTTTAAAGAACAATAGCACACCTAAACTCATCATTAAAAAGATTTACCACAATATACCCAAAATTAGTGAACAAGTTCAGAACAAAATGCATTAGATGTGAAATCGGTTGATTACATAAATAAATCCGCTAACCTAGAGTTAATCGCGTATGGACTACATCCTAAGTTACAAAACGTGTTCTGCACATTATTGGAACCAATCCCAAACTAAAATATATACATCGATAAGTTTAAAAAACGAAATCATTAACAAAACAAAAAAAAAAGAACATTCAATCGGCCAGAACAAAAATAAACAAACCATTCATCAAACATTAGTTCACAACAAACAAATAAAACATTTTCTAAAAAAATAGTTTAATCTCATGAAGAAACAAATTGAAGGGCATATTAACAAACAAAAGAAATACATCTCAACAGGTCAACATAGATAAAGAGGATTATTCCACACTGAAATCGCTAAAACGTAAGGAGTGTTTCTATCTAAAATCCGATAAAGGCAATGGAATAGTTAATAAGTCTGATTATTTAAAAAAATGTTAATTTACTATTAGAATCCGGTCCATATAAAGAAGTATACTGTCACAAATTATTAAAAACATCAATAATTTACTGAATACTTCAACACCTTTAATTGATAAAAAAAAAACTAAAAATAAAAAACCTAAAATTACCGAAATTGTACTATTTTCCTAAAATGTATAAACTTGGCAACAAATTAAGGCCCATAGTATCAAATATCAACTCGAATGGCTAGTGTAAAAATTTAAAATTTAATAATTATTTATCCATCAAAAATTCAATCTATAACACTAAATTATTAAAAAATGTAATAATTGAACCAGATGAAATGATAATATCATTCGATGTGGAATTTTTGTTTCCCAGCATACCCATAGTCGAAACCATTCAAATACAGACGATGACAATAAAACAATATCTAGAATTAACAAAAGCAGTCATGGATTCTAATATTTTGAATTTAATAACAAATATTACTAGCAAACTTTTGGTACAGCGATAGGTAACCCTTTATCTCGTTTTAGGGGGAACATATTTTTTAATCATTTTGAAAATTAAGCTAAATTCTCAATAAACAATTTTCCTAGAATTTTGTATCTTTATGTCGACGACGTGTTTGTTATTGTAAAAAAGTATGAAAATTTAGATAACCATTTATCAGAATTAAATATTAAATACAATTCAATTAATTTCACTTACGAGCTAGAAAGCAACGACAAACTACCTTTTCTTGATTTACATATTTTTAGAGTTAACAATTGATTAGAATTTGACATTCATAGAAAATACACACATACATTTAATTATTTATTTATTTAAACATTTATTACCCAACAGCCGCGAAGGCCAGTTACAGGACAAAATTAAAGAAAAACAAATCTATAATACAGTAATAATAATTGGTACAAATACAATTTATACATATATAAATGGATATACATACATACATACATACATACATACATACATATACATATTAACATACATATTAAGATACACACATACACATGCACTTACACACTTAATTCCCGCAATAAACTCCGAACATTCCTTACATTAAATAGATCGATATGTTTACAATAAATATTCACTGCGTTGCTCATAGATAAAATTGGCGAATTCAGGTGGTGGTTTGTTTTTGCTGAACTTAAATAAAATGTTTGTCTTAGTCTACTGTTGTGACGTGGTATGTAGAAGTTCAATAAAGATAGTAAAAATGAGTCATTGATTTTGTGGTGAATTAACTTATATATAAACGTAATTAGAGCTATAATGCGGCGGGATACAAAATTCACATTCCAAGAATTCCGAAGGATAACCCTGAGGAGGATATATCATGTAGTGTAATATTAAGTCTTTAAAAATTTTCTTTGTACCTTTTCAATCTCTGTGATATGAACATTATAGAAAGGACTCCACACAATCGAGCAGTATTCTAAGTGACTACGTATGTAGGCATAGTAGAAATTTATTAATGGTCGTAAAGTTTTAAATGGTTTGGTATTTCTTATTAAGAACCTCAATAATTTGTAGCTACTACTAGTAATTTGCATAATATGATCGATAAAGGTAAGTTTGCAGTCAAAATAAATACCAAGATCTTTAAAGCAAGTGACGTCTTCAAGAAATGAGTTATTTATATTGTAATTGAATATAATATTTTTATGTTTTCTACTATAAGTCATTTGTTTACATTTGTCTATGCTTAACATGAGCCCATTCTTAATGCACCAATCATTAAATTTGTTAAGGTCCTCTTGTAGTATTAGACAATCATTCGCAGTCTTAATGGTTCTAAATAATTTAAGATTATTAGCGTACATTAAATATTCGGAATTAAAACAATTACATACATCATTAAAACATATTAAAAACAGTAAGGGACCCAAGTTTGACCCTTGCGGTACCTCACTTGTAGAGACAAACATATGCGAGCGAAAGCCCATATATTCCACATAATTAGTTCTGCTAGTTAAATAACACTTTAATAGTTTAACTAAACAATCACTCAAGCCATAACTATGTAGTTTTTTAATTAATAAATCATGTTTAACAGTGTCGAAGGCTTTCGACAAATCGGTGTAAATAACATCTACCTGATCACGATCATCTAAAGCTCCAGAGACAACGGATGTAAATCTGCATAAATTGGTGACGGTAGATTTGCCACGAACAAATCCATATTACTTTCCCTATATAGTATATATAGGGGGAGTATTGTTTTCGTGATTTTTTTTTCAAAAATTTTTTTTGCGGAAATATCCGTTTTGGGGTTCCCTGTACCCAAAAAACTAATTTCTGGAAAAAAAAAATTCTGTGTCTGTGTGTGTGTGTGTGTGTCTGTCTGTCTGTCGGTGGGCGCTGTATCTCAAAAACGAATGATCCAATTGAGATGAAACTTTAAACTTAAGGTTTTATTGTTAAAAACTGGAGCTGAAAAGCTTTTGGTAGAGATTCATAAACCGGAAGTGGATGTTTACTCGAGGCGTTTTTTTGTTTTTTACCAATATTTTTCTAAATATACAAAATATTATAAAACTCCTCAAACAAAAGTTAAAGGGCGTAAAAAACTAAACAACTTTTATTAAAACATGTTTTTTATAAAAATTTTAACTTTCGAGAAAAAAATTAAAAATTGAAAATTTTGGCATTTTTTGGCAATTGCTAATAAACTATTGAAGCTATATGAAATTTATATAACAAATAGTTGTAGAGAATTCAAGACTGAACAAATTATGAAGAATAGTTTTTTTGCCTAAACCTCATAGTTTTCGAGTAAAATATAGGGAAAGTACTATGATGGCCACATCACCATTTTTGTCTTTGTGATAAAGACAGCTCGACGTGATTATATATGACTTTGTACAACATGATTTCAAAAATTTTGGCAAAATTACTAATTAAAGATATTGGGCGGTAATTCTGGGTATTGTCAATGGTTTTGTTCTTGTAGATTTGTACTTTAGAGGATTTCCAGATAGAAGGAAATCTGTTAAACCTTAGGCTCATATTATAGATATGTAAGAGTGGGGTTGATAATATATGTCTGCAGTCTCTATCAACCAGAGCCGGAATATTATAGGGACCCGTTGTAAGGTTTTAGCAGCACTCAGAAATTCATCCAAATTAAAAGATTTAATTATCAATAAGTAATTGTTTGATGATATATTAATTTCGCTAGATTTGACGTTGTTTGCTTTATAGACAGATGCAAAGTAGTCGGCAAATGCGTTCGTACTATCTTGTGTCTGGTCAAGTACATTATTGCCTACTTTAATTATTCCAGGAATACGTGTCACACCTTTCCGCTCATTAATATAGCCCCATAGCTTTAGGGGCTTCAGTGAAATGTTAGTTTCGATCGTGTTTATGTAGTTTGAAAAGTCTATTTTTATGTTTTCTTTAACCAATTTCCTTTGCGTATAAAATTGTATCTTGTTAAAATTAGTTTTACTCTTTTTCAACATTTTTAAATAATGCTGTTTGCGTTTGATACTATGAATAGTTAAGCGTGAGAACCATTGTGGAAATTTTCGAGGTTTTCTAGTTTTTATGGGTACACATATGTCGATGTAATTGTTTAAAATTCTATAAAGTTCACCACAGGCAAGGTCAGGATTGTTTAAGTTGACAACAAGATCGCAATTTGTTTCAAGAATGAGTTTATAGAGAAGTGGGAAATTTGCTTTTTTGAAATTATAAGTTGGCTGAGCTGTGCCAAAGTTTTTTACAGGGTTACCCTCAGAGCCATGACATATTATATTTAATGATGGGTGATAAAAAATTTGATAAATTCGATGCTCTACTACATTGAGAAACAGAATAATTTGCTATATTAAAATCACCTATAATTATAAAATTATTATCAAGAAGATGTTGAGTCTCTAAAGTATTGAATAATAGTTCATATCATGTCGCAGGTGATTGAGGCGGTACATATACAACAATTATATTATAATAATTATTGAAAATGCATATTCATCAATTTTATATTCTTCTAGTTGATTACCGGTAAGCACTATTTCATTAGTGGTGAAACAATCTTTCGAGGCTACCAGGACTTCGCCACCGCGCCCAATAGATCTGTACTTGCGGTAAACATTAAGATAAGGCGGAAACAGCTCGGAATTTAACAAAGAATCATTACCCCAGGTTTCGGTTAGCAATATGAGGTCTAAATTATTGGAAGCTAGTATGTTATTATAAAATGTAAATGTTTTTGAATTCAGGCCACGCACATTTTGGTAATAAAGTTTTAAACCTGACTGTTGGATATGAACGCGTTGTTTAATTGCATTATACGAGGGAACCCATATTTATACCTTAAATGGATATTTTCGCCGTTTTCCTTGCGAGATCTAAAATCACGGAGAATATTCCTCTACGCTTCGGCTTCACGGGGGGTCAGATATTGGTTGCTATAGATGTTGGGGTATTCTTCACATTTCCGTAGTTCGTATCCATTTTTTAAAATACTTTGGGCGATGTGTAACGAGTCAAATATAACTTTTAGTAAACGAGGTGTGGCATCGACACGGGATTGACCAAGTCTAAATACCTTAATATGATTCGACTGCATTCTTATTTTCCGATAAGTTGCTTAAGATGACATTGCGATCCCTATGTTTTTGTTCACGAACTTCCAGCAGTACTTTATCAATGAAGTTAGAGTTTGTGTGTAATTGTTGTTGATTATAGGAGACTTTTAGTTGCGCTATATCACGTTGTAAATTAATTACCATATCCTTCAGATTAAGAATATGATCAGTTAAATCAGATGTGCAGCAACCAGTGCATGTCCACTTAATGTTCTTTGTTGAGCGTAGGACCTTGGATTCATTATTTGATAATTTTGCACATATCGTGCTATATAGGCATCTGCATACGTAACATTTGATAGAGTTACTTTCAGATAGCGCTATATTGCAACACTTGCATTCCATTTTGACTTACAGAAGTATTACGTATCTATCTAGGAAAATTTGAAAAAAAAGTACAGGGGCACAATATCTTCAAATCTACTCCGCTTGTATTGGTTACTAAAAAATTCACAAACAAAAAACTAGGCGACGGGAGGAGCACACGAGAGAACAGAGTATAGTTATAAAAAAGGAAATGTAGGTGCAATATTGATTAATTATTTATTTATTTCTACGCACCGTGTACGAAAACGAATAAATGCCCAGATCAGTTTTTTGACGGTTGACGAGTTCATCGAAAGCAGGCACAAAAACTATGCGAGTCGAATATTCGCTGGGTTAATAATTGTAGTAGTGTGTACTTACTTTTGCTCTTATACGAGGCTTACAAGTTTCATTTTTGCATAAAAATTTCGGGATCGATGTAATGCATTAACAATAATATCGACTACTTCCTGAATTAAAACGGATAATGTCGGAGCACCACGTTTAACCACACTCAATTCACTATTATATTAATGCAGATTGCCATATC
Source organism: Ontholestes murinus (assembly GCA_963969525.1). Taxonomy (NCBI): domain Eukaryota; kingdom Metazoa; phylum Arthropoda; class Insecta; order Coleoptera; family Staphylinidae; genus Ontholestes; species Ontholestes murinus. Next base: position 75,264,347 of record OZ018387.1, on the reverse strand, counting down.
CCATGGAAGCATAAAATGGCTGCTTTAAAAAGCAGTTGCTAATCACACTATAATGTACAGTACAAAGGTATTAAAACAATCTACAAATTAAATATATTAGGGTTGATTGAAATGAAAAAACCTAGAAATAAACTTTTGAATTTTGATTTGTCGCTGTTAAACAATAATTTGTTATACTTAACACCTACAATTAGTCCTGACTAACATAAATGTAAACCCCTTTTCGGCAATTCCTTAATCCACGTTTTCCCAATAATGCCTCTAGATAAATATGCCGTTTACTTTGTTAAATCTAAAAAAAACAAAACATCAACAACAACAATGGTTTCAAATCAACCTGTTGATTCAAATGTAGTAGGTGTAAGAAATTTGTGGTCGATAAGAGAAGTTGTGAAAAGTGTCTTAAGTGCTATCATCCTTCGTGCGTGGACTATCACTTACCAATCTGCGGTTCTACTAGCCCCCGCATTAGTGAGGTTAATGTAACAAACCAGACTGAAGGTAACGACTTATCCAAATCTGTGCCTTACATGAACCAAGAGCTTGTTTATTTGAGAGAGATAATTAGTGTTAACGATGCCTTAATTGAGGAACTAAAAAACAAAGTAAACATTATGAAAATGACTATTTCATTACTGGAGGATAAATGTGCGAAATTTTACCGCCATCCAACGGCAGATAGTATAAAGAAATATTTCAATTAAGCCAATCAACCTACAATTATAGTAGATAAAGCCAATAACTGCAACGTTACACTAGAGACTAAATACTGCGAAGAACACAATGCCACTTCCGAATAAGAAGATATTGGAAAATGCAACACAAAAACCCAATCTGAATATGACAATAAAAAATAGTGAAGAATTTACATAAATTCAATGATGAAAATATCGAAGTCTCTAATGAAGAAGCAAACAACAACAAATTGGAGTTTGTTAAAAACCGTAAAAACGATTAAAGGTGTTTGCGAATACAAATAACAAGTGTGAAAAAAGTACTGCTACCATTTTGATTGCGCGCCATCTTGGTTTTGTGACGTGTAGCTACTTTTCGCTTTAACCATTGTGTTTCGTAGACGTCCAAATTTTATTATGGATAAATATACGCCACAAGAACGAGCAGAAATAGTGACAATATTTATTGAAAATAATCGTTAAATTATTGCCACTCAGCGGAAATTGCGTCAAAAATATCCTAATGGTTCAGTGCCTCACAAAACCAAAATGTATCGTTTACATGCGAATTCCGACAGTACGGTACGACAGCAGATAAGCCTCGTTCTGGAAGACAACGGACGACTCGCAACGCTGAAAATGTGGCTCTTGTGTGCGATAATGTTGCAGAGTCTCCAGAAACATCAATTCGGAGACGTGATTCCTAGTTACACATTTCTGCACGCAGTTTAAGGCGAATTTTGAAAACCGATTTGAAAATGTTCCTGTACAAAATTCAAATAGCCCAAAAATTGCTACCGAGAGATCATGATCAACAAGTTGAGTACAGTAATGCAATCCTTAGGCTGTCTGATGAAATTGAAGATTTTCGTCTAAATTGATAATGAGCGATGAAGCCCATTTTCTTCTCAGTGGCCTCGTCAATAAACAAAACAGTCGGTTTTGGGGAACACACAATCCTCAATTAATTCATAAAACATCATTGCATTCACTAAAAACAACTGTATGGTGTGGTATTTATGCTGAAAACATCATTGGTCCCTATTTTTTTTGAAAACGATCAAGGTGTTTGAGTTACTGTTAATGCCGAACGGTACCAAGACATGATTTGAAATTTTCTTATGCCTAAAATGGAAGAGCAAGGACTAGAGGACATGTGGTTTCAGGAAAATGGGGCCACAGCACACACTGCTTGTTCAACAATTTAATTATTGAATGAGGTTTCTCCACGAAGACTAATTTCGCGAGGTGGCGATTTAACCAGCCGGATCTTCGGATTTAACAGAAGCAGACTGTTTCTTATGGGATTTTTTAAAATCAAAAGTCACCATATATATGTATGGCCGGAAGACGTTAGAATAAATAATTTTTTAGTAAGAACCTCCAGGAAGGAAGTACCACTGCGAAATTTTTATTTATTAATATAAGATCCTTTCGTAACAAATACGATGATTTTAATGCGATTTTAGCTGACAAAAATTACAACTTTGTATGTGCAACCGAATACTGATTATCTGAAAAGAAATTCCAAGTTTCTACAGTCGGGAATTTTGTTTCAGTTGCCTATTATTCTCGCAAAGGCAGTAACTATGGTGGATCTATAATCTACGCAGATCAATTTTTTTCACACAAAGATTACAATGATATAACTTAACACTATCGATTGATAAAGTATATGAAATATCATGCATTTTTGTTGATGACTTAAATTGCTACGTCATATGTGTATACTGTGCCCACCTTGTAGTGTATTTGACGACTATTTGTCAATTTTATATCAATTTTTAAGTCGTTTTAATCTTTGTAAAAGCAGACTTACAGACCATAGCGCCATTTCTTTAAGTCTGGAATCGGAACTTTATCAAATGATAAATAAAACTAACTTTGTTAATATCACACACGGAATTTTTTTCGTAACTATAGTTTCAACCTTTCAAGGCCATTATCAAACGTACAGTATCAACAAAGTTTTATTTATCATTTGATAAAGTTCCTGATTCAAGATGTATTACAAAGTTATGGCTTCAAGCATCCAACATTAACTCGTATAAATCTTAACAATTACAGGCCTATTTCCATTCTACCGGTAATATCTAAAATAATTGAAAATATATTCAAAGATCAGATATTAAATTACTTTGAAACGAATCGACTTTCATTGAACCGATCATTTGTGCTTTTGTAAATGTAAAATTTTATTCATTTTATTTTATATCGGACTATCGTATTTACATTAAAGATATATGTTATAGTTTTTTTTTAGAATAACAGAATATGCTTGTGAATCTGGAGAGTGCATTGACGAAAATTTGTTATGCGATGGAATAGAAGACTGTTCTGATGGCTCAGATGAAACGATATCATGCAGCAGTATGGTGTAAGTGTTAATTATTAGCTTTAATTCATTTGTATGTATAATTCATCTAGTCATTAGTTCATTTAATTATTCATTCATTCACACGTTGTACGCGCTTAGTTTGTGATGTACATCCATGTATGTGGGCTTACCAGCTGCTTCCATATGAGGTCGTCTAATTTATGGTTGATGATTTTGTGTGTACATAGTTCTGTATTCTGGTGTATTTCTTCAATGTGACAGCTCTTTCTTGTCGTTAAATTGGCGATAGGTTGCACATCCTGGCCTTGTTGTTCAAGTATTTACACTTTTGTATGCCTTCAGATGACAATCAGCAGTTCTTCAGATTGTTGTAATTGATTCCAATTATTCCTTCTATAGTCTCCAATATCTTGTATCCGTTTGTGCTGACGTTAATTTCCGTGCCGGTAAGTTAAATTAACGATTTATGATCGGAAAATAGCTATTTAAGATGAGGTGTGTGATGTTTCTGATAACTGCTGTATTCTCAATGAATGTCTGTCTTACTTCAATGTGTTCCGGTAGCGCGGGCAACACCATGCCCAGAAAGGCTACATATTGTAATTTGCAATTGTAATCTTGGCTTGCTGGTACATGTTCATAAAATGTAGTTGTATCCTATCTATCTATCTTTGGTTCTGTTTCCTACTGACTATATAGTCAGATCTACAAGGTTCTGAAATCCTCTCAGGTGTGATTTCCTCTGTGTCATTCGCGAAGCGTAGTATGGCAACATGACTCCTTCTTTGTGATTTTGTTTCTGAATTACTTTCTGTTGATTCTCATCCATCTTGTCAATTTCCTGATACACTTCTTCGTTTATTCCGAAGACTGCTGTTAAAAGGGTTCCTATTAAGCCTCGATGGGCTCTGCTCGTTTTAGGTGGTACATCCGTCTTCTTGATATACTCCTTGATGTATTGTAGGTTTTTGATATCTTCAACTAATTGATTCCCCATACATTTACACTCGTTAGTGTGATTATATTCTGCTACAGCTTCACACGTATCTTAATAATGTATGTTCAATGCTTCAGCTTTTCCTATTTGTTCTTGCATGTCCGTCTTGTTATACAAACCCTTCATCTGGATTGTTCCTTACTTCAAATATGTAAATCCTATTTGCTCTACTAAGATTCCATCCTCAGGTTGCTTCAATTGAAAGGATGCCGTTGTAGGCGTAAATAGTCCTAGGAATAGTAGTGTAATTCAATGTACAGTAATTGGTAAATTGGTTCGTGACTTCTTCATTGTTCTTGACGTCGTAGTTGTCAGGTGAGACGTTGTTGCTCATGTCTCTTGCTTTTGTCTCAATATGTCCTTGTTTTCATTACCATTAATCCATGCGAGAGTGATAGTTAAATCTGCATGTGTGGCTCTAATATTGCATTTCAACTCGTTGCAAATTTTTATTTACTTTTACTAGTATATATAGGGGAATAAATTTAAAAATACGAAAACATTTCGTGAATCTACAACAGTGAGTCTTACTAAGCCTACAAAACAAATTAATTTGAAACAACTACTTCTCTGGCTAGTACCTCGACAGACATTGAATAAAACAAAGTTAATTTGCGTGTTACGAATACTACAACTATCAAAGCAACACTAATTTGAATGAAATTATATCTGTTAAATAAACTAATAAATGATAAGATGTATTTTAGATTGTTTAAATATGACTATAACATGAAAAAATATGCAATTTGTATTTAGTAAGACTCACTGTTGTAGATTCACGAAATGTTTTCGTATTTTTAAATTTATTATTTAATTTTCTACAACGAACTAAAGGATTTATATAGGGGAAGTCTTGTTTTCGTGATTTTTTTAACTGTTTTGTGCGGAAATATCTGTTTTGTGGTCCCGTGAGTCAATTGCACTGATTTCTGAAAAAAAAGAAATGTGTCTATGTGTGTGTCTGTCAGTGGGCGCTGTATCTCAAAAACGCAAATGATTTGATTGGGATGGAATTTTAAACTTAAGGTTTTATCGTTAAAAACTGGAACTGAAAAGCTTTTGGAGGATATTTAAAAACCAGAAGTGGATGTTTTCTAGAAGAGAAACTGAATAAGTTTTATTAAAACATACTTTTCATAAAATTCTAAACTTTTGAGAAAAAAATAATAAAAATTAACACTTTTTGCCTTTTATACATGGTTACTATCGAAACACTTTTGGTGCGCTGTATCTTGCTTATTTTTGATTCGATTTTAATAAATAAAACATCCAATTAAATCATTTTTAAAGGGCTTTAATAATAACTGAACTGATATTTTTTCTTGTATCCAGTTTTCAGTTTCAGTTTCAAATTGCACTATATACATATATATATATATATATATATATATATATATGTATATGTATATATATATATATATATTGTATTGATCCGCAAGTATATTTTTTTCTGAATATAAAATTGTAAACAATTTTATCCATACATCAAACTAAAGTCGAGAAATTAAGGATTTTTTGAAAAAAATTAAAAAATCAAGTATCCATAGTAAACAAGTTCAGAGCCAATTTTAAATGTCAAAAGTGACAGTGTCAGCCATTGATACAATACTGCAACGATTTTTAATAATTTCATAATTAAAATGTTGCAAGATTTCAAACACAGTAGTACTACTGTACTAGAATTTTAATCCTCTACAGAAATCGGTTTTCTGAGTAATTCCATGTGCCACCAAATTTGGAAAACTGGTGCGTAAAAATTTTTTTGTGGAAAATATATTTCAAAACCTATTAAGTGTTAACGAGTAGTGCGGTATATTAGAAGGCAGAGAAGTGGACCTCTTTTTACTAAAGGCAGTGTTAATTTAAAAAAAAATGTTATTGTAACCTAACGAACGAAATAAATAATTTTCTGGGTGAATTGTCAATAATAGTGTTGAATACAATCGGGTTGCATCAGAATTTAGATTTTTTTATCATTTGTTTTAGTTTTTTATTCCCTTTTAAAATACATTTTTGTTGTTCTATATGATTACGTATTCGAAAAAATTTCTATTATAAATACTAAAAAAATACTTCTTTATATTTTAATGGTGTAATTATTAAAAATTATTGCAGTATTGTACCAGTGACTGACACTGTCACTTATGACATTTGGAATAGGCATATTGTTTACTATGGGTACTTGATTTTTAATATTTTTTCAAAAAATCCTTAATTTCTCGATTTTGGTTTAATAAAAGGATAAAAACGTTTACAATTTTATATTCAGAAAAAAATATACTTGCGGATCAATAAAAAAATTATATACAGTGCAATTTGAAAAAAAAGTTGATCGTTGATATCAGTTCAGTTCATATTAAAGTCCTTTAAAAATCATTTAATTTGATGTTTTATTTATTAAAATCGGATCAAAAATAAGCGAGATACAGCACCAAAGGTTTTACGTCAGTCACCCTGTATATCATAATTATAAAGTATTGGAGTTACATAAAATTTATTTAACAAATAAATGTAGACAATTGAAAAGTGAACAAGTTATTAAAAATAGCCTTTTTGCGTAAACCTCATAGTTTTAGAGAAAAATGTAGGGAAAGTATTATGATGGCCACATCACCATTTTTTCTAGTAGTTTGGCGAGTAACTGTGTGGTTCAAAGCTCTAGACGGGAAAAAGTCACCTTACTTTTGATTGGTGGAACCTTTGATTTGCTTTTTAACAGTGTAATTGTTGTTTTTTGTTCCCAAATTGTCCTGGCGTACACCAATGCGACATAGGCCACTTTGGATCCGTCGCAGAATCCATGTAGTTCCATCTCGTCTGAGTAATGCATCCACATCTCGATTTTTAGTTGTTCGATACAGCGGAGTTGACTCTTTAATAGTTGTATTTCTTGTTTGTCTTGTGTCGCTACTTACGTGTCCGAATCTATGCCAGATATTCAGAGTTGTTGAATGAGCAATCTTGTATTGATAGTGATTGGTTACAGCCATCACAATGGATCGAAAATCTTGGAGATGTCTGACAGAATGACCATCTTGGTCATTGGGTCATTTTTCATTGTAGGTAATATAAAAGACAACTTGTCTCTCCGTGGGTTCGAGATAATTCCCAAGGATTTCTTCTCAGTGCTCGTGATTTCGTAGTTGGTTTATTTCCTCCGTAGTATGTCCGAATTGTCTTTTGTGGCATCTGCATTGTGGGGCGAGTATGTTGTGGCTGGCCATTCTCTTCATAAATAATGCTTCATAGGCTTCCTGGTTAATGAGTACGTTGCTGATGGCTAAATAAATTAGTAGATTGTGTACTTCCATCCATGTGTTTCTTATACGAGATATCCAGTTCTGTGTTGTTACTGCTCCATTTTAGCAGATTGAAACCTCTCCTCTTCAAGATTTCAATTAGTTCTGCCTGTAGCGTTTTAGCAGTATCAATGTCATTTGATCCCGAGAGTACGTCATCTACGTATATATCTTGGGTTATCATTTCAGCTGCTTATGGATTTCCTTTCCTTCATCAAGGGGAAGTTGATGTATTAATTTTGTTACCATACAACTTTATCCTTTACGTTCTAATTGACTGGTGCCTGATATAATCCAGCCGAATTCTATCTCTTATATAGGGTTTTCCAATAAGAGGTTTCATTTTGAATAACTCACTATCTGGGCAGCTGTTACTTTTGCAGCTGTCATCTTTTAATATTTGAAAAGTAAAAACTACGCCATTAGTAAAAATGCAACGATGCACGCTTCAACAACGCATTGAAATTGTTAAAATTCACTACAAAAATGATAAAAATTTTGCAGTCATAGATCGCCAAACTAAAGCACTTTTGGGTCGTCGTGAAGCACCTTCTCGGCCAGCAATAGTAAAACTGGTTAAAAAATTTGAGCTGTTGGGACAATATAGTGATGTAAAAAATTAAAACCGTGTGCGTCACTCAAGAAGAATTGAGAATATTGCTGCTGTAGCCAATAGAGTTAACGAAAACCCAGGTTTGTCGATTCCTCGTCGATCTTTGGAATTGGACATTCTAAGAATGACATTACACCATATTATTTGCATAGAGACTTAGGTTTGAAGGCTTTTAAAGTTCAGTTAACATAAGAACTCAAGCTGGTCAATCGCCAGCAACGTCGTATCTTTGCTGATTGGGCCCTTGAATTGCATCAAAGTGATCTGGATTTTCATCGAAAAATCATCTTCAGTGATGAGACCCATTTTCACCTCGGAGGCTACGTGAATAAGCAGAATTGCCGTGTTTGTTGCTCGGAAAATCCAAGAATGCTTATTGAAAAGCCTCTTCATCCTCAACGCGTCACTGTTTGGACTGGCGGTGTGATTGGACCTTATTTATTCGAAAATGAGGCTGGAAACTGTTACGGTGAATGTATTGCGCTATCGTGCTATGATTAATGATTTTTTATGGTCGGAATTGGATGATATTGATGTGGGCGACGTTTATTTTTAACAAGACGGCGGTACGTGCCACACAAGCAACGAAACAATCGCAGTTTGGAAGAAAAGTTTCCTGACCGTGTTATTTCACAAAGAGGTGATCACAATTGGCCCCGAGATCTCATGACTTAACACCTTTAGACTTTTTTCTTTCGGGCCAAGTAAAAGATAAGGTCTATGCCAATTTTCCACAATCGATTCAAGACCTTAAAGATGGAATTCGTGAAGTTATTGAGGACATACAGCCGCAAATGTGCGATGAGCATTGTTTCGAGCTAGGGTATGTTAGTAAATGTTTGCATATTCCCTGTTCCTTCACAATTCGATTTCTTTCGTGTCAAGTCTTTGAGGCAAATGTGGGGCAGCGATTCAAGTCATATCGGTGATTTCCACATGATTTTGGGTAATTATGCGTGCGAGGTGAACGGTTTTGTTCAATTGAGAGAAACCTCTATTGCAGGAATGCAAGGATTGTCTTCAACTCTGGTACTTCATGGGGTGTTTCCAAGAATTGGTCGAAGATTCTGTTGGTCTCCTAGTCCAATATGGTCACAATGAGTCTTCCTACGATCGGATTCCAGGTCGTTGTATCGTAACCCAGGTTAGACAAACTTTGCAGGTATTCGATGCTTACATCATGTAGTTTTTTCAGTAGGGAAGTTGCATTTGGTTTGCATGTTGGTTGATCCACTAATTTGTCTACTAATTGAGCGACAAGTAGAAGTTGATTATTGTGTTTCCCAAGCGGTTATGTAGTTGCATCCTGTCATGGAAATATGGTTGATTAATTCTCCGTGCATGGGAAAACGTGTTATTTCGGTGGATAATTGTCTGATAGAATTCACAGAAGCTCTCGTATCCTCCATAGTATGTGGGAAATGTCTTTTGTGGCATCTGCATTGCGGGGCCAGTATGTTGTGGCTGGCTCTCTAAGCAGTCGTATTGAGATGTTCCAGCCTCCATTTTCTTCATAAATAATGCTTCATCGGCTTCCAATGAGTACGTTGCTGCTGGATAACAAAATTCGTAGATTGTCTACTTCCATCCATGTGTTTCTTATGCGAGATATATACGAGTTAAGTTGTAGTTGTGTCATACTGTGTGGTAGCTGTTAAACTGTCGTGAGTGTCAATATTCGAAATTGCCAATATTTTTTTATATTTTGTGCGTAGTTTGTCGTAGTAATCTCGAATATATGGATGAGTCGATGCGGATATCTTTTGGCATTCGGTTTGTCGTTCGTCTATTTAATATAGTTTCACTTTTTCTACCAGTTGTTGTCTTAATGTCTCTTGTTGTTTAGCCAGCTGATGTCTCTCCATGTTGGAGGTTGTCTTAGTCCTTGGTGGATGTGTGTTAATGTCTTCTTATAATAAGGATGCGTGCTTTCTTGTGGTTGGAGGATGTGTTTTCCCTTAGAAGTCGGGTTGGCTGTCTTTTCTTGATTAGTGAATTTTCTCACACGAGTTGTAAGGCCGTGTAGGGATGGATGTCGTACTCTATAGTTGACTCTCTTGGCACCGGTTTGAGCGGATGGTGTCCACGGTGGTGGTTGATGCCCGCGAGGAAGGAGATGATTTCACTCCTTGTGGGGATGTTGTGACGGGTTGTAAATCTGGTCTAGTGAGTTCTTATTGTGGAGGATATTGGTGTCGGTGTTTTCTTCGGAGCGGTTGTCCACGAAAAGCTACTTTGTTTTGATTTCCACGAAGGGAATAGTCTTTTCTCACGAATAACATGCAGAGATTCAGGTACTCGATCCCCTAAATAATGATGTAGATTCACTAGTGATGGTGATAAAATTCTTCAATGGGTCATATTGAATCCGGTTCGTGGAAGTGAGATGCTCTTAAAGCTTCTCTTGCGGAAGCGTATGTTTAACTCGGGGCATAAATCCGAATCGTATTTTTGGATCAGGTGGAGGTCGTTTTCAAAGTGTTGTGCAAGTTGGTTGTTGTTAACCTTCTCGTGGGGAAGCTTCTCGGATCGTTAATCCGAATCTCGTGTGGTGGTAGTAGGTACGGGACGTCCACCTCGGAGGGGTTGTCCACGGCGTAGTTGCTGTCAATTAAAACGAACAACGTGCATAGGTTCCGGTACTCGATTCTCATAGTATGCAAGAAAATTCTCTGATGTTGGTGGCGAAGTCTATAACGGTTGTAAGTTCGTTTTATATTTTTCTTTAGGTGGCTCCCATTCTGGCACCAAGAGGGCAGCGGATCCGGTTCCGAAGGACCAATGTGTACGCACATGCTGCGTAGATGTACACCAATACCGAGATGAGCTCGTATGCTCGGTGGGCACTGTTCGTGCTGGAATTGATGTGGCTCCGTGGAGGTTATTAATGCTAGTTGTAAAACAGCATAGATCAAGCAGAATGAGGGAGAAATTATTCGCCGAGGTTTTTAGATTTAATTATTTCATTTTATTTTCATAATCACCTCTGTTCAGTGGAATAGTGATTGGAAGGTGTGAATTCAAGGCTGTATTTTTAAATTTTATTAGATTTATGGTTGGTAGTTATATCTAAAAAGTTTAATACATATCTTTCCTCTATTTCTGACCTTTCAAAATACTCTTCATTAGAATTTATTTTCTTATTCAAATATTCATTTTAGTATAGGTGCACCATTTAAATTTGTTCCATTTGATACCTGCTAATATCTTCGTAACATTGCATTTTTACGTCTTCAATATATCCAAGACGCTTCCCTTTCAATAATGTAAAAAATGAAAACCCTTTGAAACAAAAAGAAGTCCAACGATACTAAAATTAGTAAAGAGGGTACATGGGCCAAGGGAGTTATTTTCGTTAAGACAAAAAGGGGCAAACCCTCAAAGACATGTATGTAAAAGGATCATCTTGATGCAGAAACTACTCACCGAAAATTTACACACACCAATTGTTTTGGCATATTTTTTTATAACCTCTAAATTTTCTTTTTCGCAAGAAATATCCATTTTCATATGCACCATACGCATACTCATAGAACTGCCAGAGAAACCATACTAGTCACATGACGCAGAAGATGTACCACATCAGCTCTCTGGCAGATACCAGTGTGGGCAGCAGAATGCGCATCGTTATGATTCTAGTTCTTTCTGGGCCTTCCTCGTAGTAATTAATTAAGTTATAAATTATATTTGTCTATATTTTTATTTAAATTATATTTTATTCTGTATAAATTTTAGTTGTCCTGTAAATGCATTTAGATGTAAATATGGAGCCTGCATAAATTCCAATTTAAAATGTAACGGAGTAAATGATTGTAAGGATAACTCAGATGAAAATGGATGTGAAAGAAAACCTGTGAAGCGATCACCTATAATTTCAAATCCGGAACGCGGAATTCCTCCTAAGTACAATTTTAGTCCAAATAAAGTAAATAACGAAACTAAATAAAATTATTTATTGCAGAAATAGTTGTTTTTTGCCACAGCATCCGAAGAATGGGAAGTGGATAGCACTTCATTCTTTGACAGTTCAGCCTGGTGACATAGTTGAAATGAACACCGTGATAGCATTTTCCTGCGACCCAAGTTACAACTTGACACCATATGTTACACTATCCTTATGCCTACCAGATTGGACGGTACTACCAAAGTGCTTGAGTAAGTTTGTAGAGTCATATTTTGTAGAAAATCCTTATTATTTTCTCCGAAAGGAATAACTGAATTTGTAAATTTTGCAAAACAGGTATTGCCGAAACTACAAATACCAATTTATTTAAAAAAAAACGTAAAGCAATTTCTTAAAATAATAAACTTTAATTTACCACGTAGTAAAGGTCGAAACCATTCTCATTATTAATTTAAATTATATTCGGGAAGTATTGCAAGAAATTGTTGAAATGTAAATGAGCATACTTAGGGTATTCATAGGGAAACTGGAAGAAAAATCATAAAGAACTTTATAATATCGAACTTCTAAGTTTAGTTGAAAAATAATTCAAAGATATATTAGCATAAAATCTTAATAACATAAAAAAATGATAAGAAATAGGTGAATTTACATCACAAGACTCGCGTAATAATTGCGAGAACCTGGTTCTTGTAGAGAGCAGAAAAACGATGTTTGACATTTCTGCGATCAACAATGACGCAATCGTTTTCTTACCTTATTGGCACATGCAAGACACCAAAGTCAAAGTTGTAAATAGATTGTTATCATTTTAATCCACCACAGCAATGTAATATGTAATGTATATATGACTTAGAGGGTTTCACTCTTTATGCAATATGAATTACAGAGCGAATTTCATTAAAATTAATTAATTAATTTGAGTAGTCTGATAAAGACAAATTAGAAACTAAAATATGTATTGAATAATACATATTTTAGTTGAAACCAGATATTTCTTACAAAAAAGTAAAGATTGCAACTATTGATGAGGGCCTCTATAGAGGACATCTATGTAAGATTTGTCTAAATCAATTACCAACCAATAGATGTGCAGAAAATTCTAGTGACTGCAAAAATTTGATTGAAACGATAAAATTTTAGAAATTTCAGCACCTACCACCATTAATAATGCCAACATTCCGCTTACATCGAAAATTAATCGTCTAACAACTTCATATGCTACCAAAATATCATAACTATAATCCCAATTTCTAGAACAGATGCAATTTTTTTTTTTTGCAATTCACGGAAACAGATGTTATTGAATGATTATAGGAAATTAATGTCAACACTGCACAAAATCCGGATGGTTTTGGTAAAAGCATTTGCATCTGCTCTTTCCTTACCTATTACTATACTTTTTAATCGGTCTCTCAAGGATGGTTCTTTTCCATCTCTTTCGAAGCCATGTTTCATTGTTCCAGTTTTAAATCGTGCCTAATTACCGAGCGATTGCCATCCAATCATGTTTTCCTAAAATATTGGAAAATCCGATTAGTTTTAACATTGATAAGGAACGAAACAAGTGTCAGTTACCTCAAAATAGAGAAATGGAATATAACAAGAGTTTTACTTCTCCCGATTTGAAAATTTCGTTTCATCACAGGAGTAGCAGAACAAGTATAGATTATATGGATGTTTCCTTTGCTTAATTTAGAAAAAATATAAAAAATTATGCATTCAATCCGGGTGTCGTGATTACCTTGTATGAAAACTATATAATATTGGTAAGTAAATACAAGTTTTATCGTTACAACCTACATTATTTGAAACTATTTTTAACATGTTTCTCTATGGCATGTTAGCAACCATGAGGGAATGGTCAGTCTCAAAGGATTTACACCAACTCCAGAGTTTTCTTGGATTATGCACATATTACAGTCGTTTCGTTGCCGGATTTTCAAACATCGCTGCTCTCAAATGGCTTCTTCAATTCAAGAATCCGGAAGGACAAGTCGCAAGATGGTTGAGAAGACTTCAGGAGTTTGACTTTGACACTGAAGACAGAGCTGGAACGATCCGCAGGACTGCAGATGCTTTGTCGCGAAGGCCATGCCCAGTAAGTACTGTAAAAACGCGGAATCAAAGGAAAATCAAGTACTCCAAAGGGCAGTAGAAAGCGATGATTGGAACTTAAAAGAAGGACTAAGAAGGCGACCTCGTTTTAAGCTCCTGAGGACATGGAAGGAAAGTGGTATCCGGCCAACATGGGAGGAAGTATCAAATTGCCCGAATTGAAGTCATACTGGGCTCAGTGGGAGTCTCTTGTACTAGACAAGGGACTGCTTAAACGCAGAACGGAAACATATTATAATTGCACAGAGCAGACTACCTGAAGTGATTCACAATGGATTTTCCGGTGGACACCTTGGTATGTCAAAGACTTTAAACAAACTTCGAGAAAGATTCTACTGGGTGAACTGTAAGGTAGACATCAGGGAATGGTGCAAAAAATGTGTGATTTGTGCAGCAAGTAACGGTCCACAGCGACGAAGGAAAGCACCTTTGTGTCACTACAACGTTGGTAGTCCTTTCGACGTTCCCTTGGAACTACATTCTGACCAAGGAAGAAATTTCGAATTGAATCTTTTTCAAGAGGTATGCAAAATCCTTAAGATTCATAAGACGAGGACAACAGCTCTACATCCACACTCAGATCGTATGGTGGAACGAATGAATAGGACCTTTATGTCAAAAGTAGTCTCTGACCATCAAAAGGCTGGGACCAACATCTCCATCTTTTCTCGCTGGCGGACCGATCGGCTGTACATGAAACAACCGGGCAGACTCCAGCGAGCTTCGTCGTGGGTTGAGAGCTATGACTTCCTTGTAATTTAAAGTTCGGCTGCCCTCCGGGAAAAGATTTGGCAGGGGAAGACTGTGTGAGCGACCTGAGACGAAAAATTGACGAAATCAATGATTATGAAGATAGAAATATAGTGTAGTTATTTAACCCACAACGACGCCGAGGCCTCCCCCCAAAATTGCAAACATCATGGGAAACCAGATAATAGAGAGAATAAACGACGTCGTATGTAGGATTCAAAAACCACCCCGAGGAAAACTGAGAGTTGTCCACTTCAATCGTTTGACCCCTTATGCTGTCGAAGAAGATGGCGCAGTGGTTCATGCGGTGATTGAACAAAGCGACGAGGAAGCATTTGAAAACTTCATGAACGTAGGAGTCATTTCCGTGTAATAAGAGAAAAACAACGAGACCTGTTCCAAGTACCTTCGGACTATTGTTTTGTCTAGGATTTGAAGATGTCAGGAGAAATTTCTACCGACTTCAAGAAGAAGTTTGGAAGGTTGGAGGAACTACGCACTCAATGTCCTGTCGGAAGCGTAGTCCAACTTTATGTTAGTAGTTACCAAGTGAAAAGGATCATTTACTATCTGGTGCCAACCTTCAGGGATGTGTGTGGCTATCATTAAATGCGTTGAGGGATTCACTTCTACGTGAGGGTATCAAGAAATTGGCAATACCGAAACTAGTCCTTTCTGCCAAAACTGAGATCTAGATTTTGGTGTGCTGTTATATTCCTGTGGTAAACGACATGAGAAGACCATAGACTGCTATTTCTTTCGAACGTTGGAATGTACAAAGGGTTCCCAGTGCAGGTATCATCATAAGGTGCCGGAGGACCTATTTCGTGACGAAATATGTCTAAGGAGGGAGCAGTGTCGCCAGACGGGAGGGAAAAAGGGGTTCGTCATCGACGCGCCAACTTGTGAACAAATACGATGACTCATCGCCATCTATCGGGAAGGGACTGGAATATTCGAGAACCTTCGAGAAACTGTCGCAGGATATACATATAGCGCGGACGGAGGCGATGAAGCCACAGTCTCGAAGTCGATATAGCGACCGTTCGAGGGAATCGAGGTGAAAAAAGTGTCAGCATATATAAATTAGTCACAAAAATATAAATGGACTGAAATAAATAGTGCACGATACTAGCTAGCAACTTAGTATTTAAGTGTATAAATAAAGAACTTAAATAAATCATTGCAATTATTTTCACACCCATCGAATGTGCAAAAACGTTACAATAACAAATGAAAATAATCTTATTCGCTACCAAAAGTTAAGATTGTTGAAATATAATAATTTTTATTATTAATGTATTATCTAGCAATAAAATTTAATTAGTTAATGAAACATATCAAACAAAGGCTTAAATTAACATTGTATACAATTTTTACAGATACTTGTCCACCATTGCTCCCGACCCAACAAATGAGAGTATCGTGCAATATCAACGGAGTAGCTACTTCATGTGAAAAGCCAGAGGAAGGCACAAATGCTACTGTAACATGCAATAGTTCAGCTGGCTATAACCCTAACCCATTGATAACATGCCGTGATGGCATGTGGAACCACCCCCTTCCAACTTGCCTCAGTAAGATAAATGCATATTTATTTTCAACTATATTTTGTTAATAACGATTTCTTAACTTAAAATCAAAATATTTACTTGTAAATATTAAATTTTAATTATTTCAGCCAAAACTATGAACATATAAAATTATATTAAATTTATTTAAAAAAATTATTAAAGTAGTCGAAAGTTTGCTAGAGAAAGAAATAAAATTCTATAAAAACTGTTTTTATAGCCACTTAAAACAGCATAAAATTTGCGTTGTGTTTGGCCATTAATAATATATTTATTTCGTTTATCACTGTAGACTCTTACTTACCATACAAAGTAAATATTTTTTGCATCACCTTTTTCGTCAATTTTATAGTTTATGTTCAAATAAATATAATTAACTTTTAATAATTACGTCAAAAGTATGGTATCTGCCGCTAACCACTTTTTAGGATATATACTTCGCAATTGTAAATATTTTCAAGGCTTGAAGCAGTTTGGATTTTATATTTCTCATATGTTCGGTCTCGACTCGAATATGCGTGATGTATTTGGAATCCCTTTTATATTAAATACTCAAATTTAATCTAGACCATTCAAAAACGTTTTGTTAAATATTTTTATCTAAAAAATACGGATACTCTCTTGATCATTCCATATCATATCAGACTCTCCTAAATATATTTAATTTACAAACTCTAGAAAGTCGTCGGAAAGCACATCAAGTAACATTTTTGTTTTTGGTGTTAAATGACTTAATTGATTACCCAGATATTGTTGCGCAAATAAATTTTCAAGTTCCTAATTATCCTAGGAGGTAACGTTTCTTTCATTTGCCTAGTCCCAAAACAAATTTATAAATTAATTTTCCGGTCTTATCTATGTGTTACTGTTATAATCAATTAGTTGAATTGGACCCTTTGGTCGATATATTTAATTTTAAACGCACTAAAATGTGTTTCAATGCATCACAAATGTTAACATAATTTACTAAGTCTATATAAGTGCTTATTTTTATTTCTGTTTGATTTTATGCATGTAACAATTTGTCAATTTTTTATTGGAATTAAGAAATTCTTCAATTACTTATGATAATTTGTTCCATGCGATTTAAAATTTCAGTCGATTGAAGGTAGCTTATAACTGTCATTTTAGTCAAATTAAGTTAGCAGTAATCAACACAAAGGCGACTCTATCCATCCTTTTTCTTTACCAACCTGACCGCCCACCATTTACTCTAATTGTTCCCTCTTTCATGACCACTTATAGACTTCCTGCTTTCTCTAGTTGGTCAAACATATTTTTAAAATTTTATCTTTAAAGATAGTGTTTTGTTTTTATGATAAACTACTCGTATTAACTGATTTCACTTGATCTGATGGTTTAATATCTAATATAGCTAATACTTGACGTATCTCAATGGGTAATTTATTTATAAAAAAATTACTTTAAGAGAACACTATCTCAATATTTTTCCCAGGAGAGATGATGATGTGTCTTATGAATTGACTAGGTGTCTTACAACCCAGTTCCTTTTTGAAAAGAAGTATGTAGTGATCCCCTTTCTTGGAAACGTCAGCTCAAGAATCAAAAAACAATTGATTCCACATAACATAAAAGCAATATTTGTAGTCAGGAACAATCTATTAAGAAGGATTGTAAATAGGGAAATAGAATCTAAAGAAAATTTAAATCAATCAGGAATATATAAAGTACGATGTGTAAATTGCAGGGGTCTATATAGGTCTAACAGAACGCAATTTTGAAACAATAAACACCGGACACCACATGGGATAGATCATACTGATTAATATATGCAAAAATGGAACTAAGCTAAATTACCTATAGTCTGTCCGTTGGATCTTCCGTCGTACGTCACAAAATATCGCTTCGAGAAACGACACAAAAACATTCAGTCTGATAAAGTAAACCAAATGCGTTAGGAAAAGAACGCACTGTAAAACTTTCGTCGTTTTTTGAAGCGATAGTTTGTGACGTAGGACGGAAGATCCAACGCATGGACTATGGAAGAATTAAAAAGCTAGCGGACCATTGAAAAAGGAGATTTTCTAGAATATAATCAACAGGAACTAATCCACGTCGACACCATAATTGCGAGAATTTCATATGATCACAACTAGTATATATTATACAATTTTTCATTTTATATTTAGTATTACCATTGATAATGAACTGCAAAGTTCGAACCACGTGTCAGGAAACTGAAAAAAAATATGGAACGTAACTGTCTTTAATACAAGCAATAATCTCCAGCAAATCAGAATAATCGATTAAAAACTCGTTCGAATTTGTGAAGAAAAAATACAATCCGCAATCAAGGAAAAACATCACAATATAAATCCAAAGAAATGATTAATATCATTAAGACCAAAATTGCTTCCGGTTCAATAACAACTTTTACAGGCAACAAGAAGGATTAGCCCCTTCTAACAGAACTTTACATAGAATACAACTTATTCAGTTCAGATCATCCACAAATCAAAAACATCACTTACTGTTGTAGATAAGTTGACGCAATATTTGCATATGGAAAGGCACAGACAACTAGATACATTCCTTAATTTTCTAAATACAATCAATACAAATATATAATTTGCAATGAAGAAAGAAAATAATGACTCACTGAACTTTCTGGGTTTAAAGCTACCAAGACACAATAATACACTGAGTTATTCAATATATAGAAAACCAACTACGAGCAACATAATACCCGCCGATTAACAATCTGGAAAAATCAAACTCTCATCCCTATGTGCCTAAATCCACCGTTTAATCAACATGCTACTAGCAGCTTCAGATTACAATGATGAATTTAATATTTTTACTAACTTGATTACATATATGATATAATGAATAACGAATACAATTATGACTTAACTTAACAGCAACGAATTGATAATGAGAACTGCATAATAATATCTGCTTTACAATAATAATGCGGTTCCTTTTATAGGACCTAGTATATTTAGTCAGCGACTCCTAATCTATAATGTGACGACCTTATCGTGCTTGGTGTCTCCCCTATTCTCAGATTCGACTTCATCTGGAAGGTGATCCATCCATAGGGGGCGGTATCTTGGTATGGGGCCAGATACATCTCCAATAGATCACAGCGCCACCAAAAACAGAAACAATCATTATATAAAGTAGAAGTGTCCAAACACTTGGCATAGTGGAGATTGTCTTAGTTGTTACTACAGAAACTAACTGTAACGGAGGAATTTTTTCGAGTTTTAAGTTCTGTAAGGGGATCTGAAACTGTGTTTTAAAATTCACTAATTTTGGTCCGCGGCACTTATAAAAACTGGGCTACCATTAAAAGTTTCTTGGGGTAGTAATTGTATTTTAGTGTGCACTGGTTGGGACACCCGACCCTACGGAGTTGCTGCGTCTATTCTTTATTGGGACAGGTAATCTTCAAAATTTGATCTGGGTAGAAAACGACAAGAAGCTGGTTGGTACTGGGAACTCTTTGCAGATGATTTTGGGATACCGCTAATTGTGTGAATTAACAGCCATCAATTTTCCATTGTTTATAAGATGTTTCTAACAAACAGGATCATCATTTTCCAATAATGTTTCGGGGCATTGGTAGTATTTGGTGCCAGCAAGACACAAGTCACGTAAAGTTCTCACGTGATTATCAAAGTTTGATTTTAATAAAAATTTTGATTTTGGAATAATCGTTCTAATTGGCATTTAGTTGGAGTGGAGTACATAAAGTGTAAATTGAATGAATGTTAAAAATTAATGGGAATGGATAGGAAATAATATTGACATCTTTTCAATTAAACAATTAGTTGTTACACTGGTTTCAAATTTCAAGTTATTTTCCGGTTTGAGTTTGAACGGTAACTTTCCGTCATAATGTTTGGATATTCTCAATAATTCTATATATAAATTTTGAGGTATAATGATAGAAGAATCCAGTACTCCCAATTTACATAATGTTAAGGAATTTAAAATGTTTTGTAATATATTCGAGATAGTTCTGAAAAGTAGGATTTCATTAAATAATTTTTTTGTAAAGAGAACGTATGCTGGTAAATTTCTTGATTTAATATTGCCGGTAATTGTAAGATGCTAAATTTTAGAACATGTTGATTATATCTAATAATTTCAATAGTATCATTATATTGTTTAATTAAATTCGTAATTTATCTATATCCGAAATTTAGTTCATTTTGAAAACTTTCTTAATTTGCTTTTAAATGAGAAATCATCATCATCATCATCATCGTCATCATTCAGCTATCAGGAGATAAGCCTCCCCATTTCTGTTCATTCCTTTCTATCTTGAGCATTTTGTATCCAGTTGCACATATCTTTCGATCATCAATGAGAAATTTCAATAATTCTTGTATTATCATCCATATTTCCAGTTATAGATTTAATAATTGTACCCAATCTATTGATAAGACCTCTTTTAACTCTTTTTGGTGCAACGTACACTTGTATCGTTGTTATTTTATCGTAAATATCGTTTCGTAAAATAGGAAGTTATAATTTTTTAAATCGTTATTAGATTTGGAAATATTGGTAATCATTTCATTTAGACAATCATATTGATTGTTTACCAATTTTTTCATAGAGCGGTTTTCATTCATAATGATATGTAAAAGTTTGCTTAGATTTTTCTAATCGTGCAAGGCCTAAAGGCGTAATGTATTTTTAGATTTAGTTTTCAGTAATATTAATGGTATTAACGTAACTGTGGATAAAGCGTCCTTCTCTAAATCTACTGATCATCATTTTGCTTATAATATTATTATAAATTGTGCAAATTTTCATTACATAAAGACGAATAGGAAGAAATTTGTATTCCATTTGGCATATTTTGCAAATCTAAATCTCTTGTTTAGTACTATTGACTGGAATTTCCTGAATGATTTAGACTTGGACACTGCTGCAGCCCTCTTTTATGATATAGTTTATACCGGCATGTATCGATATATAGCGATTAAATACGTTCCTGATAAAAATGATAAATTCCCTGAATGGGTTAGTAAAGATCTTAAGGAAAAACGAAAAGAAGGCACATGTTAAGTACAAGATAAGTGGACGGTTTGATGACTACTAACTTTTCATAAATTAAAATCGATCTGCAAACAACTGAATTCGGAACTTTTTCACCGCTATCTTATGAACGAACTGGCAATTCACTCTAATCCAAAAAAGTTTTGGGCTTATGTTCATGACTTCAATGAAGAAGGTGAACTTCCAAGTATCATGTATTTCAATGATAGCACTGCTTGCGATGGCAATAGCATTGTTGAACTTTTTGCCAAGTATCTCTCATCCGTTTATGTTGCTCCTCGTGTTATAACTGGTGCCAAAGATAAGGTACATAACTCCAAACTGTATGTCGACCGAGAATGGCTATTTACCTCACTTCTACAACAAAATAATACAACCAGCCCCGATGAAGTTCCTTCTTGTGTACTGAAAAAATGTGCTTTTACACTGGTGAACCCTATTTATATTTTATGCTCGAGATCCATCAATGAAGGGATTATGCTTGCAGTCCATAATTCCGAAATTGCCGGATGATACTATTTCTCTACAATTACTTTGGATGAGCCGAAATATAATATCCGATAGGCAGCACGGTTTTTTTGTCGTGGAGGTCGACAGTAACGAATCTAATATTGTATCGGGATTTTCTGTCGCATACTTTAGAGAAAAACTCTCAAGTTGATGTTATATACACCGATTTTGCTAAAGCATTCGATAGGGTAAACCATTCTGTGCTACTGTGTAAGTTAAGGGAGCTTGGTTTTCATCCGAGTGCTCTGTTGTGGATAAGTACTTTTTTAACAAATCGGACTCAATGTATTAGTAGTAATAATTTTAAATCATCATATTTCAATGTGACTTCAGGTGTGCTCCAAGGTTCACATTGCGGACCGATTCTGTTTTTGCTATTTATTAACGAAATTGTGGAGGTAATTAGGAGGTAATTAAGGGTTCTGAATGTTTATTATATGCGGACGATCTAAAGCTGTAAAAAATAATTAACAATATAGGTGTAATGCAGTTCAAGGTGATATAAATAGGATTAATAAGTGGTGTGACGAAAATTACTTATTCTTAAATAGCAATAAATGCTATTCTATTTCATTCTTTAGATCTAGGTCGCGTACAGAATTTGTGTACCAACTCGATTCTGTAAAATTGCAAAGAAATTAAAGACATGGGTGTCGTTTTCGAAAACAAACTCTCTTTTAGATCTCATATTTATAAAATCGTTTTCAAAGTTTGTCGTATTTGGGGCTTTGTATGGTATATAGGTCGTAAGTTAAGTAAGTCGTGTGTGGTTACTTTATATTATTCCCTAGTTAGATCCCAATTGTAATATGCAAGCAGTATATGGTCGCCATATACTCAAACGGAAATTGTCTCCATTGAGAACGCACAAAAAAAGTTTCTACGATGTATAGAATTTAAAATGGGTGTAAATCATATTAAAGGTGATTATACATAGATAATGAACAACTTAAGCATTCAATCGCGTGAAACACGAAGGAAGGTCTTAGATTTGTATAAATAATTAACGGTGACATTTGCAGTCCTTTAAGTTTAGAAAAGTTGAAGTTTCGCGTATATTTAAATGATCGATTTCGTAGAAATACACCCTTATTTAGATTAAAATTACATCGCACAAACTTCTCATCAAATAACACCATT
The DNA here is from genome assembly GCA_963969525.1 of Ontholestes murinus. NCBI lineage: Eukaryota > Metazoa > Arthropoda > Insecta > Coleoptera > Staphylinidae > Ontholestes > Ontholestes murinus. The sequence continues at coordinate 75,241,399 of OZ018387.1, read as the reverse complement.
GACCGTTTAATGCGATTAGGTAATGAATTTAATTTAAACAACCGAGTAAATTTCTTTAGTTCATCATTATCGAATTTCAAAAAGAGTATAGTCGATGTTATGAAGACTTCTTGCGCTTATTTTGTTTTGATATTACTATTTTTGTTTTGTTTCATTTTTGGTTTTTGTATTCATTATTTCCTCCTTTATTTTATTTTATTTCTGCGTTATTCTTAATATAATATATAATATGTTAATTATATATCTTTATTTGATGCACTGTTAGGCTTTATATTGTAAGAAGAATAACTAAATTAAATTGTAATATAAGTTTGTGTTACTTTGTAATATTTGCATTGTAACAAAAAAGGGGTTATCCCGTTAATAAAGTATTAAAACTAAATTTATCGGTAACAATCCGGCGTTGTGCGTTATATTCCGGAATTCAAATCCACAGACCACAGGGGCGATAAGGAACCTGTAATATATTGATTTGTTTTACGATTTCCTAAATAAATTTTGATTTGAATATCGGAATTATTGAATATATAATTAATCATTGGTTTTACAATTTTGTAATCTAATTGATCGATACCACGTCTAAGTTTAGGGATTGCCAAATTTTTACGCTCATTTTAAAATCTTTACTTTGCAATGCGTTAAAGAAAAGTTAGAAGGAGAGAAAAACATCGTTCTTCATTTCGGATATATTATCATTTGTAATTGTAAAATCGTCCAAAGTATTTTGAAAGTTATCACATGTCATTACTTCTTGTGGTTTTGTTATAGCAGTTATTGCAATAACTTCTATTGTAAACTTTCATTCTCCTGATGAAGCAATAATTTTGCGAAACAATTGTAGTGAAAATAAACACACATTTTGAGAATCTTAGTTATTTACAACTTTAACGTACAAATGAATATGGATTTTCAACGCCTTATCTATCAACCATCTGTACTTTCACCTATTTGCAAGGAAAAAAACTTGCTTTTTTAACTTTAGCAACTAGTTCTTCTTTCAAATGTTTCGCACAATCATCAATTCTCCATTTATCTGTATTATTTGATAATAGTATTGCAAAGGCATATTTGAACATAACAAATGAAAATATACTTATTCGCTACAAAAAATTACGATTATTCAACTATAATTATTTCTTAATAAAATACTGACGCAGAATATGGTTGTATGGTGTTTTGTTGTAATCGGGTTAGCCAATCACAACAAAACAACCCCTTTAAATTTGTCTCATTGCGCTCCCTCAACCTAGTATATAAGTCATAACTGTAAATTGTAATAATCATTTTCCATCTTCCTGGCGAAGCCACTGTGTGGTGAAGCATTTTCGTAGAAATAAAAACATTTTTGAAACCATATATTGTGTCAGTATTTTATTAAGTAATATGCAGTTTCAACAAGTATATTATCTAGGAATAAAATTTAATTAGTGTATGACTATGAGACATATCAAATTGGTAAAATAGCATTGTATAAAATTTTATTTTTACAGGAACTTGTCCACCATTGCCCCAGCTCCAAGGATTAAGAGTAATGTGCAATATCAACGGAGTATATACTACATGTGATAATGCAGTTGAAGGCACAATTGCTATTGTAACATGCAACGATTCATTTGGCTATAATGCTAATCCATTGTTAACATGTCGTGATGGCAAGTGGAACCACGACCTTACAACTTGCTTCATAATAAGATAAATGCATATTTACTAAACGATTTCTTAACTTTAAATAAAAATATTGACTTGTAAATATTAAATATTGTGAATGAATATGTCAAATTATATTAAATTTATTACTTTTTTTAATTAAAATAGTCAAAACTTTGCTAGAGAGTAAAATAAAATTTTGTTAAAAAAACGTTTTAAAAACCAATTGAAACAGTTAAAATCGGAGTTGTGTTTGTCCATTCGTAATCTATTTATTCAGTTTTAATTTTTATCTAACTATTTAGACCGCTAATCTTAATTCGATGTTATCAGATATATAGAAGGCATTCGATAAAATTGATCACAATCTTTTATTGCTTAAATTAAATTCAATTAGATTCTCCTTATCACTTTGTGAATTAATTAGAAGTTACCTGGACAAAAGATATATAATATAAAGGATTTAAGTCTAATGCTTTCAATGTACCACAAGACTCTAATCTGGATCCCGTGCTTTTAAATTGTTTCATTAATAACCTGTGTTCGAAATTAAATGTTCTTATTTTTATCGATGATCTGAAAATTATAAAGCCAATCTATTCTAATGCTAATTTATACCTAAAAAAATACGGATGCTATCCCGATGATTCCAAATCATATCAGACTCTCCTAAATATATTTAATTTACAAACTCTGTAAAGTCATCAGAAAGTACACCAAGTAACATTTCTGTAACACTGTAAGTGTTAAATAATTTAGTTCATTGCCCAGATATTGTTGCGCAAATAAATTTTCAAGTTTCTATTTATCCTAGGAGGGAACGTTTCTTTCGTTTACCTAGTCTCAAAACAAATTTGTTATTTAAGTCTCCGGTCTTTTCTATGTGTTCTTTTTATAATCAGTTAGTTGAATTGGTCGATATATTTAATTTTAAATGCGCTAAAATGTGTGTTCAATGTATCATAAATGTTAACATAATATACTAAGTCTATTTAATAAGTGCTTATTCTTATTTCTGTTTGATTTTATGCATATCTTTTTGAATGTAACAATTTGTCAATTTGTTATTGGAATTTTTATTCCGTTGTTTGTAAATACATAATAAATAAATAAATCTATTCGACGGTCAATTAAGAAATTCTTCAATTACTTTTGATAATTTGCTTCAACTGCGTTTCATGCCATTTAAAATTTTAGTCGATTCGAGATAGTTTATAACTAGAGAGCGGATTTCTAGCCATCATGCTTATACTTAATATTTATAGCATCGAAAAAATTTCTAAATATGTATACGAATCTTAAAAATGTGATTACTTGGCGTTAACTTTTTTGATTATTTTGACTTTTTGTGCTTACTTTCATGTTTTTTTTTAATTAAAATACTTTTTTAGGGCATTTTCTTAAACTTATAATAAATATTTAATAAATTTTTTTACACTTATTATAAATTAATGTGCTAATATAGATAATTTTCATAAAAAATTGTACCCCATCATTTATAGATTATATTTTTATGACATATTTTCTTCGTGTCTTTTGACAATATAATTGTTTAAAATTTGTAGTTGTTTATAATATGATATATCGTTTTGGTTCATTTTCATATCGAAAGTTCAGAGCTGAATAAAAAAAAACAGCAGACAATTTCTCAATCTTTAGCATCATCTTCAACAAACAATGGACAATTTAAGTTTAATTTAGATTTATGCAAAATACTTTTAAATTCGATTATCCCTTTAAGAAAATTACATAATAATGCATTTAAATCTTTCTTGATAAAATATTATAAAATGCGCATACAAAAAATTAAAGGTTTTTTTAACAATAATTATATGTGTTTTGGTATGGATAAAACCACATACGCTTATTTAACTTAATAATAGGAATTTTGCATGAAGACATCCCGACCAGCAGTATTTTGATATATTCAAAATAACTGAAGAAAACTGATAATAACACTATAGCAAAATTCATATATGATGGATTAACTACCTTATTTTTGCCGTAGGCAACATTCTTAATTCGATGTTATCAGATATATCGAAGGCATTCGATAAAATTGATCACAATCTTTTATTGTTTAAATTAAATTCAATTAGATTCTCCTTATCACTTTGTGAATTAATTAGAAGTTACCTGGACAAAAGATATATAATATAAAGGATTTAAGTCTAATGCTTTCAATGTACCACAAGACTCTAATCTGGATCCCGTGCTTTTAAATTGTTTCATTAATGACCTGTGTTCGAAATTAAATGTTCTTATTTTTGTCGATGATCTGAAAATTATAAAGCCAATCTATTCTAATGCTAATTTATACCTAAAAAAATACGGATGCTATCCCGATGATTCCAAATCATATCAGACTCTTCTAAATATATTTAATTTACAAACTCTGTAAAGTCATCAGAAAGTACGCCAAGTAACATTTCTGTAACACTGTAAGTGTTAAATAATTTAGTTCATTGCCCAGATATTGTTGCGCAAATAAATTTTCAAGTTTCTATTTATCCTAGGAGGGAACGTTTCTTTCGTTTACCTAGTCTCAAAACAAATTTGTTATTTAAGTCTCCGGTCTTTTCTATGTGTTCTTTTTATAATCAGTTAGTTGAATTGGTCGATATATTTAATTTTAAATGCGCTAAAATGTGTGTTCAATGTATCATAAATGTTAACATAATATACTAAGTCTATTTAATAAGTGCTTATTCTTACTTCTGTTTGATTTTATGCATATCTTTTTGAATGTAACAATTTGGCAATTTGTTATTGGAATTTTTATTCCGTTGTTTGTAAATACATAATAAATAAATAAATCTATTCGACGGTCAATTAAGAAATTCTTCAATTACTTTTGATAATTTGCTTCAACTGCGTTTCATGCCATTTAAAAGTTTAGTCGATTCGAGATAGCTTATAACTAGAGAGCGGATTTCTAGCCATTATGCTTATACTTAATATTTATAGCATCGAAAAAATTTCTAAATATGTATACGAATCTTAAAAATGTGATTACTTGGCGTTAAGTTTTTTGATTATTTTGACTTTTTGTGCTTACTTTCATGCTTTTTTTTAATTAATAGTTATTTAAGGTACAAGTGTAAAAAGTGATGCTTTTATGCACGAACTGGCGTTTAAAAACACGAGCGAGGAACGAGCGAGTTTTTTTAAAGCCAGGAGTGCAATAAAGAAACTTTTTACACGTGTGCCTTACAAAATTTTATCTTCGATCGTAAAGGATTTCAAAGAATATATTCTTATGAGTAATATTTTAATGTCATTTCAATAATTCACTTAATGAAAACATATTTTACCCGCAGTGCACTAATGAAAGCGTTACTTAGCAACCAGTAAACAAGTTGCACAAATGTCGGCCGCCATTATTATTTATGGAAAAAATGTCCACTAGTGCTTTTTTACGTTTTTATTGCACGCTAATGTCAAACTGTTTTTACTGTACAGAAATGTCAAATTTGACAGATGAATATATTAGCACAAATTTTCGACGAAAAACCTATTTTTTTAGTAATTGATACAAATAACTAATAAACTATAAATAAAATATATAATACAAACGAAATGGCAGATTTAAGAACTCTGAAGATTTCATTTAATGCAAGTCGAAGCGATTACAATAAAGCGGACATTTTTTCCATAAATAATAATGGCGGCCGACATTTGTGCAACTTGTTTACTGGTTGCTAAGTAACGCTTTCATTAGTGCACTGCGGGTAAAATATGTTTTCATTAATTGAATTATTGAAATGACATTAAAATATTACCCATAAAAATATATTCTTTGAAATCCTTTACGATCGAAGATAAAATTTTGTAAGGCACACGTGTAAAAAGTTTCTTTATTGCACTCCTGGCTTTAAAAAAACTCGCTCGTTCCTCGCTCGTGTTTTTAAACGCCAGTTCGTGCAATAAAGCATCACTTTTTACACTTGTACCTTAAATAACTATTTTAGGGCATTTTCTTAAACTTATAATAAATATTTAATAAATTTTTTTACACTTATTATAAATTAATGTGCTAATATAGATAATTTTCATAAAAAAATGTACCCCATCATTTATAGATTATATTTTTATGACATATTTTCTTCGTGTCTTTTGACAATATAATTGTTTAAAATTTGTAGTTGTTTATAATATGATATATCGTTTTGGTTAATTTTCATATCGAAAGTTCAAAGCTGAATAAAAAAAAAAACAGCAGACAATTTCTCAATCTTTAGCATCATCTTCAACAAACAATGGACAATTTAAGTTTAATTTAGATTTATGCAAAATACTTTTAAATTCGATTATCCCTTTAAGAAAATTACAAAATAATGCATTTAAATCTTTCTTGATAAAATATTATAAAATGCGCATACAAAAAATTAAAGGTTTTTTTAACAATAATTATATGTGTTTTGGTATGGATAAAACCACATACGCTTATTTAACTTAATAATAGGAATTTTGCATGAAGACATCCCAACCAGCAGTATTTTGATATATTCAAAATAACTGAAGAAAACTGATAATAACACTATAGCAAAATTCATAAATGATGGATTAACTACCTTATTTTTGCCGTAGGCAATACCAAGTTACAAAATTTTACTAATAGTGCATTTTATACATTGTACAAGTTTAGTACATGGATTGAAACGAATTGCTGTAACTATAAGAATGAACTTTGCATTGTTATATTTAATTAAAAATGAAAAAATAGTTCTTATAGTCCTCTGTGAGTACTATTATTCAAGGAGACATTACCTGATATCTCACTGCCCCATCAACCAGTGCTTACAAGATGGGGAACTTGGCTAGATGTTGCGTTGTACTATGCGAACAATTTTGAAGGATTTAATAAGGTTATATACGACTTTCCCGAGACAACAAGCAAATCAGTTAATGACTGTCAATCAGTTCTTAAGAAACAAGAGCTTCAAAACAATTTATTTACATAAAATCCCGTTTAAATTTTGTGAGCAACACAATAAAATCTTTATAAAAGCATATTCAATTTAGAAAATACCTGGACGCATTGGCCAAGAAATCAAAATAATATCGGAAGAAATATTCGGTAAAAATGAAGGATTTTTAATAATAAATAAAATAAACTTGATTTTGAATGGCGACAATGTTCCCAATGGTCAAATGTATCCAGCTCTAATTTAAATGAAGAGAACACCTAGAACGTTTAGTGATTGTTTTCATGAATAGATTTTAGTTATTTTGAAATGTATACAAAATTATACTTTAATTTTTAAATATTGCGTAAGAAAGTATGTTTATTCTAGTTTTAAGCAGAATTTCTATGTAAAATATGTTGATAAAGGTGCTATATATTAAGAAAATATAGTTTTCTCTAGTGCTTTTTTCCTATTTTTATGCATTTTTGCCTGTTTTAATGCTTTTTCTCTCTAAATTTGGTGCCTTTTTAAGTGTTTCCTTTCACATTTTTTAAGCTTTTTTATCCGCTCTCTACAGTTATAACTGTCATTTTTAGTCACATTAAGTTAGCAATAATCAACACAAAAGCGGCTCCATCCATCCTTTTTCTCTACCAACCTGACCGTCCACTATTTACTCTAATTGTTCCCTCTTTCTTGACGAGTGAAAGACTTCTTGCTTTCTCTAGTTGGTCAAACATGTTTTTAAAATTTTATCTTTAAAGATAGTATTTTGTTTATTTTTTCAATATATTCAGGTAGTTTTATTTACTGATTTCACTTGATTTGATGGTTTAATATCTAATATAGCTAAAACTTGACGTATGTCAATGGGTAATATATTTAAAAAAAATAACTTTAATAGAACACTATTTAAATATTTTTCACAGGATAGATGATATGTGTCTTATGAATTGACTAGGTGTCCTACAATCCAGTTCCTCTTTGAAAAGAAGTATGTAGTGATCCCCTTTCTTGGAAACCTCAGCTCAAGAATCAAAAAACAATTGATTCCAATATTTGTAGTCAAGAACAATCTATTAAGAAGGCTAGTAAACAGGAAAATAGAATCTAAAGACAATTTAAAGCAATCAGGAATATACAAAGTATGATGTGTAAATTGCAGCGGTGTATATATAGGTCTAAATAAACACCGGACACCACATGGGATAGGTCATACTGATTAATATGTGCAAAAATGGAAGTAAGCTAAATTACCTAGAAGGATTAAAAATCTAGCGGGCCATCGAAAAAGGAGATTTTCTAGAGTATAATCAACAGGAACTAATCCACGTCGACACCATAATTGCGAGAATTTCATATGATCACAACTAGTATATATTATACAATTTTTCATTTTATATTTAGTATTATCTTTGATAATGAACTGAAAAGTTCGAACCACGTGTCAGGAAACTGAAAATAAAAATATGGAACGTGACAAGTATTTTTCTTCATCAAATTTTTCTTTGGTAACTCCTAAAACCCTCATATTATATTTGGATAAAGCTTTGGACATTATTCTACTGATGTAAATAAATTTACAAAGAACGGATACCAATACGAGAAGTTGCTTGTTATATAAAATGTCCTTAATACAAGCAATAATCTCCAGCAAATCAGAATAATCGATTAAAAACTCGTTAGAATTTGTGAAGAAAATGGAAAATTACGTACATAACCGTACATGAACTACAATCCGCAATCATTTAAAAACATCACAATATAAATTCTAAGAAATTAATAATATCATTAATTCTTGCCTAGACCAAAATTGCTTCCGGTTCAATAACAACTTTTACAGAAAACAAGAAGGATTAACCCCTTCTACCCCTTCTAGATCTGGATCTGGATTGAGTTTTCCAAGGGTGATAAAATCATTAACCAGAGCACCTAGGCCTCACTAGGCCCGATATACCCCCCTGGCTGGGACAGCCCTCCGTTGTTCTATCACTCATTTAGCCACCTAAGGTGACGAGCAAAGGACAGCACAACGCTTGTGTTAGCCATGTTCGGCCAGAGCTCCCCTAGCATGGACTCTCTAAGGTAGGCGGGAGCCGGGCAGGTGGTTAACACATGCTCTGCTGTCTCGCCCTCTTCTTCACATGCTCTACATATGGGGGCTTCCACTAGACCCATAGTAAGTAAGTGTTTCCTTAGCAAACAGTGACCCGTAAGGATACCTGTGATAAGACGCAGATTCCCCCGGGATAGTCGCAGATAGTATTCAGCTGGTTTCAGATTGGGTGAGCGCATTGCATTCCTTCCATCAAGCAGGCGTTGTACGTTTGGAGCAGTGTCTTGGGGTGATCTTGTGACTACTAACTGCTAATATTGCTGCCTTACTGTCTGTAAGAATTTGGATGCTCCTATCACGGATGTCACGGTGTAGGATTTCTTTTGCCCCATAGGTGATGCCAACGATATATGCTTGCAGAGTAGTTGTGTGGTTCTCTAGGGTTATAGCTCCTGATAGGTCAATTTGTTGCGAGTAAATACCCGCATCGGATCCTCTTTTGGTTTTAGAACCATCGATGTAAATTCGGAGGGTTTCCCCACCCCCTAATCCGGTTTCTCTTTTTGTCGATACATTGTAGGGTCTATTGAAGACGTAGCAGGGTGGCAGATTGTCCGTCTTCCTTTCAAGGAAGGTTGTCTTCTTCACAGCCTCCTCTAAGGGGTGACAGTGTCTACCAGCCCTGCCTCCTTTGTACCAGAGTCCAACTGAGTTTAGGCGCAGTGCTGCCGCCGTGGCCATCTCCTCTACGTATAAGTCGAGAGGTGGAAGGCAGAGCATTGCTTCCATTGCTACAGTGGGTGTTGTTCGCATTGCCCCGGTCGTGTTGAGGCATGCTATCCTTTGTAACTGAGTAAGCTACTTTGCTGAGGTTTTCTGTCTGGCTCTGGGCCACCAGTCCACTGCTCCATAGATTAGCATTGGTCTTACTACCGTTGTGTATAGCCAAAGTGCTATCTTAGGAAATAGCCCAAATATCTGCCCCACAGCCCTCCGGCATTGCTAGAGGGAGACACTTGCTTCTTTACTTTTCATTTTGAGATGTGGTTCCCACGTTAGCTTGCCATCGAGGATCACTCCCAGGTATTTGACTTCCGACGACAATGTCAACCAAGTGTTGAGGAGCTTAGGAAGCTTTAGCTAACCTAGTTTCCATTTCCTTGTGAAGAGGACCATTTCCGTCTTTGACGGGTTTGTGGTCAGAGATGGGTCATTACACCAGTGTTCAATTATTTTGAGGGCTTCCTGCATCAAGCTGCATATCACCGTCTCAAATCTACCTGCTAGCAGGATGGTTATGTCATCTGCATATCCTATGGTGTGGAAGCCATTGTCGTTAAGTCACCGCAGTAGGCTGTCAACAACTATGTTCCACAGGAGTGGTGAGAGTACTCCACCCTGTGGGCAGCCTTTAGCAACGATCTTTCTGACAGTGATATTTCCTACATTTACTATTCTCCAGCATGCTTATGATCCATTCACTAACTGTAGATTCACACCTTGCGAGGAGAGAGCAGTTTCCATTTTTTTGAAGATCGTCTTACCAAAGGCACCTTCTATGTCAATGAATACGCCCAAGGTGGACATTTTGTTGTCCGGAGATTTTTCGATTCGGTCTACAACAGTGTGCAGAGCCGACTCCGTTGGTCTCCCCTGAGTGTATGCATGTTGGTTAGTGTGAATCTGATTCGTAATCAAAGCCATCTCGCGAATTAATCTTTCGCACAATATCTTTAACGTTTTCAGGAGAAATGGCCTTAGACTACGACCAGGATTCGGTATGAAGATAACTTTTAATTCTCTCCATGCTAGAGAGCTACCCCTTCTAACAGAACTTTACATAGAATACAACTTATTCAGCTCAGATCATCGACAAATCAAAAACATCACCTACTGTTGCAGATACATTGATGACGTATTTATATATGGAATGGCACAGACAACTGGACTCATTCCTTAATTTTCTAAATACAATCAACGGAAATATATAATTTACAATGGAGAAAGAAAATAATGGCTCACTAAACTTTCTGGATTTAAGCTATCAAGACACAATAATAGACTAAGTTATTCAATATATAGAAAACCAACAACTACGGACACCATAATACTCGCCGATTCACAATCTGGAGAAATTAAAATCCACCGTTTAATCAACATGCTACTAGCAGCTTCAGATTACAATGATGAATTTAATATTTCCACTAACTTGATTACATATATGATATAATGAATAACGAATATAATTATGACTTAACTTAACATCAACGAATTAATCATGAGAACTGCATAATAATATCTGCTTTACAATGATAATACGGTTCCATTTATAGGACCTAGTATATTTAGTCAGCGACTCCTAATCTATAATGTGACAACCTTATCGTGCTTGGTGTCTCCTCTATCCTCAGATTGGATTTCGTCTGGAAGGCGGTCCATTCATAGGGGGTGATATCTTTAATTCAAATTTTTGAATGTTTAACTTCTTTTAGAATCAAAACTAACCACACATTTGTTATTTTGATGAAAGAAAATGAGTCATTTTAAGTCACAGCATTAGTGGTTCGGGAATCAAACCTCTTCAGTCCAAGGTCGAACCGATTTTGTCCTTCGCACAACCCGCTGACCAGCTTGCAAGCATTGCAACGTTTAATAAAATGTATTAAAATCCTTTAGTTCGTTGTAGAAAATTAAATAATAATTTAAAAATACAAAAACATTTCGAGAATCTACAACAATGAGTCTTAATAAGACTACAAAACAAATTAACTTTGAAACAACTACTTCTCTGGCTAAAACCTCGACAGACATTTTGATTGAAATTATTTTTGTTGAATAAACTAATAAATGAATAAAGTGTATTTTAGATTGTTTAAATCATGTTATAGTCACATTTAATTAACAACAGTTTACTTCACCTCGCCTTATCACCAGCGTTTGCGTGGACGCATCGCTTATTCAAATACAGTTTTTCATTTCTCTAGCCCCGTGACTTAAATTTACATTTTCACTAGCTCACGCATCCTGGCGTTCTCGTTACGTGTGGCCACAGATGGACAACGAATTTGTCAAATTTTGCTTAAAGTACAAGTAGCATTTACACAGTTTTAATCTAATGTTTTGAAGAATTATGTTATATATCTGGCATATACTTATAAATCTACAACCGACTACCATTCGCAGATTAACAGTTTGATTCAGAGCTTAAATCGTCAAATTGAAGATTTAATTTGAATACACAGTGAGAATTAGACGTTTCCCTCTTCTTCTTCTGTGAGGTCTTCCACTGGAGATTGGATATCATCACTGCTATTTTCACGTTATTTACAGTTGTGCGGAAAAGTTAATGGGAACTACATTTAAACCAATCCCTTAAATTCCGCAATTACTAAATTCTCTTTCAACCTTTAGATAGATAGATAGATGTTATATGGGTGGCACCAGCGCCTATTCTACCGCGACCTTTCCAGGTCTATTGTGGATCCCTGTTTATCTCAGATGACCAGCTCTAGCTTTGCCTCTTTGATTAGTCCTATTTGCCCTGCCAGATGGGCTTGGGTATAAGTCTCCGCGCTTGGGTTTGTAGTGCCTAGCTTTTGATATCTAATCCTTGCTAGACCCTCGCAGTGGCATAGGATGTGTAACGAGTCCTCTTCTTCCTCTAGGCAGAATCTGCATGGTGATTCTTCCACCAGGCCTATTTTGTTCATATGTTTGTTGAGCTTGCAGTGTCCTGTTATCAGGCCTACTATTGTTTTGACCATTTTCGTGTCTTGGTTCAGGAGTTCGGTCGTGAATTTTGTCGATTGTTTCTTAAGGAACTGTTTCGCCTGTCTCTGTCCTGGTGAGTTCGTCCACCAGGTATGGGCCTGTGTCTCCACCCATTTTTTTTATGGATCGTTTGACTGCGGTTTTGGAGATTCCGCAAGAGGGTTCCAGGCCAATTACTGCTTTTGACGAGCCTTGTTTGGCCAATTCGTCTGCTATGTCATTCCCCGGATGTCCTCCGTGTCCTGGGACCCATGTGATTATTACATTTTTGTGACAGCCAAGTTGGTTAAGAGCGCGTATACTGTCCCACACTAGCTTAGATTCGACCTGTGTGAAGCTTAGTGCTCTTAGTAGCGCCTGTCTTGTCTTGCTATTTCTCTTGTGCAGTGGTGAAGAGCTATCGCCTATGCTTGGAACACCGTGGTGTACTTGGTGAGACTGACAGAAATCTTTGTCTCGGGTTTTGTGCCGTATATACCTGCTCCTACCCCTTTGTCAGTCTTTGAGCCGTCCGTAAACCAGCATGATTCTGCTTTGGTAGGTTGGCCTTCGACCCAGTCCTCTCTTTGTGGGATTAGAACCTTGCATTTCTTTTCGAAATTGTATTTTTTCACCATGGCATCGCTAGGCATTGCTGTAATCGTAATTCCTAGCGATGCCATGGTGAAAAAACTTTACTTTTTCCCATTATTTGACCCTGCATGAACATTGTGAGAATATCATATCTTCATCCTCTCATTACATGTCCTACATTTTGTAGCTTTCTTCTTTTGATGCTCTTTCTCAACTTCTATTAATTTTATTACGAATTTGAATTCTTTTCAAAACTTTTCTTGCCGCTAGGATTGCAACATATGCCAATGATTTACAAAGCGATTTCTTATTCCCAAATTCTTCGGCTAAAATAATTCCCATAAGCTCAAATTTAATTGACGGTCTGAATGATATGATGTATTTTCAGTTTCCAATTTTTTTTATCTATCAACTTAAGCCTAGCTATAAACCATAAGTTTTGGTTACTTTTCATGCAAAAAATGACATTCTTCTCCACATACCAATTCTGTTAAGTTCATCATTAGATACAATATACAAAACCAACCCTCTAAACCTTTCAAACGTTTTTTTTTCTCGTGTTTCTACTCCCTATATCTAGATGTTTGGTAATTGAGCGCTGAGTGTCGAAGTGGAACAGCTGAATGGAGATAACAATGAAAAATGTCAAAGACAACAAAACATGTGTATATAGAATTTTTGTTCGCTGTATTTTAAAAAGATATAAAATTACGAATTAAAATCATTCAGTTTGTGTGTTCTGATCCTCTTGTACGAGAACTATAGTATAATGTTAAGCAAGTACAAGTTCCATCGTTACAATATACATTTTTTGAACATGTTTCTCTATGATATGTCAGCAACCATTTGCATTAGGCAATGTTTTGAGATGTGAACACAAAACGCAACTCCAGACAATTTTTAGCGTTTATTTTATTTTTATTTATTTATTTATACATCTTAAATAATACACATAAAAAACATTATTTAAAAAGCATACATAACATTTGGTCCGACAAAAGTACGGGCGGAGTTCACAACTAAATATGTTCTTCCACTCAAACCCAATTATTAACCATGATGCTAAGGCAGCAAGTGTCCTCCTCGACATCTGGAATCTTTGATTTATATCTAGTTTTTAATTATTTCATCACCTTTTAGAGAGAGAATATTTTGGCTGTTTATGTCAGTAGGACAGATATTAAATATAATAAGGAGAGATATTTTTGGAACGATTTGGAGCAGACTCTCAAGTATCATCTTGTTCACAGTCCAGCAAAACCAATAAAATTCAAGTATAAAATTTCACTTTAAATATAATGGTAAAAATATTCTGGGACAGGAAAATCACCCTTTAATTTTTATTCCTCCGGGAGAAGAAATAGATGCTGATGAGTATTGCAATACATTGAACTTTGAGGGTATAATGAATAGTCGACAAGACTTCTTACCAGTAGAATTGGTTTACTTCAGAATATTACCCGCCCGCATACTGTTGCCAGAACTCAAACTTAGAGAAGTTTAAAACGACCCACATTGTAAGTCCTCTGGTACTTTCCCACTAACATTTCTTTATAAAAATAAAGGAAAATTAGGCGAAAATAATGCAGTCTATCAAGATGGACTGGCGGTAGTAAGTCACCTATGATGAGGAGATTGTCAGTTCCGTTTGTGAAAATGCTTCAAAATATAAAAGTAACAAATGAGAACATCTATAGGAAACCAACTACAATATCTATACAATACAAATAGAACTGTCCAAAATTTTGCTGCATGATCTTGGAAAGAATCAACACACTTTATGTGAATTATAAAACTATCAGCTTTGCCTTTTATTCAAAAAATTGAACACATTTTGCAGTTTTCTTTAATGATAGACGTTTTATAAAACACGAATCTTAAAGAAAAATATTTAGTAAAGTTGGCGTAGTTTATACTGGAAGGTGAATAATTATAATAAATTTGAAGTTTTAACGTTTGTATTACGAGCCAGCCAATCACAACAAAACACCCATCTAGTATATAAGACGTAACATAATTGTAATAATCATTTATCATGTATCTGTTAAAGCGACTATGTAGTGAAACATTGTCGTAGAAATAAAAAATCATTTTTGAATCCATATACCGTGTCAATATTTTATTAAGGGATACGGAGTTTCAAGAATTAACATCCTCATCAATCCAGTATCTTTAATTATTTTTATTATTAGTATATTATCTAGCAACAAAATTTGATTAGTTTATGAAACATATCAAACAAATGCTTAAAATAACATTGTATAAAATTTTATTTTTACAGAAACATGTCCACCATTACTCAGGCTCCAAGGATTAAGCGTATCATGCAATATCAACGGAGTAGCTACTACATGTGATAATCCAGTCGAAGGCGCAAAAGCTATTGTAATATGCAAAAATACATTTGGCTTAAATCCTAATCCAGTGATAACATGTCGCGATGGCATGTGGGACCATGATCTTCCAAGTTGCATCATAATAAGATAAAAGCATAATTGTTTTCAACTAACTTTTTTTTCCAACGATTTCTTAACTTCAAATCAAAATGTTTACTTGTAAATATTAAATGTTTATTATTGCAGCCAAAGCTATGAATATAAATTTTGTTAAATGGCGTTTTAAAAACGACTTGAAACAGTTAGGATAAAATCGGCGTTGTAGTAGTCTATGTATTTCGTCTATCACTGTAGACTTTTACTTACCATACAAAGTAAATATTTTTTTTTCACATACTGAATAGAAATACCTTACATTTCCGCATCCTAAATCGTTGACAAAAGTAACACTTTTCCGCATAGCAACACTTTTTTGCATAAAAACTTTTTAGAATAGATACACTTTTTCGTACTACTTTTATTTACAATTAATCAGTGTCAGTGTCAGTTACATACATGGAGTAATATATACAACAGACGTACTATCGGTAATTATAACCTAATTTTTATACGTCAGTGTCAAAAATGAAATCGCAAACACCTTTATAATTGATGTTATATGCAGTATGTGAAAAAATAGTGTGTAAAACTCGTGGGAAATGCGCTTTTCCGCACTCGAGTAGGAACTTGATGCACTTGTTGTACAAATAAATATTGCATCATTATTTTTTGTTAATTTTATAGTTTATGTTCAAATATTAATAATTGCCAATTTACTTATTCAGATTCAATTTCTAAGCTCAAGTCGATGTTATCTATACAGATATATCGAAGGCATTCGATAAAATTGATCACAACCTGTTATTATCTAAATTATATTCAATTGGATACACTTTGTGAATTAATTAGAAGTTACCTTGACAAAAGGTCCTTATACGTTTATAAATATTTAAGTTTAATACTTTTATTGCTACTCCCGGTATACCACAAGACTCTAATCTGTGTCCGGCGCTTTTTAATTCTTTCATTAATGACCTATGTTCGAGATTAAATGTTCTTATTTTTGCCGATGATCTGAAAATTATAACGCTGGCAAATGTAGAGTTATGTCTTTTACAATAAAGAACGTGGTTATTGAGTATGACTACAAAATAAATGATAAATAGTTGGCCAATGTAGTTGTATTCAAGGATTTGGGCATTGTCTTTGATTGTAAATTAGGTTTTAATAATCACGTCGAAATTATGGCGACTGCTGCTAATTACTTCTTAGGATTTATATTTCGCAATTGTAGAAGTTTTCAATTTATTAAGCAGTATTGGTTTTATATTTCTCTAATATTCGGTTTGGACTCGAATATGCGTGTTGTGTTTGGAATCTTTTACATTAAATACTAAAATTTAATCGAGTCCATTCAAAAACGTTTTGTTAAATATTTATACCTAAAAACTACGAATGCTATCATCAATATAATTAAATATATTTAATTTGCCAATTTTGGAAAGTCGCCGGAAAGCACATCAAGTAATATTTCTGTTTAAGGTGTTAAATAACTGAATTTATTTCCCAGATATTGTTGCGTAAAAAAATACATAAATCAGACATTTGTACATGTAAACGTCACAGAGAATATAAGCTTTACATTATACTATTTACTCTTCACAGCAAAATATTCTGACATCGGCTCTATCTTACAGATTAATTGATATGCCATTGATTTGACTTTATTAAAATTAGAAATATCTTTATTTCACTGGGCAAGTTATTATATATTTTTATACAATTATAAAAGCAGCCCTTTTCATATTTATTTAATCTGTGTTGCGGTAAGTTATATGTGAGACCTCTCCTTGTATCATATCTGTTAGAGTAATATACATTATTGAATAGTTCTTTTTGTTTCCATAAAAACTTTATACATTCATATATATATATATAGAGCCCACAGAATGGGACTTTCATTGTAGTTTAACTTATATAAAATTCTAATTATTTTCTTCTGCATGATGAATACATCTATAGTCTGTTCGTTGGATCTTCCGTCGTACGTCACAAACTATCGCTTCGAGAAACGACGCAAAAACATTCAGTCTGATAAAGTAAACCAAATGCGTTAGAAAAATAACGCACTGTAAAACTTTCGTCGTTTTTTGAAGCGATAGTTTGTGACGTACGACGGAAGATCCAACGAACAGACTATATCGAGTTTGTGCTGTTGCCGCAGAATATCAGACCATACCTGAGGTGGGATACCACGTTGGCATCGTTGAATAATTTACTTATTCGAGTGTTAGTATAACGCCCGAGTACTCTTAATTCGTAGCATGCACTACTTAGTTTCTTACGAATATGTAGTATGTGTTGGTCGAAGCTTAAAGTTTCATCGATATAAATACCCAAACATTTAACACTATTTGAAAAGGTATGAGCCATATTATTAATTTTAATTGATTTTGGTGTTGCTATCGCTTGATAGACTTGAAAAGTACAATATTTGTTTTAGAGGCATTTAAGATGAGATTATTGTCTTTAAACCAAGTTTTCAATTGAAACATACTGACATTGATATTGTTAATAATATCTGGATATTTATTACCGTTGACTAAGAGATTTGTATCATCAGCATAATTTATGATTTAACAGTGTTTTGGAACTCGTTTTGGTAAGTCATTTATGTAGATTATGAATAGCAAAGGGCCTAATATGCTACCCTACGGAATTCCTTTATTTATTCGCAATGGTCTATTATTCTAGTATAGTGCACCCTATTATCTAGATAAGACATAATTAATTTATGTGCTACTCCGCGGGCACCATATTGATATAATTTTTGCATTAATATATGATGTTCAATGGTATCAAAGGCCTTTGATAAGTCTAAGAATATTCCGCAGGCCAAGTTATTGTTTTCCATATTTTCCAGTATCCATTGAATGTAGTGAAACAAAGCGGTTTCGGTACTTTTACCTGCTAAAAACCCATGTTGGGTAGGCGATATGAGGTAATGTTTTCTTGAGTAAATTACCCTTTCGAAATTTTTAGATATTGAATTTAAGAGGTTTATTGGTCATTGTGATCACCTTTTATTGTATTGTAATTTTGGTACCGATAATTGCTTGTTTCAATTTCGATGGGAATATTTCTGTTATAAGTGAAGTATTTATTATATCACTAAGTGGGGCGGCTAGGTTAGGTTGGTGTGGCAGCACCTCTTCGTGCACCGCGAAGAGATGCACACTTAGGCCTAGATAGGCCCGTTGTGATACCAATGAGGGACATACACGAACATCCATGGATCCGGACGGAGAATTCTTCCTTTACAAAAATCCACCGCCGGCTGGGATTTGAACCCACAACCGTGTGGCCCGTGAGCAGGCACTCTACCCACTAGGCCACCGCGGTGTGGGGCGGCTATGTGGTATATACATTTTTTTTAAAATATGCATTGGTATTTCGTCTAATCCTGCACAAGAATTATTGGATATTCTTAATGTAATGTTAATTATTTCTGATTCCGTAGTAGGAGAGAGAAATATTGTGTGGGGATTAAGTGGTATGTTAATTGCTGTATTTACTAAGAGATTACTGCAATTATGTGAATGTGTTATTTGGTTAGCGATTTCGTTCAAAAATACATTAAAATCGTTTACTAGTTTGTAAATATTATTATTTTTGGCATTGTAATTGGTTTACGACCACCGACGAAGTCTTTAATTATATTTTAGGATGCTTTGGATTTATTATCCGACTTATATAATCGCAATTCGATTTGCTTTTGTTTCTCTTGATTTAACAAATTATTATATGTTTTTTGTTCCTGTTTATATAAGGGAATAAAAATGGGGCGATATTTAGCTATTGTTTTATACTTTAATAAGTTTTCTTTACATAACTGCAACGCTTCTGTTTGATATATTTTTGGTTTTTTGGTTTTAATGTAAGTTGTGATTGGAAAATGAGAATGAAAATTTTCTATTAAGATATTGTTAAAGATATCATATTTTGAATCAGCACTCATATGCTTAAGTATTTCACTAAGTGATTTCCTTGCAATATTGTTGATAAATCTCAAAGTATTCGTGTTTGAGAATATTATGTTATTAAAGATAGGTCTGTTATTATTTAGCTTACCTTTATAGTGAAGTATTTGTGCCTTATGGTGGGTTGCAGCACCTTAGTTGCAATATCTGTTCATTTGTTTGTGATGATGTTATCAATGCATGTTTGGGTTATACTACTACATCGTGTAGGCTCCTTTATCAGAAATTCCAGATTAAATGATTGCAGTATGCATATGAGGTCTGTTGCATTGTTGTTTGATTCTAGAAAATTTATGTTAAAATCTCCTACAATGAAAAACGTCTTATTTTGGTTTAAAAGTAGAATGAGTAATGTTGTTGAAATAGTTCTATGTTTCCAGACAGAGGTCGATAAATGCAAACAATGATAACTGTCTCTCCTTTTAGACATATTTTAACACCCGCGCACTCAAACTGTCGCGATTCCACAAATTGGTTCACTTCACATATCTCGAAGTTAATTGTGTCATCGATGAAAACAGCTACACCACCATGTTCCTTTACATTTCTGCAGAAACTGGATGCCAGTTTGAAATTACGAATATTAATTATCGTAAGTTGTTCATATGAGAGCCACTGTTCTGAGATGCATATAATATTACATTTTACGTCTTCTGTTAGTGCTTCCAGTTGGCTTATTGACGTAGTAATACATTGAACATTCTGATGTAGTAGACACAATGTGGGTGCGTCTTGATTGTTGTTTAGCGTTTCATATTTGTTTGCTGAGGATCTTGAAAATTTGATTTGTTATTTTTCCTCGATTTAAAAAAAACCGGTTAACGAATGTATTTTTTGGCCAGAAATTTTCGTTAATAACTATTTGCTCGCATGCCAACGGGACACCTATTTTAAAAGACGAATAAGATCATTTTCATATTTGGGTGTTAGTTTTTAAGTAATAAAAGAAAAGTTTCCGGCTTTTGATAAATATGCTTCCATCGTTTTATTATCGACGTCTTTGTGCAGTCAAGAGACGAAAATCCACTTTTTAGGTTGCATTTCTGCGACGGGAAGATCTAGATTTGAGGCTTGTCCTTTAAATTTAAAAGTATTAATGTTCTGTTTCTTTTTACGTGCGATTTTTACCCATTCTTCATTATTGTTATCATTGATTATTTGCCCACGGTCGTTGACCTGATCGGGTTATCTATTTTGTTTTTGTTATTGTTTACAATTCTACCGGATTTATTGCCACCAACTTCGGGATTTGTAGTTGTAGCCCCATCTATATTTAAGGTATTGCTGCTATCTGAGACGGCCTTATATTTCTTCATATTCAAGTTTCGGTTTGCGTCCTTGCTCGTTTTGAGGTTATTTAATTCTTGTGAAAGAGTTGATATTCTTTCTTCTTGTTTAAAAATAGTGTTGTTTTGTTGACTTACTTGTATAATGAGATTAGAAATCTCTTTCTTCAATGCTATTAGGATGTGAAGGGAGCACTTCTGCGAACCATTTTTTTCACATCTTGCGCAGGATGACAGGCTGAATCTATCCTTCGGTTTTGCAATTTTGCACAGAATTTGTGAAAATTCAAGTCACAGATGCAACGCTTGAATGAGTCATGTTCTATGGTACAGTTACACAATGAACACGATTTATTTTCTGTCATTAGACTGATGTTTAATTCACTTACTGATTGCGAACGACCACAACGAGCCGCCATATATTATGATTAGTCCCAAAACAAATTTATTAATGAAGTCTCCGATCATTTCTATGTGTTCCTGTTGTAATAAACTAGTTGAATTGGACTTTTCGGTCGATATATTTAATTTTAAATGCGGTAAAATGTGTTTAAATGTAGTATCAAAAATGTTAACATAGTCTACTAAGTGTATTTTATAAGTGCTTATTCTTATTTCTGTTTGCTTTTATGCATGTCTTTATGAATTGAATAATTTGTTATTGGAATTTTTATTCCGTTGTTTGTAAATACATAATAAATACATCTTCCGGGCGGTCAATTAAGAAATTCTTTAATTACTTTTGATATTGCCACGTCTTGGCTCACTGCAAGCTCTTGATTGAGATTCGGGATCAAACTGATTATTCGAATAAATATTTAATTATCAAAAACTACTTACATTTATTCCTTTTTAATCGTTTACACTCTTTTCAAATGCTAATATATTTAACTTATTGATTATTTCTATTTTACAACCATCTAAATCAAATCTAAATCTTATCTATGTCTTATGATTAACAAATACCTCACTAACTCAAATCTAAATATTCTCTTTATTTCATTAAAAACTACCCCACTACTTCAAAATCTAAAACCTATATCTATTTTATTAAAAACTACCTCTCTACTTCGAAATATAAAACCTATCTGTCCATTGGCTAATCGCCCGATCGGCACCAATAAACGGCTTCCATGTCAACAAATGCTTAGTCAGTACTAATTGTCGGCTGCTTATTGGTGTACCTGCAAACAACGCTGATATCGCTAACGCCGATTCCCGTGGGAATACATATCAGCGACTAGACTCCGCACCAGGTAAAATTCCATAAAATGGAATTCGACTCGGACCGGATATCCATACGTGACACCACTCCCCCGCAAATCAATCGCTGTCCTAGCGATTAACCTAGGGTACCTAACCTATGCTTATTAACCTAGTCTAAAAGATTACATTACTAACTTACTTACATTACTTTCAGCCTGTCCCAGGGGGTAGTGCATATCCTGGACACGACTCCAGCAATTCCCTCCATAGATAACCATGCTTCCACTATATTCCGGTTTGATTTTGTTCTGGATAAAGTCATCGCAATTCTACTATCCTTCCCGACAACAAAATAAGTCAAGTCCCTCCAGTAATTTAATCAACTAGAGTATATCACAATTGGGCTATGAGTAAAAAATTCGTCGAAACTAATGTTCAAGCTACCATCTTAATCCATCCTCCATAAGAGAATACTCGCCTTCTCCTTTTCCAATGAAAAACCTAGTTCATTGAAAACGCGAATAAGTCGCTCTTGCCATTTTATCGAGTTTGATGAACAGTTTCCCAGGCGTTTCTCATCTTCTTAGTGTAGCTCGTTAAGGGTAATGGCATCATTTTGGAAGTCCTATTGCTCTTGACATGGTCGATTTACATGAAAAACGAGAAAAAACTCAAGTATCCTTATATTTACTTAATATGCGTAAGAAGTATATGTGGCCCAATTATGCAGTCAACTATTACCTTTGTTTTTTTAAATTTTGGAATGTCATTCTCACATACGTCTACCCTCATAACATAATTTTTTCTAAATCGTACTCTTTCGAAACATCTTCATTACTATCCGCGACAGTAACAATTTATTTTTGAAATCTAAAATAACAACCTGTTTTTCCAAAAACTCCATGCCCAAAATAACCGGATATGGTACTCGCTCGAGAACTACAACTTAACATTTCAAATTGACATTATTGATTGAGATTTCTCTAAAATATTCTAAAAAGTCCTTTGATACAAGGTTTTTCGCTGATCTGGAATCCAAAATAATTTTAATATTCTTACCATTTACCGAACACTGTATATGACTAATACCTTGAATTCCGTCACCAGTAACTGCATTGTGTATGGCGGCATTCGGATTTCTTAATGGCGCCCCCGATCATCTGGGTTTTCCTGTCTCGCTGGCGGCACTTCCCGCCTAAAACGATTATTGTCTACATAGCTACTAGATTGATTGCTGGTCCTACTGTAACACATTCTAGCCATAAGTACCGACTTTCCGCATCTGAAACATATTGGTCTACCATCCGCAGTTCTTGATGGTCTGTTTATTTGTTGTGAGCCCCTTCGATTTTGTCTGAAAAAATGTGATGAAATCGGTTAGTTGGATGGAGAATAGTTACAATTACACCGCGATTATAGATATCTGCGCTCTCAAAGCTGCAATTTGAATTTCACTTATTTTCATAACCACTTCTCTTAGTTTTGCTCTGGTCATATTCGCAGAGCGCATCATTATATACTTTTCCAGATGAGCTGAATGCATATCTGATAAAAAATAGTCAATAAGCCGTTTATCGCTTACCGTTCCTAGCTCGTCTCAAAGATACAGAATATTGTAAAAATATGTTTTAATATCCTCGTGAAGTGCTTGTTTTCGCGCCACTAACCTTAGCTTGATTCCCCTCCAATTTCGTTAATAGCATCAGATTTTACGTCTTTCCATGCATTTTTTGGGATGCATTCAGAAATTTCCATATCAATAATAAGCTCCATTTATTAAGTAAGTTCTTAAAAAGTGGAGTTTATACTGGTTTAACAACAGCGTTAAAAAGGGGGGTATATATCAGGTCAACCTGGTCGTTAATTACGGGGGTTTCCGGATTAGCACGCGCTATGTAAATTTCAAGAGACTCCAGGAGGTCCATCTTACGGCCTTTTTCGGCAAAATGTATAATTGACAGTACATCCTTACCAAAAGTATGATTGATTCAATCATGTGTCTGGCAAAAGATGACTTATCAATTAAATTAAGCCGAAAAGAACGAAGATGTTCCTTTAGTCTTGTATTGTAAACGACCAGATTGACCTACATATATTTCCTTATAATTTTCACAAGTAAGTTTGTATATCCCTGATCTGTGAGTATTTTCTATTGATATTTTCGGATTAAAAATTATGTTACGTATTTTCTTAAAAGGTTTTAAAGCTACTATTACATTATGTTTCGACAAAATATGTTTAATTTTTAATGAAATGTCACCAACTGGCTTGCATATATGTATTTACGTAGGTTTTTCATTTTGTATTTATTAAATAATTTATCAATAATTGATGAAGAATACCCATTTGAAGTAGCTATTGTTTTTATGATGCTAATTGCTGAATTAAATGCTTATTTTGACAGTGGAATATTAATAGGTCAAAAAATCATAGAATTAAATGCAGACAATTTATATATAGGTTTTATAATTAATATCACTTGGTTTGTTTCACAAATATTTTTTATTTTCGACTAGTTTCGGCTTATTGCCATTATCAAGAATGACGTACAAAAGAATTTTACCGGCATTTAAATGCATTGACGGTGCATCAGGTAATTAGGGCGTTTAATATCGGGGAGTTCCAAATCTCGTCGTCATTAACTACGTTTTTTCCCGCTTTTACGGCTTTACAAATTTCAAGACCCTCCCGGTAGACAATTTATGTTTTAGTGGATGGTTAGAACAGTTAGGGATCAGTATAAGTAGGTTTACGGTATATTTCAAATGTTATTATTGATTAGTTTATGTTATTGTAAGATCTAAAAATTTAATATTATTGTTAATTTCGGATTCAACTGTAAATGTTATATTTGGGTGGAGGTTGTTAATAAATTCTAAAAATTGTTTTAGTTGTCTATCTGTTCCTACAAATGAAGCTAATATATCATCGACGTATCTAAACTACATTTTGATATGTTTTTTACCAAATGGAGAATCTAATATAATATTTGTTAAATTGCACATAAAAATTTCGGCTAGCAATGAGCTCAGAGGTGAGCCCATTGCAAGTCCTCCTGTCTGTTTATAATATTTATTTTCAAATGAGAAATAGTTGTTATATAAAATGATTTCAAGGATATTTAAAAATTCTGTTTTGATTGAAATATCAAATGATGTTTTTATTAAATTTAAGCAATATGTGGGTGGAATTTTAGCAAACATGTTAGATACGTCGAATGATACTAGTTTGTGGTTAGTAGGGAATTGATAATTTGTTACATAAGTTTTTTACGTTTTTAATTGATCTAGGGTCCCTAAAATCGGTTAATTTTTTATAAAGTGTGTTAAGATTGCATGCAATTTTATAGGCAGGAGAGTTAATAAACGAAACAACGGGTCTAATAGGTAAGTTATTTTTATGGATTTTTAATAGTCCATAAAACCTGGGACAAACGGGATTCATAGGAAATATCCAAGATTTATTTATATTAGTGAAAACTGAATTTGATTCATTAACTACGGATTTAAGGTTTTTTTGGAATTTAGGTGTTGGGTCTGTGTTTAATTTTATGACATCTGAAACCTGTATGAAATCGTTGATTTTAGATATATAGGATGATTTTTCTAATACAACTACTGAATTTCCCTTATCTGCTTTGGTGACAATCAAATTGTTATCTTTAATTTTCTTCTTAATTGATTTAATGACATAATCAACTTTTAATAATTCAGATTATTAAAAGTTGATTTTCTAATTAGGTTAGCTATTTTATATTTAGTATACTCACAGTCAGGGACATCTTTTAGAGCTAGTTCTGATTCTACAATCAAGTGATCTTTGTTGTTCTTATGGGATACGTGTGGAGAATAGTTTGGGCCTAATTTCAAAAATTCTTTTTCCTTGTTTTCAAATTGTACTTCGGAATGGTTCACGAATCTCGAATAAAAACTTGCCTCAGTTTGAATATGGGTAGACTGGTTCTTCTTGGTGTCCGATTGCTTCATTTTCTTTTGTAGTAGGGCGCGGAGTTCCTTCCTCTGAACCAGAAATTTTTTGTGGCAAATACGGCTCACTTTTCCTCTAACGTAATCATAAAGAAGATCAAATTCCACTGGGTGTAAATGGAATGTAAGTTCGCAATGCAAATTTTTTATAAATTTGAACAGGATATCTCATTTGTAAAACCAAGACTTTATCTTTTATCCACGCTTTTTCGCCTAATATAGTGTTCTTTGCAGCTCTTGTTTGAAAAAACCAACCTCCAAACGAAAAATAATCTATCGAATGAAGTCATAGCTCACTATGGTTTCCATTTAGAAAAATGTAAGTTTGCATAGTGGGCTATGACCTCATTCAATAGATTCTTTTTTCTCTTTAATCCTATATATTATACACGGTTTTATGTGAGTTGTGCGAAGTTATCACTATAGAATTAAATACTTTGTTGTTTCCTTACTTCACTTTTATTTTTAATTGTCAGATGTACATTTCGAGTACCATGTACTCATTATCAATGACTAATGGTTAAAACTATTTTTACACCTATATATATACCGACAGGGATTACGGGGAAAAACGTTAATTATCAGCGGGAGGGATGGGATCGGCATGTCTATTGATTTTTGGAATGAGGTATAAGAGAGGATTATCTAAAGGGCTCAGGTCGAAATTTAATAATCTGTTTTTGTTTTTGTGCATTTTAATTGCTTCCAACATGTCTAATTTATTTTTGGCTGATTTGTCCAGTTTCATGACTTTGGAGAGCAATGGCGGACTTTTCTATATTTCTATTTTTAACGTGATAATTGTGTTCTTTAAATCTTTTTAATATATATATATGTATATATTATAACATAATTATTTCTAAAAATAAGTGAGTTACAGTCATTTTAAGTTTTATTATAAATCAAACATAAATAGCTGTGGTAAAGTAAAAAAATTGCAGTTGTGTAATTATTAGTTTGTTTTGTTTTGCATATGACTATGAATTATAGTTGCAATGTGGCAATTAAAATTCCCTACTAAAATAAAATAAGAGCGCAAAGAGGAAATGTAATAAAAATCTTCTAGTGAAAGAGTGTTTCTAGCAGTAATATAACTATATAATTAGACAAGAGTTTGGATTTCTTAAGCGAAAACTGGGAATTTTCTTCAATAAATGTAGAAAAGAGAATAAATGGTTTATTAAGAAAAAATATACCACAAAAATATAAACAAAATAAATTCAATAATATAATTGCTAAAGTGTTTTAAGCCGGATTTGTCATTCCCATTTTTCTCGTCAGTCTCTCTCTAACGATGATGGATAATATGATAAAATGAGTTCAGACTTTGTGCGTAAAGGAGTTTTTAATTTTGGCAACATAATGTCTGAATGGAAATAAATTAATTACACTTATAACTAATAAAATAAATTTAATAAAAATAAAAATTATTACTTCCCAAACACTGACCTAAATTTTTGTAATTTTTAATATATATATATATATATATATATATATGTATATATATCTTAATTTTGTTTATCTTTTTTAACAGGATATTGTAAAGTAGAAATGATCATATATTAATTAAAATATCACGAAGCGTTTGAATAAAATATCAACTAATGCTCAATTGACATTTATGTCATCAATTGATAAAATTGTTAGCTATTTAGATCAAACAATAAAGGCAAAAAAAATATATATGATAAACATTCACATTGCAAAAAATTTACAATTTATCAAATATTTTAAATTACTTAATAATATAACTTTATATTTCTCAGTTTATGCAGTTTAAGCGGCTTTGGTGTAATTAGTTACACATACTAAGTAGAAACCATACGTTTTTAAAACATGAAATGGCATCTTAATTAGGTACAGCTGACCTTCGAAATTCCCAGATTTACATCTTCACATATCGAGTCGATATTATAACCATACTATCATCTTAGTTTATAAAAAGTGCGAAGTGTATGCGGTCGTTGTGGACTGCAAAGAGAGTAATGAACGTTTTGGTTATATTTATTACATGTGAGTATGCATTAAGGTCACTGTGAAATAGTGAAGGTTGGGATATAATATGTAAAGAATTACTTAATATGCGACCGATCGGTATTTCATTTTGTAAACACATATTTCTGCTTCAAAAATACGAAATAAAAATTAAGTACCTCAATGTTTAGGGTATCACAGCTCTTTGTTAATGTCTAATTGAGTATTATAATTAAAAAAATAGGTCAATACAACGTAACTATTCAGAAACCGTAGCATTATTTATTATTTAGACAGTAAATATTATTTTTTTAAATTAAATTGGGTGTGACCTTGCAATCAGTGTTCGTAACCTTAAAAGAAGTTCAAAAACTTCTTTTAATTACCAAACATAAACTACCAAAATATTGAATATTTTTCTTAATAAAAGAATGCTACATTTAGTTATTTCATAAAACACTAATTTTTAATTTAGGCTAATATACATAATCCAATACGGTGGAAAATAAGGTATTGAATTAACAATAATATTAATATTTATATTAAAGGTCTAAATGTAAATGTTTATGGAGATTATTTTTCCACCTTTCTTTAAGAGTTTATCAACAGTATGATAAAATTACAGTTCTGTATTAATATCATCGGCAATAAAGATAAGTAATTAATGGAACCGGCTGTTTATTTTATTATAGTGTGCATTTTAAATACCATTGTGACAGAATAATTATTTAATTATTTAAGATTTAAAATGATATAACACACTAATGGTTTTAATTTAATAAGAATTAATACCTAGTGAAAGTCGCGACGATAACGATGAGAGACAACTTTAATAATGTTTTAAACATCCGAGTTTGATATTTATTAACTCAAGTGGGTAATACAGTTTTGCCAAATAACAATCTCAATATTTCTTTATTTCCTTTCATTTGAGTTCTGTTTTATTGATATAACCGTTGATTGAAATATTTCAATCAACTATCATAGTTGTACTATTCGTAACACGCAAATTAATTTTGTTTTATTCAAGGTCTGTCGAGGTATTAGCCAGAGAAGTAGTTGTTTCAAATTAATTTGTTTTGTAGTCTTAGTAAGGGTACGGACAGAGTGCGAGCGTCTGGCGGTGCGGGTGCGTGCGGCCTTCAGGTTAACACTTGGTGTAAAATCGTGAAACATCACCAAGTGTTTAATTAACCCACCACAAGATTTTGCTAAAGTTTGGTTAAAGCATTTGGCATTTTATCATACTAAAAATTTTAAGATTATCTGCATATCCAAACACATCACATGTTATTGATTCAAGTAGGTCATTTATGTACATTACAAATAACAATGGATTATATGAGATTTGAATCGATTATATATATCATATTGATAAGTAAGTATGATCTAAAGAGTGCAATTACATTATTTGAAAGTCCAAAAGCACATAACAACGCTAAGAGCACTGTATGAATGATGGGATCAAATGCCTTTGAAAACACAAATAGACAACATCTACTTGATTAGGGAAATTAAAAGCTTCACTAATAAGTTGAGTAATATGCACCAGTTTCGATACAGTGAATCTGGTACATAAATTCATGTTAAATATCTGAAATATGTGGACTTATGTTTTTATAAATATTAGAGTAAATAAACTGCTCAAAGACTTTAGCAAAGTTGTTTAAAATCGTAACAGGTCGGTAGTTCTTTACATTTTGCTCGATCTCCTCTTTAATGGAAAGAACAAACTTTACCTCCCTTCCAAATATTGAAAAATGACGCCTTATTTAAAGGCAGATTACATAATATAGTTAGAGGACGTGTAAATACATGTGCATAATTCCTAATAAAATAACTTGGAAGTTGATCCTAACCATTACAATTTTGATGCCGAACTCGGATTCCCTATTAATTATAATGTTTATCGTTGCGACCATAATTATATGAATTTCGGGAAAAACGTGGCGGGCGAGTACTTATAGCAGTTGCTCGTCACATTAAATTTCATGTACTTGAAAGTAAATCTTATCATCATGAAGAGCTCTCTGTTTCCGTTAGTACAGATAAACAGCGAGTTCTCCTTGGTAGTGTCAACTTTCGACATATCAATAACATTGTTTATCTGTTGAGAACCTTGTTGATATGTTACCTGATTACCGCGTGTGTAACTGGGTGATTCATAAATTTATTTTAAGTGAACGCTAATTCTGTACTTTTGGACCTTATATTTTTACAAACTACCTTTGCTAATAAGTTTTCTGTCTCCTGTGCTGAAAACTCCCTTATACCATATGATGTGCATCATCCAGCTTTAGAATTGAGTATTAACTTTACATCTTATACTACCGAATCTCTTTGGGACTCCAATCTAAGATTTCAATAAAGCAGATTTTTCAAGTTTAAATAATACATTTATTAATTTCAAGATAACGTTTTAAAGGATTTAAATGTTAATGATCAAGTGGGTGTTTTTTATAATATTCTTTAAGATGCGATTGGTAAATTTGTTCCTGTTGTGGAAGCAAATAGTCTACCTGGTTATCGATTCCCTAAATGGTTCAGTAAGGATTTAAAAAATATGTTGTTTAAAAAAAACACTACATGCCAAATTTAAGCAATCTAATCTACCTGCGGACTATGAAAGCTTTTAAAAAGTACGGGCTGATTTAAAAATATTAACTAGAAAATGTCATGAAAGTATTTACAAAGGCTTGAAAGTGCCATCTCTGATGATTCTAGCGTATTTTGGAAACACATCAGGTCAAAGCGAACATTGAGTGGTATTCCCAATTCCTTCAATCATAAGGGTTTAACTATTAATAGCGCAAACGAAATCGTTTATTTATTTGCTTCTAATTTTGGTTTCGTCTATAAACATTCAAGTAACCAAACTGTTTTCGAGTCAGGTGACTCTCACCTGAACCTTAACTTAATTCCCGATATTGCTATATCTTTGATTTTAGAGGTATTAACGAATTTAAAACCAACCTACTCAATGGGACCAGACGGTTTGCCCGCTTTATTTCTAAAAAATTTCTCACTTTCTTTATGTCCTCCTCTTTGGATTATTTTTAACAACTCTTTACAATGTGGCGAATTCCCATCTTATTGGAAATATGCTCTTATTACGCCAATTTATAAGAATGGTGCTAAAAATATCGTCACCAATTATAGACCTATTTCCATTATATCGCATATTTCTACAATTTTTAAAAAAATTGTAACTTTATCAGAGAGAATCCACATGCATCAACGTCAGCAGACGTTCGATGCAAAGGATTTTGGCGAAAGATTTGAAAATGTTCCCCTACAAAGTGCAAACTGTTCACGAATTGCTTCCTGATGACCGTTGGACAAGGTTAACTTATTGCCAAACTCTGTTGAACTTGGTGCAAGAAGAAGATGACTTCGTATCAAAAATCATAATGAGCGATGAAGCCCATTTGCAGAAAAAAGTGATTGGTGCTTATTTTTTTGAACACGCCGATGGCGCCGCCGTAACCTTAAATGGAGAGCGTTACAGGCAGATGCTAAACGAGTTATTTTGCCGCAAGATGCTGCATTGGGTCTCGATCATTGTTGGTTTCAACAGAATGGAGCAATCATTCACATAGCTCGGGTAACTATGGAGATTTTGAGACACCAATTTCCAGGTCGAGTGATCTCCCGTTTTGGAGATTAGAACTGGCTGTCCATATCGCCAGATCTAACAGTACCAGACTTCATCCTTTGTGGCTTTCTAAAATCTCGCATTTACCACAACAAAGCACGAACCTTGCAAGACTTGAAATCTAACATTGAAGAAAAAATCGCCAATTTGGAGCCAGATGTTTTGCGAGTAAAGATTCAAAATGACGCAAAACGAACGCAAATATGCATCAACTAGGAAGGTGGCTATTTGAGCGATACAATTTTTTCCAAGTAATGTAACCAATATTACACTTTCAAATAAACTTTTGATGAAAACAGAGCTATTTTCTTATTTATAACATAATGGCAGCCAATTCAAACTATGACATTACTTATGCGCCACCTTGTACATGCCTTAAGCGTGTTAATTGCATTAAAGATTTAGGGGTGCTCCTTACCAGAAACTGGAGTTTTTCGGATAGATATCGATAAAGTTACTTCAAAAGCATTCCAAATGCTTGAGTTTTTAAAAAGGAACACCTAAGATTTCAAAAACCCTAGAACTATAATAAGATTGTTTGTGGAACTTGTTCGTTCCCACTTGGAGTATTGTGCCTTGATTTTGAGCCCCTATGCTGCACAAGAAGTTAATGCACTCGAGCGTGTTCAGAAAAAGTTTGTGAAATTTTTATCTTTTACATCTGATATCCAGGGCTGTGATTACCACGAACTACTACATTTATTAGGTTTACGAACACTTCAACATAGACGCTTTTCAGGCGATATCTATTTTGTTCATAAAGTATTACATGGCAACATTAAATCTGCCCAAATTTTATCGACAATCGGCATCCGTGTACCAGCCAGACAATCACGGTGTAATGAAGTATTTTCAGTACCTCGTAAACAGACTGACTATGCCAAATATTTTCGTATTTCTCGCTTAGTCTACAACAGCAACGCGGTGGATGTAGATTTTAACTACATTATTTTTAATAACTTGAGTAATTAAAATGTAATTTTAGTTTCGTTTTAAATTGTATACTCTAGTTTTAAGGTGTTACATCCTGTATGTATTTATGTTAAAACTTTTTATTCCTAAACTTTATTAACGTTCTTTTTATATTAAACTTTTATTTCATTCGAATGGACTTCCGTTAATTAACAAAGGTGAATGAAAATGACAAGTAAATGTCGAAACATATGTCAGAAAACTGATAATGCAATTATGGAACGAAACAAGAATTTAATTTATAAATCCACCGCTGTAATTATGTTCCATCAAGGTGGCAGCAACAATAGAATTAATTTTATTCTTTTTTTATAGATTTGGGTACGTTTTCGTGGATAATATTAAACAAATATTTGTAAAATACATCGATAGCTGAATTCATTTCGGTAAAATTATGTACGAAAGACCAGTCTGCGACTGATAAGTCTTTATTTAAAGCCTTGTTAAAGTTAGTTTTTAGGGAATCAAAATACAAAAAAATTGAAGAGTACCAGAAAGTTTAATGATATTCAGATTGTATCCATCCTGGTTTAATTGCTAAAGTTTTCTATGCTACCTCATTTATAGTATATGCCTATAATAACGCTTAACAATTTTTGTATTCCTATGTGTTTCAGGTTTTTTCTTTATAGAAGGATTCGGATATGTTTATAGAAATGCCTCAAGCCTAAAAAGAAGAGTTCATCAATGCAAGTGAGTTTCTTCATTTGGAATATGTATATTTCATTATTAATTTTATGTAAGATTCTAGTTTGCTTATATTAGTAACTATTTTATTGTGGTTATTTAATGTACATATACAATACACACTGTAAATGATTTGATATTATCATCATACAAAGATCCGTCCTGCTAATAATGCAATTACCTTATGGACAACTTGGCGAATGTATCGCATATTCCGTTTATTATGGCAAGTGAGAAATTTGAAAAATATAATCTTTATCCCTTTCACTTTTTTATTTAAGATATAAAACTTGTATGTAAGGATATAGCTTCTGATAGATAACTAAATAGACTTTTTGGCCTTAGAGTGCAATCACCGTATCTTACACAATATCTATATAAATTATCTTTAGAAATTAAGAGATAAAATAAACGGGAAAATTAAAATTATATATATAACAAATACATACAATTTCTCACAACATTAGGCTACTTTATGTTCTTTTACATAGTCAACTCTTTACAAGTTTTAGAAGAAAATCATTTCTTTATTTGTTCCATTAAGTACCAAATTATTGTTTCAGTTTATCTCGCATTATTATTTATTTCATTAGATAATTAATATTTTTTTATATTCACCGTTTACTATTTATATTTAAAGTTATAGGTTATAACCTATTTTTAATGGAAATGGGATAAACTATAGTTTATTTATTTTTTAGAGTAACAGAATATGCTTGTGAATCTGGAGACTGCATTGACGAACATTCGTTATGCGATGGAATAGAAGACTGTCCTGATGGCTCAGATGAAAGGATATCATGCAGCAGTATGGTGTAAGTATTAGCTTTAATTCATTTAAATATATAATTCATTCAGTCATTCGTTCATTTAATTATTATAAATTCTAGTTGTTAAATATAGGTTGGCTGCCCTAGTTGTCCTTATAATCTCTAGACGTTCTAGCAGATTTAGTAGTATAGGGCCCGCTAATAAGGGCGCGTGAACTTTAAAATTGAATAAAACAAGTTGTGTGTGAGGTAGAAACGAAATTTATTTTTCATTCGAAAGGGTATTCGACCCCATTAAGTATGGAAGATAACATCGTTCAAATGACCACCGCGGCTCCGTTTGGTAGCCCGGATCCGGGAGGTCCAATTTTCGATGACTCTGGAGCACATATCGGCCTCAATTTGAGCGATGGCGTTGCGTATGTTGACTTTGAGGTCATCGGTGTTTAGAGGCTTGTTGGCGTAGACCAGCGACTTGAGATAGCCCGAGAGAAAAAAGTCTAAAAGCGTTAAATCGCACGATCTCGGTGGCCAGTTGATATCGCCTCCGCGCGAGATGACCATGTCCGGAAATCGCTCGTGCAGAATGTCCATTGTGGCATGGGCTGTGTGGCACGTTGCGCCGTCCTGCTGGAACCACATGTCATCCAGTTTAGGCCAAAAGAAGTTGGTTATCATCGACCTGTAGCGCTCCCCATTGACGGTTATGGCCGTTATGGTGTGGGTTGTTCTCACTCCAAATGCGGCAATTTTGCTTGTTCACATACCCGTTCATCCAGAAATGAGCCTCGTCGCTGAAGATGATTTTTCTGCCAAAATGGGGGTCTGCTTCCAACTGCTCCAGAGCCCAGTCAGCGAACGCCCGACGCTGTCTGTG
This sequence comes from Ontholestes murinus, assembly GCA_963969525.1. Lineage (NCBI taxonomy): Eukaryota > Metazoa > Arthropoda > Insecta > Coleoptera > Staphylinidae > Ontholestes > Ontholestes murinus. Next base: position 75,206,614 of record OZ018387.1, on the reverse strand, counting down.
GTCGTTTATCTTGAGCTCCTGGGTCAATTGGATTTTGTACGGGTGCAGACCCAAATCCAGGTGCAAAATTCTGCGAGTTGATGTCTCCGAAAGGCCAAGTTCCTGTGCACGACAAAAAATGGACTGCCTCGGGTTCTCGCGCACACTCTCACGGACAGCAGCGATATTTTCGTTCGATCGGGCGTTTCGTCGACGTGTCAGTGTTGGCTGGTTGTTTACTGAACCAGTCCACTCGAATTTGCCCACCAATCGACGGATAGTCGACTCTACAGGCCGATCATCGCGACCGTAAAATGGGCGAAGTGCGCGGAACGTTGCTCGAACTGATGACCCATTTTCGTAAAACAATTTAATAATTTGCACGTGCTGCTCGACACTCAAACTTGCCATGGTGATTTGGGGTTATATACTGAACAAATGACAGCAACTTTGACAGCTCTACCTCGAACAACATGGCCGCACCCTTCCGGCAAACTTCGCGCGTCCCTATTGGCGGACCCTTTATATATACTTTACCTTTAGACATGAGATCTGGTTTTTGTAATTTATTGCTGTCTAATAGCTGTCTTAAATTAGTTTTATTGATTTGAGTAGCCAAAATTCGATATTGTGACGTGAAGATTAATAAATATTATTTTTTCTTCGAAAATTTGATGACGAGATTCTCTTTGCATTCATTATTTATTGCTATTGCTTTGATTATTTTTAGTTCATCTTCATAATCACCCATGTTTAGTGAAATAATGATTAAAAGGTATTAATTTAAAGGCTGTATTTTTTAAGTTTATTGAATTTATGGGTGGCAGTTGTATCTAAAAACTTTAATACATCCGTTTTCTCTATTTTCATTATAAATTTGATGTTGCTGTTGATAGCGTTGTGTATATTTGTCGATATTTATATATACATTCTAATCATTTCTGAATAAATTTTAGTTGTCCAGTATATCTATTTAGATGTAAATTTGGAGCCTGCATTGATCCTGATTTAAGATGTAATGGAGTAAGTGATTGTAAGGATAACTCAGATGAAAATGGATGTGAAAGAAAACCTGTGAAGCGATCACCTATAATTTCAAATCCAGAACCCGGAATTCTTCCTAAGTAAAATTTTAGACCAAATAAAGTAAATAAAGAAATTAAACAAAATTATTTATTACAGAAATAGTTGTTTTTTACCACAGCATCCGAAGAATGGGAAGTGGATAGCACTCCATTCTTTGACAGCTCAGCCTGGTGACATAGTTGAAATGAACACCGTGATAGCATTTTCCTGTGAAGCAAGTTACAAGTTGACACCGTATGTAACACTATCATTATGCCTACCAGATTGGACGATATTACCAAAGTGCTTGAGTAAGTTTGTAGAGTCATAATTTGTAGAACATACTTATTATTGTCTCCAAAAAGAATAACTGAATTTGTAAATTTCGCAAAACGTCTATTTCTGAAATTATAAGCGCCAATTTATTTAAAAGGCGCATAAAGAACTTTCATAAAATCTTGAACTTTAATTTAAATAATATTCGGGAAGTATTGCAAGAAATTAATGAAAAGTAGTCATTAAAAGGAAATTCAAATTTTCAGTCAAAATGTAATGACTAATTCCTCATAAAAAATAACGTAAAATCATTTTAATATTGAAAAGGGATTTGTTTTTATATAGAAATTTGTTGTTGAGTTACGTGAAGATATAATTAAAACTTGATTAAAACACTAACACTTTCTTCACAATTAATTTTTATTTCGCTAGATGTACATTTCGGGTACTATGCACCAATTATCAATAGCTTATAACTATTATAAGCTATTGGTAATTGGTGCATAGTACCCGAAATGTACATCTAGCAAAATAAAAATTAATTGTGAAGATTTGTTTTTACCAAATCTAAACAATACAACCATGTAAAAGTGCATATTTATGATATTCATAGGGAAATTGGAAGGAAAAGTAAAATAACTTTATAATATCGAACTTCTACGTATAGTTGACAAATAATCCAAAAAACCCGTTATAGGAAATAGGTGAATTTATATCAAATAAAGATTACAGCACATAATATAATATACAGTAGCATGTAAGACTCACGTAAAATTGCGGCAACCTGTTTCTTATAGAGAGCAGAAGAAACAATGTTTAATCAACAAAGACGTAATCATTTTCTTAACTTATCGGCTCATGCAAGGTACCAAATTCGAAGTTGTAAATAGCATTTTATCATTTTAATTCACTACATAAATAGAATGTAAATAATGAATTGCAGAGTTACACTCCATTTGTAATATTAATTGCGAGCGACTTTCATTAAAATTAATTAAGTAATTAATTGAGTATATTGTTAATGTAAGAAGCTTCTACTTCGTTATACATGTTTGAATAATTAATAAAACACTTCTACTTTGTTTGTATAACACTCTATATTTTATTTCGTTGACTAGTTTCGGCAACTCCACTTGCCATTATCGAAACATAAGTAAATTAAATCTACGATTTGCACAGGTATTTATACATAAAAAATATTTACAGACAGCGTCAAAAATAGGAGAATACATTAGGTCAACCTGGTCGTTAATTAGTGGAATTCCCGGATTAGCACGGGCTTTGTGGATTTCTAGGGATTTTAAAAGATTCATTTTTCGTCCCTTTTCGGCGTAATGAATAATCGTTAGTACATCCTCTCCAAAAGAATGGTTTTGTTCAATAATTTTTTCAGCAAAAGTGGATTTATCAACTTGATTTAATCTAATAGAGCGCAAATGTTCTTTAAATCTTACCTTGACAATTTGAACACGTTAATTTATAAATTCCAGATTTTTCTAGTTTATTTTGTTTTGTTTTTGGATTAAAAATAAAATTACTAATTTTACAATATGGTTTAAATGCAATATTTAAATTATGTTTTTTAAGTACATTTTTGATTTGAACACTACAATTGCCAAAATAAGTTAATGATTTAAACATTTTAGGTTCTAACACTGAGTTACCTGCAAATAATATATTATTGATTTTACGCATATTTTGTTTATTTAAAATTTTATCTATTAATTTGACATTATAACCATTGCTAAAAGCGATATTCTTTATAATATTGATTTCTTTTTTGAAGGAAACAACTGATAGGGGTATATTTAGTGCTCGGTGGATCATTGAGTTAAATGCTGCCATTTTGTGTTTGTGAGGATGTCGGGAATTGTTAGGAATGATGGAATTGGTGAATGTGGGTTTTCTATAAATCTCGTATGAAAAAATGTTATCTATTCTTGAAATAGAAAGATCTAAAAAGTTAATTTGATTATTTTGTTCTGATTCAATTGTGAATTTAATTTTTGGGTGCAAATTGTTAATAAATTGTAGGAAATGGGATAACTGTCTTTCGGTTCCTGTAAAACAGGCTAAAATATCGTCAACATACCGATGCCACATTTTAATATGTCTTTTCCCAAGCGGAGAATTTAATATTTTTAACGTTAAATTTGACATAAATATTTCGGCTAATAATCGGCTTAGTGGTGAGCCCATTGCTAGACCTTCTGTTTGCTTATAAAATTTATTATTGAATGTAAAGTAATTATTGTTTAAAACAATTTCCAATAAATTTAAAAATTCTGTTTTTATAGAGACGTTAATGTTGTTTCTGTCAAATGATTCTTCAACTAATTTTAAACAGTCTTGTGGAGGTATATTTGCGAACATATTTGAGACATCAAATGAGACTAATTTATAACTTGATTCTAGTTTGAATGAAGACAGTTTACTAGTTAATTAAATTGAATTTTTTATGGAGTGGGGATCCTTAAAGTCAGTTAGTTCTTTGTATCAAGAAATCCAGCTTGGATTCAGGTATGTTGACAACATACCTGAAAGTACTTCATTCTGAATTATCATATACACTACATAATATTGAATTCGACAGTCTATATGACTCCATTAAAGCCAAAATAAACCCAATAATTCATAAAAAGTATTTGACTCAAAACAAAAAACTGAATTACCTCGTCTCAAGAAAACGCCACTCATACCACCCACAAGTGAACGTCCAAGTGAACCCGAATTTTACGACAAGTTCATAAATCTAACATCCACTTCATTTACCGACAATGAAACAAAATTATTAAGAAAAGGTTTTAAATATAACATCAAACCAGTCATACAGGAAAGAGACATCTAAAATCTAGCGGTCGACATGGAAATAGCCCTTATTCAAACGAAAAACAACACCTTGGAAAATAAATGTCGACTAAAATCAAGGATTATGTGTAAAAATCTTGGCAGCAAACCAAATCAAGAAATCCAGCTTGCGAAAAATATCCAGAAGAAATCCATCGAAAACAACATCGTATTCACGAAAGCAGATAAAGGTAATACAGTGGTAGCCATTCCCGCTAACGAATATAATAACAAAGTGTGTGATTTCCTTGACTCGAATAACTTTAAACTATTAAAAAACGACCCCACAAATAAATTTCAAAACCAGTTAAAAATCACATTATCTGATAGTAATGCCCTGTTTAATGAAAATCAAAAACGTAATTTAATCACTATGAACCTGTTTCTATTCGCCCCGTAGTATCATACCTCTTTGCACCGTGCAGAAAATTATCCAAAACATTAATCAAAACCATTCTAGAATTTACTAAATTTCATTCCAAATACGCAATACAAAATTCCAGAGATTTAATCAGTAAAATTTCCAATATTAAAATTCCACCTAATTGCACCCTAGGTTCTTTCGATGTAACCAATCTGTTTCCAAGCATACCGCCGAGGGAGGTAATCGGCAAAATAAAGGATATTCTCTCATTATTCTTGGAGGTGTGCTTAGCACAAAACTATTTTCAATTTAATGATCGGTTTTACCGAAAAACGGAGGGATTAGCAATGGGGAATCCGTTAAGCCCCCTTCTCGCTGAAATATTCATGGCACATTTAGAATCCATAATAGAAAAACATTATTTATTTAAAAATTGTTTATATTGGCATCGATATGTAGATGACATATTGGTCTGCTTCACAGGCACTAACAGACAACTACAATCCTTCCTACAACACATTAACAGTATTCATAACCACATTAAATTCACCGTAGAAGTAGAATCAAATAAATCAATCAACTTCCTAGACTTGACTATTGCACGAGAAAATAATAAACATGAATTCAGTATTTACCACAAACCAACCCACACTAATACTACCATATACATGCAATCCTTTCATCCCAAATCCCATAAATTCGCCGCATTCAATGCCATGATACACCGATTATAAACACGCCCCTTTCAAAAACTAATTTTAATTTGGAATTAAACCCTATTCTCACCATCGCCATAAACAACGGCTTTCAAGAATCCTCTATTAGAAACCTGTTATTCAAAAAACAACAAAAACAAATAATTTCAATGCTCTTTCCCCAATCCCGCAATCCCTCCCAGAATCCATATTCATCAATAGATTATCTAGGAAATATATCAGAAAATGTGACAAATACTTTACATAGTTTAAATATTAAAACATCATTTAAAACTACGAATACTCTTTCAAAATTCATCAACAATTCAAAAGACAAAACTTGTGGCGATTGTCCTAAAGTTTACGTTGGGCAAACAGGAAGAAGCTTTGAACAACGTATAAAGGAACATAGAGCTTGTTTTTGTCAAGGAAAATCAAATTCAACGTACGCAGAACATTTAACAGAACACGGCCACTCATTTAACCATAATTTCAAAATTTTACATAAACAAAATAAAGGTTTAAAACTAAATTTATTAGAGTCAATGCAAATCAATAAGTTTCATAAACGAGGTGTTCTGTTAAATGATCAGATCGATGTCAACAACTCACCACTACTGAATATGTTCTAAACTTGTACCAATACCTAATATACACGCCTGTTTATATATGTGATTACATTTTATGTTCATCCATTTGTAACCTTTTCTATGCATACACTGTAATTTTTCTATATTATTGTAATAAACATCAACCACCCCCCCCCCCCCTCCAACCTTGTTGACTCGACCTAGTATATAAGTGATAATTGTAATTTTTAAATCATATTTTCATCTACCTGATGAAGCCACTGTGTGGTGAAACATTGTTGTAGTACAATATTAAAAACATTCAGAAACCCTATACTGTGTCAGTATTTTTATTTAAGTGTCATTAAGGAGTTTCAACAAGTAACAGCCGCATCAATCCAATATTTAAAATGTTTAAATCATTAACTTATTTTGGCAATTGTAGTGTTCAAATCAAGAATGTACTTAAAAAACATAATTTAAATATTGCATTTAAACCATATTGTAAAATTAGTAATTTTATTTTTAATCCAAAAACAAAACAAAATAAACTAGAAAAATCTGGAATTTATAAATTAACGTGTTCAAATGTCAAGGAATTTACATAGGTCAATCTGGTCGAAATTTCAATGTAAGATTTAAAGAACATTTGCGCTCTATTAGATTAAATCAAGTTGATAAATCCACTTTTGCTAAACACATTATTGAACAAAACCATTCTTTTGGAGAGGATGTACTAACGATTATTCATTACGCCGAAAAAGAGACGAAAAATGAATCTTTTAGAATCCCTAGAAATCCACAAAGCCCGTGATAATCCGGGAATTCCACTCCACTCCTATTTTTGACGCTGTCTGTAAATAATTGTTATGTATAAATACCTGTGCAAATCGTAGATTTAATTTACTTATGTTTCGATAATGGCAAGTGGAGTTGCCGAAACTAGTCAACGAAATAAAATATAGAGTGTTATACAAACAAAGTGAAGTGTTTTATTAATTAATTAATTGAGTATTCTGACACAGGCAAATTAGAAATTAAAATATATATATATATATATATATATATATATATATATATATATAATATATATATATATATATATATTCAATAACTTGACTAAAATCAACATGAAAATAAATCTCGACAAATAATAGAATCGAAAAAAGCAAATACGACGACATCTTACATGAGAGATTTATCTAAATTAATTGCCAACAGATTTGCACAAAATTCTAATGACTGCAAAAATGACATCTTCGACTGAAATGACAGAAATTTCAGCACCTACTACCATTAGTAACGGTAACATTCTGCCTAAATAAATTAATCCTAACAGTTTCATGTGGTATCAACATAAGATAAATATAATCACAAACTTTAGAATTGATGCAGAAATTTAATTCGTTGCCAACCACAACAATCTAAAAATATAACTCTAAAATTTTATTCTGGCGGTGGATCGTGCTTGTGCACGGAAACTACCCGATCTTAGGTGCTGAATTCCTTCACTATTTCGACATTATGGTTGACATTTCCTTAGAACTCATTCACAAAATCGTAAAATAATATAAAATTTTACTTTAAATGTGATGGTAAAAATCTTTTAATTTTTATTTCTTAAGGAGAAAGAATACATATTGAAAAGTATTGCAAAACGTTGAAGCTTAAGGGTATAATAAATAGTCGACAAGACTTACTCACATGTAGAATTGGTTTACTCAGAATGTTTCCTGTCCGCATACTGTTGACAGAACTCAAACTTAGAGAAGTTTACCCTCTGGTACCTTTCAACGAACATCTCTTTATAAAATTAAACGAAAATAGGCGGCAAAATATGCAAATATAGGATGAGGGAGGAGATCGTCAATTCCGATGGTAAAAATGGTTCAAAATATAAAAGTGATAAATGAGAACGTCTATAAAAAATCAATTACAATACCTACACAATACAAATCAAATCTGTCCAAAATTTTGCTGCCTGACCTTGGACAGAATCAACACTTTTTATGAGAATTGTAATACTGCAAGCTTTGCTTTTTATTCCAAAAAATTGATCATACTACATTGTGCAGTTTGCTTTAATGATAGAAGTATAATACAATATGAACCCAAATGAAAAGTTTTTGTATAGTGGGCGTAGTTTTTGTTGAAAGGTGAATAATAATAAATAGAGAATTACATTTTTGCCTTAAATAATAGTGCACATTTTTATTAAATATCGTTAAAAATTAATACGCAGGTTTAAGAGTTTATAACATGTTATTCAATAGTTAACATTACTAAAGCATATTTCAAAATAACAAATTATTGAACTGTAATTATTTTGAAATATTATTTAGCCATAAAATGTAATTACTTTTTGTCACATATCCAACAAAGGCTTAAAAAACATTGTATAAAATTTTCTATTTACAGACACTTGTCCACCATTGCTGCCGCCCCAAGGAATACGCGTATCGTGCAATATCAACGGAGTAACTACTACATGTGATAATCCAGTCGAAGGCACAAATGCTACCGTAACATGCAATAATTCATTTGGCTCTAATCCTAATCCATTGATAATATGTCGTGACGGCATGTGGAACCACGCCCTTCCAACTTGTCTCATAAGTAAGATAAATGCATATTTATTTTTAAGTAAATTTTCTTACTAATGATTTCTTAACTTCAAATCAAAATATTTACTTGTAAATATTAAATTTTAATTCTTTCAGCTACAACTATGCATTTGAAAATTATATTAAATTTGTTAAGAAAGAATAAATTTTTTTATTAAAGCAATTAAAATTTTGCTAGAGAAACATGAAATTGTAATTTAAAAATACGAAAACATTTCGTGAATCTACAACAATGATTCTTAGTAAGACTAAAAACAAATTAATTTTGCAACAACTACTTCTCTAGCTAATACCACGACAGACATTGAATGATACAAAATTAATTTGCGTGTTACAAATAGTGTCAGTTGCCGTACATGCCTGAGTAAGATATTTATTTTATATACATACAACTAACTTAAAAATTTTAAGCATAGAACTCAAAGGCGGAGTTCATTACTTCTCATGTTCTTCCACTCTAACCATTATAGTTGGCAGTTGGTAATAATAATAATAATAATAATAATGATATTCAACAAGCAATTCTGGCTACAAAAATAAAATTTTCGCCCTATTTGGCGTATTTGTGTCCCATTTTTGTAGATCACATTTAATGTGTTATGCCAATGTGAAACTTATATTTTTATATGTAATTAAATATATCTCTTTTACAGAAACCTGCCCATCTCTGCCCAAAATGAACAACTTGATTATTACATGTAACCACAAAGGAAGTAATATACCATGCGATAACCCATATGAAGGTACACAGGCCACTGTGAAATGTGCCAACTCTTATGAAGATCCATCGATTTTAACAAAACCGTTCAGATTTTGCCAAGACGGTTCGTGGGATTACCCACTTCCGAACTGTGAACCAGGTCAGAGAAAACCACCACATATAAATATTTGAGTCATATTCAATAACGTTCTGTTTGATCGAAATAGTGAACCGCAAAAAAAATTTACGTTGACGATTTTACCTTCCCGGATGATTAATACTGTTTTGTTTTGAAATGTCATATTGTTGAGCATTACTATGAACAAACTTTCACCAAAGATGATATTATAATATTAATTTATTATCGAAGTATTATCCATAGTACAATTCTTAAGTGAGACTTTTTAAGGTAATTAATTCATATTGAACATTAAATATAAATCAAGACTGAATTTATTTTACGATTGTTTGTGCTAAAATTTCTTATGTAACAATAACTAATGTCCTATAAATAGGAATGTGATGCTGATTGGAATGCTGTATACTGTATACAGTAATGACCAATCTATGCATACACCTAATCTTAGTTATCCATCTGAGATAATTGATATGCCACTTCAATTATCTCTAAGCGAAATATTCCAAGGTATTACTGATTTGAAATGTAGCAACAGTACAGGCCCTCGTGGAATACATGCTAACTTAAAAAAACTGTATTTCTATTGCACTATTCTCTATTTTGTTTAAGCCGTCACTTTCACAGAATGTATTTCCTGATGTCTGAAAGAAAAGTTATATTACACCATTGTTTACGAAAAAGAAATAATATTGCAAACTACAGCAGCTTATCAATTCAATCTGTTCTGCCGAAGCGTTTCGATGAACATCATTACTTCCTGCCCGACAGATCAGTATAACCTTTTGTCATTTAGTACATTTATCCTCAATGCCGTCGAAACTAACCATTCAGTTGATCATGTTTATACTGATTTTGCCAAAGCATTTAACGCGATCAAACCGTGAGACTTTTATTTGTCATAAAGTGGGTTTATAGCTTTCTAATTAATAATTTTTTACACTATAATTATAGTGGTTAAAAACATAGTAAGTGTTTTATTCAGTGTTCATTATGAATTACAACGTAGTAGCAGTCGCAACCATCATTATGATTTAATCATATTCAATGTGTGCAAATTAGAAACTTTTTATCTAATGTAATTCATGTTCCTTCGGGTGTTCCACATGGTTAACATTGTTGTCCATTTCTGTTTTTACTATTTATAAATAACATTTCTTAAGTTATAAGGAACTCTTATGCTTTATGCTGATGATCTTAAGATTTTTAAAGAAGGTAAGGCATTAGATGTTTGTAATTTTTTACAAGACAATCTTACATCTGTTGTTCATTGGTGTAACGATAACTATCTCTCTCCCAACGTTGCAAAGTGAAATCAATGAGTTTTTCCAGGGAAAAAAATGTCGTAAATGATGCATTATTTTAGTTTTTTTTTAATTAAAACAATAGTATATACTATAGGACAATAGATAAGACTTTGTGAGAAAGGAAGGCTAGATAATCAAGTAACTGCTGAAAAATCATCCAATAATAGTGATCGGCTCTTTTGGTAGCTGCACCTTCATTTTTGTTGGTCAGTGTTCTAAAATGCCGAGCTCTATTATTAACTTTTCCTTTTAAGTTTTAAATCATAATTTAATTTAATTTAAACAATGGTACTAAATTAATAATTGGGTCTATTCTAGTTAATTGTAATTGCAAACAACAATAATTTTATTAATGCAGTGCCGTCTGCATTGCATATAATAGTGGGTAAGCTAATGTTACAAAAATATTGTAGATGAGTGGTGATAATAAAGAACCTTGAGGAACTACTTCTTGAGGGATACAATTATAGGATAGAGAATCTCTAATTTTGTTTACAGAAAGGTTTTGTTAGAAAATATTTGACTAGTTTTAGAAAGTTGCATAGAGCAGACGTAGACGCCATGCAGACTCAAAGGCGGGCGGGCTTTTGGGCTTTGATGGAATCTGTAAATTACTATATTATTTTACCTTCTTTTAAGCGTCAACTAGAATAAGTGTGCGCTCTGAAATAATCTTGTGATAAATATTATGTTCAATGTTTTAGAGTTATAAACTCGCTACCGATTTAATTCTCAAATTTATTGATTATTACGCTATCAAATGTATTTTTATTTAATGTACATTAATTAAAATTTAAGAAATGTATATATCTAGTACATACTAGTATGCACGAGTAGAATAAAAAATAGTTAATTTAGTAGTTCATATAGTTAACTAAGCTCTATTTTAGTGTGCGGGTTAAAATCAGTCGACAACACACAACAATTGGTAATCAATGGGGAAAATGCTACCAGAAGAGAGTTTCCATGGCACGTTGGTATCTATTTGAATTACGAAAATATCTGCGGAGGATCAATAATCACACCAAAACTCGTTATTTCAGGTAAGACTTTTTCAACATCTTTTCTTAACATAAAGTTATTACATATACATTAATAACGGGTGTCCAACAATTATTGCTGTCCCGGGTGGCGTTGGAATAAAAAACGTAGGTCGATTCTTACATGTTGCAAATAAATGAACTGACATTTTTAATGCACATTTAAGTTATGTTTGACAATTAAAATGTCAGTTCATTTATTTGGCACATGAAAGAATTGATCTACGTTTTTAATTCCAACGCCACCTGGGACTGCAATAATTGTTGGACACCCGTTAGTATAATACATATTATTTAATTTTCTCAATTTTTACTATTAGAAAACATTTATTAACATAACTATGAACGAAATAGAATAACAATTTTAGTTTATGACCATTGTTAGGTTTTCATTGAATACACGAGATACTTTTGTGGTTGTATGTTATTTTATAGCTGCCTCGGAGGTTTGTTTACTCATCTCCATTTTTATGTGAATATTATTGATATATAATAATTTGAATGTGCTCTAAAACGTAAAAAACATTAAAACATTACAAACATGGGAATTTTATAGTAATTGTAGATAATAATTATAACTAATTAATTACAGAGCATATTAAAAAATATATTATTATGAGGAATAAATACAATAATACTTAGTTGACGTAAATTACATACAAAAACTATAGACTCAATATACATAAAGTATGAACACAAATTAGCAAACAAAAAATGATAAACATAAACATATGCACTAATATGTTATATTTATTCATAATAAAATAATCTTAATAACGCTACTATGCTGCATAATATCAATCCTATGCTTACGTAGTAAATTTTAATATCTTAAGGTAAGTGAATTTCACAATTTATAGCAGTATTACTTCCTCTTCTTCTTTCCTCTGTTTTTGCCTCGATAATGATGGGAAATTCTTCGTTTTAACATGGGACGCGGAAGACGTCATCGTTAACGTCATCGGTTCATGGCGCCCCTCCGAAGGAATACACCTTGTCGTAGTGGAGGGGCTCAAAATTAAATCCACAAAGACCTTGAGGGAGTGGATTGTCTTTTGCTAAGAGATTCCGGGGCTCATCACAACATTACAGTGGGACACCGGCAGAAGAAAACCCTAGGTCGGCGGATGCAAACATCGGCTACGAGTGTTTCGTCTACGACGAGGCTCCAAGAGAAGGAGACAGGAGTCGCTGTCGCCAAGGAAGGGGGCGCAGGCCCAGGCGACAGGGAAGATGCAGGCGAGACTACTGGGGGTGCACGGGCAATTGGACAAGGTCGCTAGGGACCTTAGCAACCTAGTCCGTGAAAACCCCAATACTAGTCGAGATAAAGGAGGGAATAAAGGTACTCAGAAGGCTGGTCAGTCAGATCTCCACCGCGGAGATGAAGAGCGCGATCGAGGGGCTAGGGAGTGAAAAAGTCCCGGCGGCAGGCAACGTTAGGATTATGGCCGAGGTCCAGACCCAAACCGAAGAGATAAGAGATGTAGGTAAGACTGACCGGGATAGCAAAATACGTGAACTAACCGCTAAGGTGGATAAGATCGCGGAATAGATCGGCAGGCACCAGGGGAGCACAGGCGGCAGGGACAGTAGGGCAGGCAACTAAGAGGCCGGGTACGGACAACTGGACTAAGGTCATGAAGAAAGGAGCTAAGGCTGGCGCCAGTACACCGGCAGCCGAGGCTGGGAATAAGCGGCCTAACCCCCCACCCGCAATCCAACCTAGGCCTGTCAGGATGATGGTCAACGCGGCATGCAAAAATTATAAAGGAGTCGCTCAGAGCCGTGAAGACGGGTGTGGCCAAGGGAGGGAGAATGGGCCTGGGCTCGACGGCTAAGCGTAGACTGGCGGGTAACATAGTTCTAGAACTGAAGAAAGGGGAAAATGGGGCCGACGTTATCAAGGACATTACCGCGGTGGTTGGTAACGATAACGTAAAGATTACCAATAGGAGCAAGGCAGTGGCAGAAATCAAGGGGCTGGAGATAGACTCCACAGAGGAGAAAATAATAGCCAAAGTGGCAGAATGCACCGGAGTACAAGCTGAAATGGTGAAAATCTTATGGATTAGGACGTACGGGCCAGACCTTCGAATCGCGCTAGTGGAGAGCGAGAGGGAGGTAATAAGATGCCTCCTGGACAAAAAGAGAATCACGGTGGGATGGGTGGAAAGCTGCCATATATGCAGAGGTTATGGGCATGTAGTGGCCGGAAGCACAAACCCCGACCGACGGGACACGTGCAGGAGGTGCGGGCAGCATGGACATAAAGAGAAAGTTTGCAAAGCGGAGACACCGACTTGCCTACCCTGTGCGGAGGTAAAGAGACTACACACTACACTGGTAGCAAAAGCTGCGAGGCTTACAGAAATGCAAGTGGAACAGCAGACGCCAGAACAGGGAGAAGTAACTCTTCAGGAGACGGTGGAGGCAAAAAACGGCAGACAAGTGGGTATAGCATGAGAAGCGAGAGGTGCGAGGAGGTCGTCCGGAGCGGACGAGGGCGAAGTACGGTCAGTCAGTAGAATTCTGCAAACCAACCTCAACAGGTTCCACGCGGCTTACGACCTCCTGGAGCGAGCCGAATGATGCTAGTAGGGGCAAGCTGGTATAGGGACCAACAGAAGGCGACGTCGGGATATACATCAGGGGCGAAAGGGGCTGTCGGGTAGCCCGTGCAGGGGGATCCTTTGGATCAGGCTAGACGGGGTTGCTATAATTTGCTGCAATGCCTCACCGAACCGAGGAAATGTGGCCACCTTCGTGAGGAGGGAGGCCTCTTCAATTATAGACCTCACATTGGCCACCCCCACGGCATTCAGGATGATCAGGGAGTGGCGGGTGGAAGCCGAGCTGGAGAGCTGTAGCGACCATAGGCACATCAGCTTTGAATTGGTACAAGGCGGCCAGCACATGAAATCGAGGTCTTCAGAGACTTGCTGGGACGTGAGGAGGATGGACACAGGGTATCTGTTGTGCCTGATGGAGGGGAACCTACCCCTTACGGGATCGGCAGAGGCAATGTGCAGAGCCTTCTCGGCGAGGCTCAAGGGAGCATGCAAGTTGACAATCCCCAAGAGGCGACCGGCTATTCTCAATAAGCCGGTATATTAGTGGAATGAGGAAGTGGCCGACAAAAGGAGGGCGGCGAATTCGACGCGCAGGGACCTTATCAGGTGCAGAAGGGCAGATGGCGGCGAGCTAGAAGTGTTAGTGGAGGCCAGAAAGATGACGAAAATAGCTCTTAGGACGGCCATCATAAGGAGCAAGAGAACGAAATGGAAAGAGCTGTGCCAGGAGCTGGAGGCGGACGTCTGGGGTAAGCCCTATAGGTTGGTGGCCAAGAGGATGGGGGCCATGTCTCCGGCCATTGGCTCACTGGTGCCGAGAGGAGTGGAGGATGCGGTGCGGGTGCTATTACCACCTGGAAACAAACTCCCGCCTTAACAGAATGACAACGCGATCAGCGAACAGGACATGTTCAGCGTCAGGGACATAGTAAGGGCAGCCAGTGCGCTACCAAAGAAGAAAGCGCCGGGTCCTGGCGGGATTCCTAATAAGGCTATCAGGGCTCTGGTAATGGAACATCCGGCGCAGGTTAGGGAGGCGTTTAACCAGTACCTAAGGGAGGGGGTATTTCCCAAAGCCTACAAGGTGGCCAAACTGGTTCTGCTGCCTAAGGGTAAGAAGGCGATTCGAGAGCCCGGGGATTGCCGACCCATTTGCCTCACGGACGGCGAGAGCAAGCTGTTCGAGAGACTCCTGGCCGCGAGGCTTGAGAAAGCGATACAGGAGGGCGGAAGCCTCTCTGAATGCCAGTATGGATTCAGGAAAGGCAAATCTACGGAGGACGCTCTTCTCAGAGTCAGGAGAGCGGCGGACGAGGACAATGAGAGGCCGCTAAGGGGAAGAAGGCATTGCCTGGCGATTTCGATCGAGATGTCAGGAATGCCTTCAACTCGTTACCCTGGCGTACGATCGCGAGGGCCCTAGACAGGTGGAGGTTTCCCAATTACCTCAATACGATGATTAGGAGTTTCAGGTCAGACCGCACGCTCGTTTTCGAGTGAACAGGTGGCAGTACGCGTGAGGTAGAACTCTCTGCTGGCATACCCCAGGGATAAGTGCTGCGACCGGCCTTATGGATCCTGGCTTATGACGGGGTGTTTCTTTCGGCTGTCCCTACCAGTAGGGGTGGAGTTGGTGGGGTTCGCGAATGACATCCTGCTTATAGTCAGGAACCGTAACATTGAAGAGCTAAAGATAGCGGCGCAACAGGGTACTGAGAAGGTGGCCGAATGGCTGACTGGTGCATGACTGGAGTTGGCAGTCCATAAGACGGGGGCGGTCTGGCTGTTCACGAGGAGGTCAGGTAGAAAGAACGATGAAACTATTCGCTTGCTCGGGCAGAATATTCGGGTAAGCAAGTCGATGAAGTACCTGGGCGTGGTGCTGGAGGCCAACACCTACCACAGCGCACAGCTGCTGGCAGCAGCGGAGGGGGCAGCCAGAACAGCCAGGGCAGTAGCCAGAATTATGGCCAATATCGGCGGACCGCGAGAAGGGGGAAGGAGGTCACTACTTAGGGCAATCAAGGCCAAGCTGCTCTATGCCGCCCCGGCGTGGGATAGGTGTGTCGGTTCACAAAGAAACCGAGAATGACTCCAGAGAGCCTTGAGGCCGGGGGTGTTAAGGATCCTTCGAGGCTACCGCACGGTAGCAACAGAGGCGGCAGAGGTTCTGGGCTCATCTGCACCCCCGGACCTACTCATCATACAGCGCTCTTCCGCCCATGAAAAGGTGGCGCAGGGGGGCGATAAGCGGTTGGCTAGTAAGGAGGCCTATGACAGGTTGTTAGAGGAGTGGCAGAGCAAATGGGCCACTGGGGTAAAGGGTGCGTGGTCGAGGAAGTTAATCCCGGACCTTAGACCCTAAGCAGGACGCGGACATGGGGAGACCGACTATTTCCTCTCCCAGATCCTCACTGGGCATGGAAGCTTCCAGACCTACCTGGTAAGGATCGGCAAGGCTGCTGTAGCGACGTGCACCTGGTGCGGTCAGTGCCAGGACGATGTCGAGCACACAATTGCAGTGTGTCCGAGGTGGGCGGAAGAAAGAGAAGTGCTCGAAATGACGCTTCAAGGGCCGTTGGAGGCAGAAACACTGGTCGAGCACACGCTCGAATTCTCGGAGAATTGGGATGCGGTGGCGGCATTTGCCAGAAGTGTGTTAAGGAAGAAGGAAGAGGCGGAGCACCATATATAATGGTGCCCAGACCTATACCTGTATATATTTGTATATAATTTTGTAACTGGTTTATATTGCTGTTCGCTGTTATTGTATATGTATGTAATGTAATTGTAAATAAAGATTAAATTTACAAATAGTAGAATAACTAAATTATAACAAAAATACCATTAAAAAATTAATAAACAAATATTCATACAAACACAGAATAAAATCCATAACTTGTTTAAACCAAATGAATGAATATACACAAAAGAAATATTGTAGATTAATTTATGTACCAACGTTAGAAAATAAATTCCAGAAAATGTATAAAAATTCAACCACTACCCTGCCCTTTACATAAACACACAATTCAAAACATTTTTAGGCAATACATTTAACAAAATAGATGACATTCAAAAATCAGGTATATTCAATAAATTGCAACTAATGCGACAAAATTTATTTAGGACAAACGCAAAGAAATTTAAGCACATGATTTAAAGAACACATCTACCATATTAAAAATCAAACCCCTGAGAAATCAGCTGCCGCTTATAATTCACTGAATACAATTCATGGATTTTCGATCAACAATACAAATTTATTAAAATTTTCGTCATCTTACAAATTAAATATGTAAGAAGCAATGTAAATGAAAAAACATGAAAACAAATTACTCAATTTTGATTTAAGACAGTTAAATAATCCAATACTAAAACTAAAACATGCGTTTTGTCCCAATTAACAATATTGTAAACCTTTTTCTGTTTAAACCCAACCCAAATTTTTCAATTATTTTTATTTAATTAATCAATATTATATATTTTTTAATGTCATTTAATTATTGATAAGGAACACTTTTTGTTCGAAATGTACATTTAGTTAATAAAAGCAAATTTGTGAAGAAAGTACTAATATTTTGAATACAATTTACCATGAGTGTTTCTCATATTGTCCAGATAGGAAATATAACATTTTAGTTTTTTGTCACATTGCTTCTTCTCTGGAATAGACTTATTGAAATGCTGTATAAAAATCTATCGAAACATTAGTTTGCGTTGTAAATATCATTAATAAAATCCCATGACTCATTATCCAATAACTGGAATAAAGTAAATTTGCCTTAGCTAGTGATAGGACGGACAAGTTCAAAATATGGTTTATTAACTAATTTGTTGACTAACATAGTAAAATTTATGCGCTAGCAAGGGGTAATAGGGGTGACTTCGACGCAAAAGCCCATCAGTGGGAAGATCTTAAGATGTAGTTGTTCATTAAAGCAGCGGAGTTGACGTTGGTACACTTGCGGGCCCTGGGTGCAATATGGTGTGTGGCCCGAAAGATAGCCATGTGATGGAACATTAGGCGAAATTATGCGCCAGAGGAGTCGATAAAGGAATTTACAAAAGAAGAGACAAGAGAAAGAAAAAGAGCTTATGGGAGCTAGAAATAAGAGTGCCGGGCAAAGTAGTATATATTATTGAAAAAAGGAAGTAGTCATGGCGACATTGAGGTGCACAGAGTCTTCACTAGGTGTAGAATCAGAGGAAGTACCAGGATGCTCCAGGATAAGGTGGAGCTTGTTAACTGGAGGAGACTACAAAATCTTTGCCAAAAGGATAACTTTCTCAACTTGAGTGCACTAGTGCCAAGAGGAATAAAGGCGGTCACTGAGGCATTGTTCTCGAAGCAGGAGGAACGGAGGAATACCGGGGTGTCACTAAACACTAAACGAGAAAGAATTATTTACTGTGTTTACGCTACTGGTAATCCGAATAAGGCATTAAGACGGTTGCAGGTGACAATCTAGTGAAAGTTACAGAATTGATGAACCAGTCCCTCTAACGACATTCAAGAAGAAGAGCCGATAGGCAAAACTTAAAAACCATCAAACCTCAAGCCATTAGGGCATGAGTTACAGACAAAAATAGCATGAAATGCGTGGGTGCAATCATAGAGGCATACCCACATTATTCATGGCATGATCTGGTGTACTACTGGCGAATGTAGGAAGGCCAAGCGAAATCATGAGGAGACTGAATTTTGTTGTCAAATACAATTCAGTGATAGGTATACGCGCACTTGATTAAAATTAGATCTATCAATTTACTTTTGCAACACTTATCTCAGAAACCCTATCAAAAAAGCTATTTATAAAATACACATTTTGTCATTTTCAATAATAATTTGTTATATGTTGTACATGCAACTTCTTAAAAACCAAAATATTCAGTAGATGTAATAGGATTTTACTATATAAGACTTTTATTTTTATATTAGATAATAAAAACAAACAAAAATTGAGATCAAAAGTTAAAACAAAGTTTTAAAAAGAATAAATGAGTATTCTCTAAAGAATAATATTCAACCTAGGGCGCAGTATTGCCGAGAAAAGTACGGAGAAAATAATAACTGTCGGTTTATAACAAAATGCATGTGGATTATTCCTGGATTTACCTTTTATAAACATTTTGCAACAGTTATAGGTTATCATTAAGAGTTAACCTAATAGTTCCCAAAAGTTTGACATGTCTATCCGTGTGTATATTTTCGTATGTCAATCTTCTCGCGATAATACGTTGCAACCATTGGCACGTGGTATTTTATGATATAAACACTAAAGTATGTTTATACTACTAAAAATATTATGTAACATATGTAATTGTACTAGACGTGGATTCGTTTAGATCCATAAGCATAACTAACAAGATCTAGTCGACAGTTGATTTAAAATTTGCTTTCGGTCTAATAATCAGTAGATACCATATGAGAGTATTAATCTTTCTCTTATATTTAAGCCGGCTGCTGACCTTATTTCTCTCGATATAATCAAACAACATGATCCAAAATAGCTGGATTGTGATCTTAGATGGTTTGAGTTGAGATTTTCCAAGGGAGCTGTGTACACAACGTCAAGATTGTGATTTGAATTCGAGGGATAAGACGTTCTTTCAAACACTAGCATATTATGAGTATCATTCTCATTCGTGGATTTACTCAGGAAGGCCGTTTCCATTCCGAAAGATGAGATAACAAGATATCCGTTTATGTGGGACATAGCTAAAGCGTGGAAGTTCAAAACTAAGCATAATTATTACAGAAGGCATAAGTCTAAAAAAACTATATTTTGTCGGCTTTCAAAATGAGGTAAGACAGAAAATTTTTGGACTTCTTCAGGCACAAGCAGAACTCTGAACCCTCAGAAGGGTGATTACTCTGAGGACATTCTCAACTAGAATATCAACAGGGATGCTCCTAAAAATGACTGAGGGTTTTATTCTCATGTAGTTCAAACCTATGATTTTAAAGATGTTTTTTGTCTAGAAGAATTCTACGTTTCTCAAGTAAGATTAATGAATACCGTGGACTTCCCTGGGGTTGGCAAGAATGCTAACATTGATATTGTCGCACTTTATAATTAAGTCCATCTAGGAAGAGGAACATTTCTTAATTGTTGAGGGATCACTCACTCAATTTAACACACACACATACATTTGAATAATGTCGCTATCATAAAAGAAGAATTAAAATTTTATAACTCCATAATAATATTCCGTTACCGTCATCAACTAGACTGTGCTTATGAAATCAATTTATAGCTGTTGTTCACAGAAAACAAAAATTTAGTATTTATATTAGATAATAATTTGCATCATTTGTAGAGAATTTCTATGCCTGCATTCGTGTATTTAATGGATACATTTTTCCTTAACTTAACTCTTGCTTAATGCATATATATATGTCCGACAAGCGTTAATTTAAAGGTTACAATTTCTGTCCTGAAAATAATTTCATTTACTGTTCTGTGAAAACTTGTGTAAGATATTATTCACATAACCATTATTATTATATAGGAAGCAACTAATTATATAAAAAGACGGAGAAACTGATTTACATGGAATTCAAAAATGTTTGAATTGGATTTAAGAAGAAGAATTAAAATTAAATAAGTTTTGATAAAGGGACGTTGAGTTGCCAAAACTATACTCAACGAAAAATAAATAGTGTTATACAAAGAAAGTTAGATAGTGTTTTTATTTATACTGAACATGTTTTATGAAGTAGAAACCGCAAAAATCAATAATAGAATTAAATTCAATTAAATATTAGATTGATGAGACTTCATAAAATACTGACACAGTATATAATGTGTTTACAACCATGTATTTTATCAGTATTTTATGAAGAAATTTAATTAACACTTACATATTTTCTTAGATAATTTTTAGTTATTTTATTTATTGTACCAAATTTTAATTAATTAATATATGCCGACATTATAGTTAAATGTAATTAGATATACTTCGTGACTTTTTAATTCCTAAAATTAAAATTAAAATAGTACAATAATAATAACTTGAAATTAATTCATTTGTTTGTTTGTTTCAGCTGCTCATTGCTTCGAATCAACAGCAACAGGAACATATTTAGTCGGTGCTGGAAAATTCTACAGACAATACAACGAAACAAAAGATGATCAAGCCCAATTTTCAAAGGTGTGGTTGAATACAATTTTTAGTAGCTATTTAACAATATTTTTTTACAGATCACTGAAATAATAATACATGAAGATTATAATGGAGGCGACCCTTTTGAAGCATTCGATCTAGCTGTTCTTGTACTGGCGGATCCATTTAAAATGACAAAATACGTTCTTCCTGTGTGCTTGGACTCGACAGATTTCGACCTATCAAATTTAATAAATAAAGTGGGAATTGTGAGGACCTTTAAATCATTCTGAGTATATAATTTATTGCAACAAATATTTTAGGTAATTGGATGGGGCTGGACAGTAGAAACAGGAAAACCATCAGATACTTTAAAATTTTATAAGGTAGAATATAAAACAAAGGAAACCTGTGTTTTACCACGAGACTTTCTGCAGTACTACTTGCCATACGCACAAGATAAATTGTGTGCCGGCTTATTAAATAAAGGTAGGAATAATTGTAGAAATAAGTAAAATTTAATAAATTTAATTTTATATTTTAGGTCAAAATTCTTGTAAAGTTCACAGCGGTGGTGGCTTAGTTTTTCTAAATGATTTTAAAAGATATGTCTTACGTGGTATTGTCAGTGTTGCACCACGCAGAGATAGTAGTTGTGATTCTAATGAATATACACTCTATACTTCCCTACAATACCACATGCGTTATATAGGACTACTGAAGAACAAGTACCGGCTATAAATTGTAAATAATAAATCCTCCACAATTAAAATCAATTATAATACGGCATTTTAAGATTAAAGATGATATTTATTGTATTAGATCGGTAAAGTCCAAATAAAACTGTTATTAGGTATCTTCCGACGATGTAAAATGTAAAATATGTGTGATGTCTTTTAAAAAATTTTGAGATATTCAAATATTTTGCTTTTCCTTATGATGTTCCTATCAATATTTACTAGCATGCAAAAATATAAATACGCAGAAGAATATCGTAACTTATTTGCGTATAACGTTATGTACGAGGGTAGATTGAAAAGTTTCCGGAATGGGCAAGAGATGGCGCGCGTATCGTGAAATTGTTATGATGGTTGTCAAGGCTAACCTATTTTAGGTAAGCTGTCAAATTTTCAGACACGTGCGTAGTTCCGTTTTTGTTTACTAGGATATCTTGTGAAGCAAGTCAGGCACTTTTGCAAAAATGGATAAAAACGAATTTCGTGCAGTCATCAAACATTTCTGGATGCATGGGGAAAAGGGGACGGAGATACGAGATATTTTGCAGAAAGTTCATGGCACATCCACACCTTCATTTTCGACTATTAGTTTCTGGGTGAGCGAGTTCAAACGTAGCCGTACGAGCACCAAGGATGAACCACGCAGTGGACGTCCAAAAATGGTCACAAATGAAGAAATGGTCGACAATGTCCATGATCTCGTGTTAGCCGATCGACGAGTGAAGTTGCGCGAAATAGTAGAGACCACGGGCATCTCATTCGAACGTGTGCAAAATATCGTGCACGAACATTTGGGCATGAGGAAGCTGTCGGTGCGATGGGTGCCGCGTTTGCTGACTATGGACAACAAATCCAACGGATTTTTTTCGTCGATTCGTGACCGTGGACGAAACATGGATCCACCACTACACACCAGAAACCAAGCAGCAGTCGAAACAGTGGATTTCTCCAGGCGAATCTGCTCCGATTGTTATTAATAATTTTTACATTTGTATTATTAAAATTGAAATAAAAGTTAATAAAACGATAAATGTGCCTTTATCTATTTATTTATTGATTAAATTTTTGTGTTTTGGTTTTTAGGATTTCATGTGTGTGTAAGAAGTGTCTGAAGCAAAGATCTATGAATCCTTTTTGATCTTTAGAAAAATTTATTATTTTGCTGAATACCAAATATACATGAAAATTGATTAACATTGACATTGACTAAAAAGTGTAGAATAATTATCGCATTTATTTACAAATACTTAAATTATATTTTCTTTTTAAATCATCTTTTCGGAACTTATAGGTTATAGGTTAGTGAGGTGTGTAGCCTCTCGTGAACTGCCACCCAACAGATCTATTGCCCTACCCGTAACCAATTACTTCCCAAGCAGTCCCACAAATGAACCTGTTAACTTTCTTGGTGGAGATACTGCCAACTTCTTCGTGAGATAATCGGTCCCTACCGTGTAAGTGTGAAAAACGCTTGTAAACAATCGCGACACAAGTGTATGTGCACGGTCGTTTCATCTGCCGAATCACATAAAAGTTTCCACTTTCCTCTTTTCTCATTTTCCACAAATACTATCGGAGTGCACAATGCCCTGTCATGAGTCCGGTCAAAGTTCTTAGCTCGTTAATTGCGAATTCAAGTACCTTGTGGTTGTGATCGAGTTTAATGAGTCGTTTTGATTAGCGCAGGCCTAGTACATTGTTTCAGTGCTTGCGTATTCTGTCCTCTTCCCATTTCTGCACCACTCTTCTGTGCGACATGGGGAGTCCTTTTGCATGATCTTTTGCGAGTTCATCTGCCACTCCGTTGCCTTTATTATCCCCGTGACCTAGGACCCACATGCGAGAGGAAACTTCGACATTCCCAGACAGTCCACAGTGGACATTGTCTTTGTTGTCACCAGAGAAACTAGCTGTAATGAGGGATTTTTTTCGAGTTTTAAGAAACTGTGTTATATTAAAATTCACCAATTTAGTGTCCGTGGTACTTATAAAAACTGGCCTACCATTAAAAGTTTCTTGGGGTGGTAACACATAGTCATTGTATTTTAGTATGCACTAGTTGGGACTAAAGAGGAACACCCCATGAAGTTGCTGCGTCTCTTTTTATTGGGACAGCTAATTTTCAGAATTTGATCGGTGTCGAAGGCGGCGGAAGCTGATTGGTAATTGAGTGTATTCGCAACCTTCAATTTTTCCATAATTTATTAGATGCTTCGCACAAACAAGTTTCTAATTTTCCAATAAATTTTCGGGACATTGGTAGTTTGATTTTGGGATAATCGTTCTATATTCTGATTCGCATTTAGTTGGAGTGAGGTACATAAAGTATAAATTGAATGAATGTTCGTAGTTAATGGGAATGGATAGAAAATAATTTATTCGCGTCTCTTTGTTTAAACAATTAACTGATACACTGGTTTCAAAACCAAGATATTTTCCGGTTTAAGTTCGAACGGTAACCTTCCGTCATAATGTTTGGAGATTCTTAATACTTCTAAATATAACTCACAATGTTGATGGTCAATTTCTTGATTTAATATTGCTGATAATTGTAAGATCCTAGAACTTAGAACATATTGATTATCACTAATGTCTGGAATAGTATTTATTAAATTTGTACTTTTTCTGTATCCGAAATTTAGTTGATTTTGAAAACTTTCTTGATTTGAATTCATTATAATTCATATTTCCAGTTATAGTTTTAATAATTGTACCCAATTCATTGAACTCTTTTAAACTCATTTTGGTGCAACGTACATTTGTATCGTTGTTATTTTATCAAAATTATCGTTTCGTGATAAAGTAAGCTATGATTTTAAAAATCGTTATTAAATTTGGAAATATTAGTAATTATTTCATTTAGACATTCATATTGATTGTTAAGTTTACCAATTTCTTCATAGAGCGGTTCTAATTCATAATAATATGCAAAAGTATGCTACTGTTTTCTAAACGTCCAGGACCTAAATTTATCAGTAACAATCCGACGTTGTGTGTTCCATAACATAACATTCCATAACAACGCTGCGTCTTACCTACCTTTAAAAGGTAACTTGATGCCTAACATTTTTTTATAATTTATAATAAATGTGATTTTCAAAGTTTAATATCTCTAAAACGGTCAATTTTAGCTTTATAATGTGCTGTACTAATTTTGTTTAGAATTTCGGGAAGAATTAAAATATGGAATAATATACAGGGTGTTCCATTGAAGATAAGGCAAGTTTGTTTCGCCCTGACTTTTTGGCTGATCCTATATACTTAATTTTCCTCTATTCTGATTGATTTTTAAAACATCCTAAAACTTTTGTATACATTTTTTGCTAGGTATCTTACTTTAGGAGATACTCCACCGTTTCCATACATATCAGCAACCCTGTATATAATACATAACTGTAAATTGTAATAATAATTTCTCATCTACCTGACGAAGCCACCATGTAGTGAAACATTGTCGTAGAAATCAAAACATTTTTGAATCCATATACTGTGTCAATATTTTATTAAGTGATATGGAGTTTCAACAAGTAACAGCTTCATGAATAGTATCTATAATTATATTTATTATTAATATATTATCTAGCAATAAGATTTATTTACTTTATTACACATATCAAACAAGTGCTACAATAACATTGTATAAAATTTTATTATTACAGGCATTGCTCCAGCTCCAAGGATTAAGCGTATCGTGCAATATCAACGGAGTAGCTACTTCATGTCATAATCCAGTCGAAGGCACACATGCTATTTTTAAATGCACAACTTCATTTGGCTTTAATCCCAATCCATTGATAACATGTCACGATGGCATGTGAAACCACGACCTTCCAACTTGCATCATAATAAAATTAATGCATTTTTATTTTCAAGTAAATTTTGTTACTAACGATTTCTTAACTTGAAATCAAAATATTTACGTGTATAATTTTCATTATTGCAATCAAAACTATGAATATCAATTTATATTGAATTTATTTAAAAATATATTAAAGTACTCAAAAGTTTGTTAGAAAAAGAAATAAAATTTGGTTAAAAACCGCTTGAAACCGTTAGAATAAAATCGGCGTTGTGTTTGGCCATTAGTAATCTATTTATTTTGTCTATTACTGTAGATTCCTACTTACTATACAAAGTAAGTATTTTTGCATCACTCTTTTTTTGTCAATTTTATAGTTTATGTTTAAATATTACTAATTACTAGAGAGCGGATTTCTAGCATTATGCTTATCCATAATATTAATAGCATCAAACAAATTTCTAAATATTTATACGAATCTTGAAGAAACTGATTACTTAGCGCTAAGTTTTTTTTTGCTTTTTGTGTTTATTTTGACTTTTTGTGCTTATTTTCATGCTTTTTTTTAGATTCTGATGCTTATTTAGAACATTTTCGTAAGCATTTAAAAAACATGTATTAAAATTTCACACTGATATTAAATTAATGTGCTAATATAGATAATTTTCGTAAAAAGCTATATCCCATCATTTGTAGATTTTATTTGTATTACATATTTTCTTCGTGTCTTTTGACAACATAATTGTTTAAAATATTCGTAATATGATACAATAATTATAATGAATTTTAATATTAATAAATATTAGTATACATTACCAATTTACAATGGATTCGTTTATAAATAAGTAGATATAATAGACCGTCTCATTATTCAGATAATACAGACGAACGCTTCATAGGAATCACACCTATGATATTCCGCATGTAAACGTCGTTAAACTGCGACTATATCAAACCGTCCCGAGCGGCTTAATATAAAGAAGTTATTTTAACATCAATAAATCGTTATTAATGGGATGCCGCGAAATTAACGATCGTCTTTTATCGGCGTCTATAAACACTGCTTAATTGTACACGCGCGCAGGATATGGCGAAACTCATCATCGTGTGAATATGAATCAAATTTTTCTAGCATACGAGTACAAATAAGTGATAATTAGGAAGCGTTAACAGAAATTTATTTACATTTTAACTACCAATTGATTAACATGAAAAATAAATTTTCATGATAAAATAATTATTTCATTTTAATTTATAAAAAATCGGCCAAGAAAATTCAGATCAAAGAAGTAACACTAATTTTTTTTCTATTTCAACCATTCTTTCTTAATAATAAATGTTAATTATTTTGTATACATTTTAATTAAGTCATTTTGTTGCAAGTTCATCTAGAAATATTAATTAACCTAAACATATTAACAAATAAATTTTCAATATATTAATTATTATTATTAATACTCATATATGCTGATCTTATCTAATCTAATCTAACCTCACCTAAACCTAACCTAACCTGACCTAACCATAAAATAAAGATATTGTTATTAATCACATTTGTTGAACTTATCTAATCTAATCTAACCTCACCTAAACCTAACCTAACCTGACCTAATCTAAAAATAAAGATATTATTATTCTTATTATAATTATTATTCACATATACATTTAATATACTCTATGAAATATAATCAAAATTCAACATTAAATGAATGTATACAAACTAAAAAAATTAAGTTCACGTATTTGCATTAAATTTTTTAATAATATTATATTGTAATTCATTAAAATAAGGAAGAAACAGTAGGAAATATAATTTTAATTATATATAATTTCCATTATTTTTAATTTATTAAGGCAGCAATTTAAACATTCCAGTAGATATAATACAATTAGTATATTAAATCCAATATAAATGGATATTATTGTTTATGTCGCATAATTCCCCGTGCGTATATATTTCGAAACAGTAACTTGATACGCTCGATCATAAATTTGGCGGTTTGTCTACTTAATGATTCGTACACAACTAAAACAACATCTTTATATTATGCCGCTTGGGCCAGGATGATGTGTTCCAGTTAAACTAGGCCCAAACAGGGGCCCCAGAAAGTATTAAATGGAGTCACAGATAAATTATATTATATAATTCACATGTATATGTAACCCATAATGCAAAAGGTAAAAACCACAATACAAGAGACTATCCATAATTAACAAGTGAAAATAATACATTATTTTGTAAGGAATGTTTAACACGTTGACGCCGGCGTTTTTGTACCCTACAATTATTCATTTAAAATGACAAAATTTGGCTTGCACGCCTATGGTTGTTATGGTTGCTATGGTAACTGAAGTCCTAGATGTGCGATAATAGGTGTTTATTGTCAACATGGAAGTAATCAGTGGCGTACCAAAAGCGTAAAAACTTGTGTACCACCGGTGGTACCCGCCGGCGCACAGTGTGACAAATAGCCAATCTGAAGGGAAAAAATTCTTATTGTTTTAATAGAAGTTTTTAATTATTTTTTAACGGTTATATAACAATAATTAAACTGTTAAAATAAAGAAATACATTTTAATTTAACATAAACTATACAAATATATGTAAATCATAATTATTTAAATATTTTGGAATTTGGCCGATCACTTAGTAGTATGTTATTATTAGTAGCTTCTATAATATTATTTTCAGCTTCTATAACTAACGCCGAAGAATTTGCTAACAGGGCTAATAGTTCAGTAGATAATGGTGTGCGTTTATTTGTTGTAGAAACTCTCAAACTTGAAATAAGTGGGTCCGACGATACTAATAACATGGATAATAGGTCTCTATTTGTGTGCCATCTAGATATTTTTCTAGTGCAATGCTCTCTATAACGTCTACAATCTTTATTCCTAGCTTCCATAGCTTCTTCAGACATTTGTCCTATCGGTAAGATACATGAATTGACAATTTCTGGGTCATGAACTAAAATTTTGTGAACGCGTGTGGGCATATAATACCGCGGATATAAATTAATATACAATTGTCGCGTATCTTCCACGTAATTTGCAAACGCATTGATATTTAATAAATTTAAAAATACGAAAACATTTCGTGAATCTACAACAATGAGTCTTACTAAGACTACAAAACAAATTAATTTGAAACAACTACTTCTCTAGCTAATACTTCGACAGACATTGAATAATACAAATTAATTTGCGTGTTACAAATAATACAACTATTAAAGCAACACTAGTTTGAATGAAATTATTTCTGTTGAATAAACTAATAAATGATAAAATGTACTTTAGATTGTTTAAATGTAATTATAACATGAATAACTATGAAAAGTGAATTTTAAACTAATTTATGCTAATTTAATTTAATGAAATCAGTTTAAAATTCATTTTTCATAGTTATTCATGTTATAGTTACATTTAAACAATCTAAAGTACATTTTATCATTTATTAGTTTATTCAACAGAAATAATTTCATTCAAACTAGTGTTGCTTTAATAGTTGTACTATTTGTAACACGCAAATTAATTTGTATTATTCAATGTCTGTCGAAGTATTAGCTAGAGAAGTAGTTGTTTCAAATTAATTTGTTTTGTAGTCTTAGTAAGACTCATTGTTGTAGATTCACGAAATGTTTTCGTATTTTTAAATTTATTATTTAATTTTCTACAACGAACTAAAGTATTGATATTTATTTCAAAGCAACAAGAAAGTGTTTGTAAAATTACACCAAGTCGTCGAATTAAATTTTCATTAATACCAGTAATTTCAGCGCTCTTAACAGGATCTTTAAAAAATCTATGCGCGGTATTACCATCGTTGGTACTTCCACCACCTTGTTTCGGTTGATCTACAAGAAGTCCTATCTGCTTAAATTTTTCTTGAATTTCTCGTTTTCTTCCCTGAAATTCGATTTTGTCAGCAGAGTCTTTAATTTGCCATTTTCTTATGTGCAATCTATACGATACTTGCAACAAACATTCGAAACTACGAATCCACGCATGTAAACTGGATATACCAAATGCATACATATCCGAATTAGGTATCATTTTACGTTTATCTTTCTCATTCATCATTTTTGGTATAGCACCACAAATATAACATTTTTGAGTCGACTTATTATCAGCTAATGCGTTACAAACTTTGCCATCAACCATTGTTAAAATAAGAGTCGTCTTTACTGATAATTATAAGTTAGAAATGTCTAAAGTAGTGGGAGATAAAACAGATATTTGTTGTTTAATTTTCTCAGTTTCTTCTTTAATTAGAGCAGGCGACTCTTTTGCAAAAAATAATTTAATTGGACGACAATATCTTGTCGACGATGCCCTTAAATTTTGCCAAATAATTTTCTTCTTACTATTTTTATCTGTATAATTTAGTTGAACCAATCTCAAATAAATGTTCGTCTGTACAAGTATTATTGTTTTGTTCCGTAAATTTTTGTTTATATAAACTGTGACCCCCACTACCGTCACACCCCCATTTACAAATTAATAATAAATTGCACAAATCCGGTAAGATACTATTAATAACAACTTCTTGCATTTTAATTAGTCGTTTTACGGTACAATATATAATTCTTTGTAATTTTACTTCTGCAAACGTTTCACTTATTGTAACACTGTCCTGAGGTGGATAACATAATTCTTTTGTTTTGCGTATAACATAATACGGCGGGTAAAGATCATGACGCCTTTGCTTAGCCTGTGTTTGGATTAATTTATGTGTATGAACCGAATGGCCTGCATCTAGAAAGTAAGCCAATGCCTCTTCATCCGTATATTTTATTAGTTTTGACGCAACTTGTATCCTAGCTTTTTTAATTTGTGTAGCTACCTGTGCAGATCCAGATGACACTTCATTGAAATTAGCAGCTGCATCTCTCTTGCCTGAAGCTCGAAGACTCATCTCAGCTGCCGTATAAATTTCTTCACAACTTTTTGTCTTCAATAATTCTGTATCTCTATCAAGCCAATCCGAATAAGAGTTTAAAAATACACTCTTTATTCGTCGACATTTAGTCCAACGAATATTTATTTTTGATATAAAACGTGATATTATTAAATTCATTTGTTTGTCAATATCATCATTGTCATCTTGCAAATTAAAATATGAGACAACAAAAGCCTTCAGGTTTCTACTGCGAGACGTATTTTTGCTATTTACCCATATATCAAACATACGTCTCCGCGAAATTGAGATCGTCGACTCTGAAAATTTTACATAACTTTGATATTAGCAAATACTAGCAGTTGAGTTTTGCATATAAGGTTGTTGAAGGTCTATAGGTTATAATGCGACAAAAATCACAGTGGGGTTTTGTGGGGATTTTTTTATAACCTTTGCCGAATATGATAAATACAGGAAAAAATTGTCTATCCGCGTATACATAAAACACGAAAAAACAAATAAATTTATCTTATTATCTATAATTTAAAGGTTTAGAACATACCTTTAACTATTGTTTCCATTTTGCAGATCGGGAATATCTCTTTATATCAGTAAGTTATTAAGTCGTCAATCAAGAGATGTTTGACAATAGTAAATGCAATGGAAACGCCGCGCGTGCTTTACTAGCGCCCCTAGCGATCGTTTGACGTTATTAGTGTATAAAGACTGTGTTGATACATGCGCTGACTATTCAAAATGAGAATGGAATGGTAATTAGTATTTAGAATTGACTTGGAAAAATTGAATTAATTCCTTCCAGATCGGTGTTTTGACACACTGTGCGGCGTTAACGTGTTAAAATAGTAAGTTTTATTTTAGTTCCGAACTGCAACCTAACTAGTCAAGACTTGTATGTAAAACATGTTATAACGTCACTACATCAAGAACGTTTGAAAAAGCGAACGTTTAGTTCAAAGCTGAACTAAAAAAAACAGCACAATTTCACAATCTTTAGCATCATCTTCAACAAACAATGGACAATTTAAATTAAATTCACATTTGTACAAAATACCTTTACATTCGAATATCCCTTTAAGAAAATTACAAAATAATGAATTTAAATCTTTCTTGGGAAAATATTGTAAAATGCTCATTCCTGAGAAAAAATTATGTAGCTCTTCCGTACTATGAAACCATACAAAAAATTAAAGATATTATTAACAATAATTATATGTGGTTTGATGTGGATGAAACCACAGACGCTTGTTTAATTTAATAATAGGAGTTTAACATGAAGACATCCGACCAATAGTACATATTTTGATATATAAAAAAGAATTGAATAAAACTGATAATAACATTAGCAAAATTCATAAATGATGGACTGACAAGCTTATTTTTGCCGTAGACAATACCAAGTTACAAAATTTTACTAATAATGCATTTTGTGCATTGTACAAGTTTAGCACATGGATAGAAACGAATTTCTGAAACTATAAGAAAGAAATTTCCATTTGTAGAAACTATAATAAAATATGGAAAAATAGTTCTTATATTCTTGTGTGAGTGCAATTATTCAAGGAGTCATTACCTGATATCTCATTAACTCATAAATCAGTGCTAACAAAATGGGGAACTAGGCTATATATAGGGTCCGCCAATAAGGGCGCGTGAACTTTAAAATTGAATAAAACAAGTTGTGTGTGAGGTAGAAACGAAATTTATTTTTCATTCGAAAGGGTATTCGACCCCATTAAGTATGGAAGATAACATCGTTCAAATGACCACCGCGGCCTCGTTTGGTAGCCCGGATCCGGGAGGTCCAATTTTTGATGACTCTGGAGCACATATCGGCCTCAATTTGAGCGATGGCGTTGCGTATGTTGACTTTGAGGTCATCGGTGTTTAGAGGCTTGTTGGCGTAGACCAGCGACTTGAGATAGCCCCAGAGAAAAAAGTCTAAAGGTGTTAAATCGCACGATCTCGGTGGCCAGTTGATATCGCCTCCGCGCGAGATGACCATGTCCGGAAATCGCTCGTGCAGAATGTCCATTGTGGCATGGGCTGTGTGGCACGTGGCGCCGTCCTGCTGGAACCACATGTCGTCCGTGTCCATATCATCCAGTTTAGGCCAAAAGAAGTTGGTTATCATCGACCTGTAGCGCTTCCCATTGACGGTTATGGCCGCCCCAGCGTCGTTCTCAAAAAAGTACGGACCGATGATGCCGTCGGCCCAAAATCCACACCAAACAGTGACTTTCTGGGGATGCATTGCCAGTCGACTCGAATTTGCCCACCAATCGACAGATAGTCGACTCTACAGGCCGATCATCGCGACCGTAAAATGGGCGAAGTGCGCGGAACGTTGCTCGAACTGATGACCCATTTTCGTAAAACAATTTAATAATTTGCACGTGCTGCTCGACACTCAAACTTGCCATGGTGATTTGGGGTTATATACTGAACAAATGACAGCAACTTTGACAGCTCTACCTCGAACCACATGGCCGCACCCTTCCGGCAAACTTCGCGCGTCCCTATTGGCGGACCCTTCACTACTATGTACTATGCGAAAAAATTTGAAGAATTTAATAAGGTTATATACAAATTTCCCGAAACTACAAGCAAATCAGTTAATGGCTGTCAAACAGTTCTTAAGAAACAATAGCTTCCTTCAAAACAATTTAGTTACATAAAATCGCGTTTAAATTTTGTGAGCAACACAATCAAATCTTTATAAAAGCAGATTCAATTTAGAAAATACCTGGACGCATTGGCCAAGAAATCAAACTAATACCGAAAGAAGTATTCGGTGAAAATGAATGAATATTAAATAAATTAAACTTGATTTTGAATGGCAATTTTCAAATGGATTCAGCTATAATTTAAAATAAAGAGAAGCTTTTCCACTTTCAAAAATTTATTGAGCGTCAGAAGTAATAATTTGTACAATTAAACCCCTAAAACAACATTTAATGATCTACTGTTTTCATGAATAGATTTTAGTTATTTTGAAATGTATACAAAATTACAATTTAATTTTTAAATACTTACATAATATTATAGATTGGGTAAAGAAAGTATGTTTATTTTAGTTTTAAACAGAATTTCTATGTTAAACATGTTGATAAACGTGTAACATATTAAAAAAAATAGTTTTCTTTAGTGCTTTTTTTTCGTGTTTTTATGCCATTATTCAACATCTCCTTCTTAATTTCTAGTAGGAACCATTTAGGAGGAGTATGGTGGGTTTTTTTAATAAGAATATCCGCTTTTAAGATCAATCATTGAGAAAAGAGTAGCTAATGTGTATTAAGTATAGTCGATTCGAGGTAGATAACTGTCATTTTTAGTCACATTCAGTTAGCAATAAACAATACAAAGGCTATTCTTTCTCTAGTATTTTAGTTTATTTTTCCCCAGTATTTTATGATAAACTCCTTTATTTTATTGATTTTAGTTGATCTGGTGTAAAGATCTAATATGGTTTAAGAAATATAATGTAATTATGTAATTATTAGCATTAGGTATATTATAAGAAATTCCTTTTTAAACGAGTACTTATATAGGGAGCTGCAATGATATAAACCCTTTTCTCTTTATAAACCTGTTAAAATTACTTTTGTACATTATTATTGATAATGGCCCACTGCCGAAATTAGACCGGTATTAAAATAAAAAATAAAGTGAAATGGACAAAGTCAATTTGTAATCAACTACTTATTAACACAAAACATTATTTAAATATGAATAATGTGTTTATAATGTACTCGGCATAAAACAAAAATCCAGTCTTTTTACAATAATAAAATGTATTTAATCCTTCAGTTCGTTCTAGAAAATTAAATAATAATTTAATTTAAATTACTTTTTACAATATAACTACTACAATGTCTTACTAACAATATTAAAAGAAAATGCATTACACCAAGCACAAATTAAATAATTCTTAAAATAATCACTGGTGTTATATTATATGCACCATTACAACGTAAAGGGTCGTGAAGGGCAACGTTCCGCTACCTGCAATAGTGTCGCGATTGGAGTTGTGTGGTCCTCCTCATAAATTTTTCGACACTTCATTTTAATGGGTGTTAACACTTGTTTCTCAGTAGGCACCCTGTCAAACTTAAATAACGATTGTGGGACATTTGCCCCCTTCGCAAAACAGTAACGGTTCCAGTTTGTATTGTCCGAGGTAAATTTTACTATTTTATCTAGTATACTTTTCCTTCTTCGAAGCTAAACTATATATCGGAATGAATTTGATTATAGAGAGATCACCTATCGTGTTAAATTTGTTTAATTTCAGATATGAGATATCATCTAGTTGTGAGATGTGAATGTAAATAATACTATTTTTATTTCCTTTTAATTTTTTGTATGAAATTCATCATTAATAAAGTATTAATAAAGTTATTATTTCTCACTTGCTAAATAAAATTTTGGGGCGCGATGAATTCATTTAGATCCATTTTTTTTCCAGACCAACAGAACAGCAATATAACAAGAAAGTGGTCATATTTGAATAATAAAATATATTAAAATCCTAGAGTTCGTTGTAGAAAATTAACTAATAATATAAAAATACGAAAACATTTCTTGATTCTACAACAATGAGTCTTACTAAGACTACAAAACAAATTACTTGTTGAAACAACTACTTTTCTGGCTAATACCTCGACAGACATTGAATGATTTCAAAAGATCGAAACACGCGTCTGCAGATGATTATAAACTGGAATGCTAGATAATTTAATTGCTTGTCAAATTTTCTAAGCGACTTTTTGTGCGAAGATAATTTAAACCCTCTTGTAAATGATATTACTAGGGTACAAAAAATTCCAAATTCAAATCAATTAACAACATCATCAATTGATTACATAATTACAAATAACACAGAGATTGTAAGATTATTTGGCACAGACAGCTAAAATACAAATAAATTTGCCTCCACATAACAAATATACTTATGCAATGATCAGTGACTTTTCACCTATTACTATTAATACATTCAGGCAACATTTTATTAAACATAGCATAAACATTTACTGGTCTTATGAAAATGATGTCGACTTCGACTTCTTTAATAATTTCTACGAACAGTTAAAATTGAGTTTTGAAATAGCTTTCCCAAAGAGGAAAATCCGGCATAAAGACCCCAATCTCGAACGACAGAAAATCCATTTCTCATTAGAGGTTCAAAAATTATACAATGAAGTAAAAAACCGATTTCATTACTAACGAGACTGGTAGAGAAGATCTAAAATCAGCCCTAAAACGCAATAGAAAGCTTCTTAATGAATGAAAAATGTTTTAAAAAAAGGAGACATTAACATAGTTTTTAAATCAAGTAATAAGTTACGTAATTTAATTTTCGAAAATTAGACATTATGTACAAATCAGGAGTCTATAGTTTAACATGCCCAGATTGTAAAGGAGTGTACATCGGGCAATCTGGTCGTAATTTTCACATATGTTTAAAAGAACATGAACGATCATTTAAATTAAATCAAAATAATTCAACGTTTGCAAATCATTTGTTAGAAACGGGCCATAAATTTGACAGAGATGTACTTTCGGTAATCCATCTCGCCGAAAAAGGCAAACAGATGGAAGCTCTGGAATTACACAAAACAAAAATTAATCCGGGAATTCCCGTCATTAACGACCAGGTTGACCTGTTGTACACCCCTCTATTTGAAGTTTTTAGTATATATACCTGCATTTTTCTTAATTTAAGTACAGTTTGATAATGATTACCTTGTAATTGAAACTAGTCACGAGAAAATAAAATACAAGTGGTATAAAAAAGTTAAGTGTTTTCTTTATTATAAATCCTTTTCAGACCTACAATTTTCATCTGATAACACTGCTATAATAATTAGCGAATATTATGACAATACATTTTACTTCTCTCCCGTTTCTGAAAATGAAATTATCTCTGTCATACCATCTTTGCGTATTGACGAAATTTAATGGGAATGGTTAAATCAAATGCAGATATCTTAGCACCGTTCTTGTATAATTTAATAAATATTTCTGTAACGCAAGGTAAATAACCCACACAACTAAAAATTGGACAAATAATACCAATATTTAAAAAGGGTGATGATTCGGATATAACCAACTATCGTCCAATTTGTTTGTTAAGTATTCTCTCAAAAATTAAACAGAATATTTTATTTCATTGAAAAATTTAATTTATTAACTGAAAGGCAATATGGATTTCGGCAAGGTAGGTCCACTGAAACTGCGTGCATAAATTTAATACAATCCTGCATTAACGAAATAGATAAAAATAAAGACTCCTATGTTATTTTATTCGACCTTAAAAGGGCATTCTAACCCATAAATATTGATATTTTGCGTGTTAAGTTATTTGATATTGGTTGTGTTAACGACTGGATTGTGTCATATCTCAGGGAAAATTTTTATTTTTGGTATATTGTACTATAATGAATCAATTTCTCTACATCTGTTTCTACTACAAACTTAAAAGATCATTTTGTGAAAAATTTTCACAAATTTGTGCGGTACACCATCGATGTATACTTTGAATAATCCCCGGATAATTCAGGAATAAATTTATATAATACACTTTCTATTTCAATGACAACTCTATTTTTAAACAAATTTAAAGAAAAAATTAAAGTTTTACTTATCCCACCACGCCTTGTACAGTGTTGTTGATTTCATTAATAAGCCATTAGAAACATCAAGCTGAAATATTTTAATTTTAATTTATATATAGGATATTTAGTACTTGGTTTTTAGTTTATATTTATGTACTATGACATGTTTAACATGAACAGAGGAATAAATTCTTATCTTATCTTATCAATGTCTGTCGAGGTATTAGCCAGAGAAGTAGTTGTTTCAACAAGTTATTTGTTTTGTAGTCTTAGTAAGACTCGTTGTAGAATTACGAAATGTTTTCGTATTTTTAAATTATTAGTAAATTTTGTACAACGAACTGAAGGATTTTAATATATTTTATGATAGAAAAGTAATTTGTATGTTACATATAGTACAATTATCAAAGCAACACTAATTTGAGTGAAATTATTTTTATTGAATAAACTAATAACGGATAAAAAATAAAAATGTATTTTAGACTGTTTGAAAGTGACTATAACATGAAAAGTTATTAACAAAATTAAATTTAGACTGATTTCATTAAATTAAACTAGCAAAACAATTAAATAATCTAGCTTTAGTTAAAGTAATTTTAAATTTTATTAGAAATCAAAAAATAATTAGCCATGAAAAAGTTAAAAGTAAAACAATTGCAGTTGTGTAATTTTTAGTTTTGTTTTGTTTTGCATATGACTAAGGATTATAGTTGCAATGTGGAAAATAAAATTACTTACTAAAATAAAATAAGAGCCAATTTCCTCTTTGAAAAAAATCTTCTGTTGAAAGAGTGATTCTAACAGTAATATATATAACTATATAATTAGAGAAGGATTTTTTTAAGCAAAAACTAGAAATTTTCTTCGATAAATGTAGAAAAGATAATAAATGATTTATTAAGAAAAACTATACTACAAAAATACAAGCAAAAAAATATAAATTCAATAATATGATTGCTGGTGTGTTAATATGTGAAGTGACTATCAACTAGTTGCCTTTAACGGGATTTGTAATTCTTATTTTTTCTCGTCAGTGTCTGACGATGTTGGATAATGTGACAAAATGAGTTCAGACGTTGTGAGTAAAGGGATTTGGAATTTTGGGTACCTATTCAAGAAGCAACATATTGTCAGAATAGGAATTAATTAATTACACTAATAAGTATTACAATAATTTTAATTAAAATCAAAATTATCACTTCCCAAACACTGACCTACATTTTTGTAATTTTTAATGTATATATCTTAATCTTGTTAACCATTTTTAACATGATTTGTAAAGTAAAAATCATCATATAATAATTAAAATATCACAAAGCCTTTAAATAAAATATCAACTAATGCTAAATTGACATTTATGTAATTAATTGATAAAATTGTTAGCTATTTAGATCAAACAATAAAGGCAAAAAAATATATGATAAACATTCACATTGCGAAAAATTTACAATTTATTAAATATTTTAAATTACTTAATAATATAACTTTATATTTCTCAGCTTATGCAGTTTAAGCTGCTTTGGTGTAATTAGTTTCACATACTAATTATAAACAATAAATTTTTAAAACACGAAATGGCATCTTAATTAGATACGGCTGACCTTCGGAATTCCCAGACATCTTCACATATCGAGTCGATATTATAACCATGAGTTTATAAAGAGTGCGAAGTGTGAGCGGTCGTTGTGGACTGCAAAGAGAGTAATGAACGTTTTGGTT
Source organism: Ontholestes murinus (assembly GCA_963969525.1). Lineage (NCBI taxonomy): Eukaryota > Metazoa > Arthropoda > Insecta > Coleoptera > Staphylinidae > Ontholestes > Ontholestes murinus. The sequence continues at coordinate 75,167,542 of OZ018387.1, read as the reverse complement.
ATATTTATTATATGTGAGTATGCATTAAGGTCACTGTGAAATAGTGAAGGTTGGGATATAATATATAAAGAATTACTTAATATGCGACCGATCAGTGTTTCCTTTTGTAAACACATATTTCTGCTCCAAAAATACGAAATTAAAATTATGTACCTCAATATTTTTAGGCTGTGTTACATTTGTTAATGTCTAGTAAAGTATTATAATTAAGCAATAAAGTGAAAACAACGTTACTACTCAGAAACCGTAGCATTATTTATTATTTAGAAAGCAAATATGATATTATTTGTCTTATTAAATTGGGTGTGACCTTGCAATCAGAGTTCGTAACCTTTTTGAACTTCCTTTAATTGCCAAACATAAACTACCAAAATATTGAATATGTTTCATAATAAAAGAATACTACCTTTAGTTATTTCATGAAACACTCATTTTTAATTTAGGCTAATATGCATAATCCTACACGGTGGAAAATAAGGATATTGAATTAATAATAATATTAATATTTATTATATTTATTAAAGATCCAAATGTAAATATTTATGGCAATTACTTTTCCATCTTTCTTTAAGAGTTTATTAACAGTATGATAAAATTACAGTTCTGTATTAATATTATAGGCAATAAAGATAAGTTATTAATGGAGCCGGCTGTTTATTTTATTATAGTGTGCTTTTTATATACCGTTGTCACAGAAGATTTATTTAATTATTTAAGATTTAAAATGATATAACACTCTAAAGGTTTTAATTGAATAAGAATTACTACCTAGTAAAAGTCGCAACGATAACGATGAGAGACAATTTTAATCATTTTTTAAACATCCGAGTTTTATTAACTGAGGTGCATAATAGAGTTTGGCCAAATAACAATATCAATATTTCATATTTCCTTTTAATTTGAGTTCTGTTTTATTGATATAACCGTTGATTGAAATATTTCAATCAACTATCATAGTTGTACTATTCGTAACACGCAAATTAATTTTGTTTTATTCAAGGTCTGTCGAGGTATTAGCCAGAGAAGTAGTTGTTTCAAATTAATTTCTTTTCTTCACTTTTGATCATGCACTATCGTAAATTTTATCTTTTGGCCCTTTTCTGTCGTCACATTTAATCCATAATTTCGCTGATTCCTGTTTTCCTTCGTTTCGCCCTTTTGGTACATCCTCCTACGATAAATCCTCCAACATTATACATGGTGGTCTACTGTTTCTTCTAATTTTCGTGTTTCTTCATGTAGAATTATAATTAGAATTAATTTATTCGTGGCAATACCTACAAAGGTTTACACTTGTCCAGTATACATATATAACACATTAAATAAAGAAATATTTTAGTAACGTTACATTATATAAAATGTTTAAAATTAAACACTAAATAATAAATGAATTAAATGTGTTACGATAAAAAAAATAAATAACACAAATAAATCAAGTTCAAACATATTTAAATTATGCAGATTTAAATCACAAATAAAATATATAAAACACAAACTTTTCGATACTATAAAATGCTTTAGAAAGTAAATATTGTTTAATACATGATCTGAACATTTTGTCAAGTTTCTTTATCTCTTGGGGGAGTTTAATAAACAATTGCGGTGCATAATATTGTATTCCACTTCGAAATAATGATAACCTGCAATGTATTGGTCTTCGTGTTTGCATGTTGGATAGTCATGATAGGAGCTTTCAGTGAATACTTTTCAAGATGTTCTTTTGCCTGTAATAGATACTGCAAAATATATAGATTTGGTAATCTTAATATTCCTAATTCAATCAATTTGTATTTATAGTCCTTATATAATAACTGCTAGTATTCTAACAGCTTTACGCTGCAAGCTGAATATTCGTTTTGTTACGCTCGAGTGACCCCAAGCCAGTAATCCGTAAGATAAAAACGAATGACAATGAAAAATAGGAAATTTTCACATTTAAAATATCTTGAAAAAGACATCTATATAAATTTTTCAAGAAATAGATATTTTTTGTAAATTTATTTCCCAAGATAGCAATGTGTATGTCCCATTTTTAAATCATGGTCTATAAGTCCTCCAAGAAATGTATCCGAGCTAATAGCAAATTTTTCTTCATGCTCTCTTAAAGTAAATAACATATTTTTGGTTTTATTCTCATTCAAACATAAATTATTTATTGCCAACCAGGTCTTACAATTTTTTCAAACATCAATTTTACTGATCAGTATATGTTTCTTAATACAACTTGATATGGAGACTGTAGTATCGTTTGCAAATTTGTTCAATGCTACTATTTAAAAATATTATTGACGTAGATCAAGAACAATAATCAATATTTATATCTGCCATTCTGACATTAACAGCCAAAATATTCTCTCCCTAAAAGGTGATGAATTAAAAACTAAAAACAAATCAAAAATTCCAGATGTCGAGGAGTACCCTTGCTGCCTTAACATCATGGTTAATAATTGGGTTTGAGTGGAAGAACATATTTAGTTATTTAGTTGTAAACTCCGCAGGAAATAAAGTGGATTTGCCTTTAGCAGTAATCGGTCGTGCGATTATAGATTTCATTTTACTGTTAGTAGAATCCTTAGGGGCGATATTAAATAAGATTCCTCTATGATCAGAGATTCTTGTTTGCAACGGTTGTACAACTGTGTCTATATTATCGATATAATAATTTAGGCGTGTCGGAAACAAGGGTTCTTTTGTTCTCATAATCATCATTGAAGAGTGAATTGGTTAACCTTTCCATGGGGGGTTTTCCGGTTTATAAATCGATATAATTTTTAGTTGGTTAGAGCATTTGCTAACAGCCTTCCTAAAGAGTTCCATGTTCCTACCGTGATTGTCGCTTAAAGTTAGGATCCTAGATGTGGTGTTGAAAATATCGAATTGTTGATGTGAACCCTTGATTTTGATAACTTCTATTGTTTACGCCGTTTGCTCCAGTTTATATTTTAGTTTATCGTTGTTCTCTTTTGCGGAATTGATTTCGATGGTTAGAATGTTACATTCCTGTTGAACACACTTTGCACAGTTTTTTGTTAGTAAGAATTGAGGATGATGTGATTAGTATCGATGAAGTAAGATGCTGTTGCTTTTGATAGTATTTTAATTCATCCTGCAAATCCGTTTAATCCGATTCATCAATAATTTTTTCAAGGTGTTTCTCTAAATCACTTATTCTATTTGTCAACAATTCTTTATTTTCAAGGGCTACGTTTTCAATTGACTTGAAACGGGTCATAAGTTTTTCAGTGCTGTTTGATTGATTCTTAAGTTTTTTAATCAATCCATCGATGATTTTTTGCTTCATACTTTCGAAACTTTTAAAGAGTCACTTTATGTTCTCCTAGATATTTTAGCTTCTTGTTTTTATTCCTGCAGCTCCGATGGTAAATGCTGTGACAATTAACGCAGTTGAGCGTTGATTTGTGTTATAAAACAATGAGCGGGAGCGAGAGTTGTGACTTGGAATACGGAAATTTATTTTTGATAATATAAAGAGGATACATTTAGTTATGTATTATATTTAAAATATATAAAGTGCTTTGCGCATTCGACTAATTTCAAGGCTAATGACCCAATTTATTGAGTAGCTCGCTATGTTATATGTCTCTAAGAGGATATGTCCTTATTTTAAGTTCATCAATATATTTTAAGAATAGTCTTTGTATATTTTCGAGAAGCTTTTTATAGCTCTCATAATAAGGGTGCTAAATGATAGCATTATACTCAAGTTTCGATCTAACTAAAGAGCAATATTATATGGCTATGCCTTCAGGATTCAAGAATTCTGTGCAGTGAAATAAATCCTAGATTCTTAGAAGCCTGTGAACTGAATGTATCTACATGTGACGTAAAATTGAGTTTGGAAGCAAGGTATTTTATTTCATAAGTCATTTCTAGAATTGTGCCACTGATATAATAGTCATTGATTGTATAATTTATTCTGCTTGGGTAGTTACAATTTTGCATTTTCTTTTATTAAGGTTTTGGCAATTTAGCAAAGACCACAAGATACCATGAATTAACTTCTCACTTAACCCGTGGTGAAACATTTTTATATCAATTAGAGGTTAATTAAACACTTGGTGTAAAATCGTGAAACATCACCAAGTGTTTAATTAACCCACCACAAGATTTTGCTAAAGTTTGGTTACAGAATTTGGCATTTTATCATACTAAAAATTTCAAGATTATCTGCATATCCAAACATATCACATGTTATTGATTCAAGTAGGTCATTTATATACATTACAAATAACAATGGATTATATGAGATTTAAATCGATTATATGTATCATATTGATATCTGTCAAGTAAGTATGATCTAAAGAATGCAATTATATTATTTGAAAGTCCAAAAGCACATAAAAACGCTAAGAGCACTGTTTATCTGTTGATAACCTTGTTGATATGTTACCTGATAACCACGTGTGTATACTGGGCGATTCATAAATTCATTTCAAATGCCTTTGAAAACATAAATAGACCACATCTACTTGATTAGGGATTAGAGTAATATGCACCAGTTTTGATACAGTAATTGGTACATAAATCCATGTTGAATATCTGAAATATGTGGACTTATGTTTTTATAAAAATTAGAGTAAATAAACTGCTCAAAGACTTTAGCAAAGTTGTTTAATATTGTAACAGGTCGGTAGTTCTTTACATTTTGCTCGATCTCCTCTTTAATGGAAAGGACAAACTTTACCTCCCTTCCAAATAATGAAAAATGACGCCTTATTTAAAGACAGATTACATAATATAGTTAGAGGACGTGTAAATACATGTGCACAATTCCTAATAAAATAACTTGGAAGTTGATCCTTACCCATTACATTTTTGATGACGAACTCGGATTCCTTATTAACAATAATGTTTATCGTTGCGACCGTAATTATATGAATTTCGGAAAAAACGTGGTGGGGGAGTACTTATAGCAGTTGCTTGTCACCTTAAATCCCATGCACTTGAAAGTAAATAGTATCATCATGAAGAGCTCTTTATTTGCGTTAGTACAGATAAACAGCGAGTTCTCCTTGGTGGTGTCAACTTTCAACATATCAACAACATTGTTTATCTGTTGATAATCTTGTTGATATGTTACCTGATAACCACGTGTGTATACTGGGCGATTCATAAATTCATTTCAAGTGAACAATATTGTTAACGCTACTTCTGTACTTTTGGACCTTATATTTTTACAAACTACCTTTGCTAATAAGTTTTCTGTCTCCCGTGCTGAAAACTCCCTTATACCATGTGATTTGCATCTTTCAGCTTTAGAATTGAGTATTAACTTTACATCTTATACTACGGAATCTCTTTGAGACTTCAATCTAAGGTTTCAATTCCATAAAGCAGATTTTGCAAGTTTAAATAATACATTTATTCATTTCAATTGGGATAACGTTCTAAAGGATTTAAATGTTAATGATCAAGTGGGTGTTTTTTTATAATATTCTTTAAGCGGCAATTGGTAAATTTGTTCCTGTTGTGGAAGCAAATAGTCTACCTGGTTATCGATTCCCTAAATGGTTCAGTAAGGATTTAAAAAATATGCTGTTTAAAAAAAACACTACATGCCAAATTTAAGCAATCTAATCTACCTGCGGACTATGAAAGCTTTCAAAAAGTACGGGCCGATTGCAAAATATTAACTAGTAGATGTCATAAAGAATATTTACAAAGGCTTGAAAGTGCCATCTCTGATGATTCTAGCCTATTTTGGAAACCGTTGGTTTATTTGCTTCTAATTTTAGTTTCGTCTATAAACATTCAAGTAACCAAACTGTTAGTGAGTCTCACCTGAACCTTAATTTCATTCCCGATTTTGCTATATCTTCGATTTTAGAGGAATTAACGAATTTAAAACCAACCTACTCAATAATAATAATAATAATAATACTAATTTATTGGTGCTCATCACATTTGTGTTACACAGGTCAAAACATGTAGATATACGTAAACATTAAAATATTAGTTAATTACATAGAATCATTAAATAGTTCAGTGGGTAGGTTTGTGGCTTAATAAAAATAGCACATCATTATAAGACAGTATAAATACAGATACATTGAAATATAACTAAAAACAACTGCCGGATAAATAAATAAAATATGTGTTTGACAGAAACAAACCAATTAAAATAAATAAATAAGTTAACATGTTAATTGTAGGTAAAAAATATGTTGGGCAAAAACTCACAGATTAAAATATTAATTATAAAATAATTAAGTAAAAACTATAGTTAAATAAATAAAAACAGACAAACTAAAACAAGAAGATAAAAATAGGTTACACATATCAATATATAAGTATAAAAATAATTCAATAAATAATAAACGTTAAAAGTACATAAAACAATTCAACAATAAAATGAAGACATAATATATTAAAATGATTTAAAAACGCTATTCTCTATTTACGTCTAAGAATCTATTGGATAGGCATTCCTCTATGCTGTAGAAGGCTTTTTTTAATAAATAGTTTTTAATTCGTGTAGTAAATGCTTTTTCCGTATTTGCTTTTATATTCATGGGTAGTAGGTTGTATAACTTGGGCCCATAGTAATTAATGCCATTTCTACACTTAGAAATGCGGTGGTATGATGGATAAATTAAATTTCTGTTACGTGTTCCATAGCCATGTACTTCTGAGCTCGTTTCATATAAAGCAATGTGTTTACGAACATACTTAAGGCATTCTAAGATAAATATGCCCGGTAATGTCAAAATATTCAGATCTCTGAAAGATCGTCGCGATATCCCAGGTTAGATACCACCCGAATAGCACGCCTTTGAATAGTAAATATTCGGTATATTATCGGTGAGTGTCCCCATGTTACAATGCCGTAGGTTAAATGAGTGTGGAACAGGGAAAAATAAGCTGCTTTTATTGCTTTGCCCGGTAAGGAGTTTGTGAGACTTCTTAGTAAGAAAGTAAGCTTACATAGTTTAATAGATAAAAATTCGCCATGGCAGTGCCAATCTAATTTAGGATCCAAATTCAGGCCTAAAAATTTGATGGTGGCATTTCCCGTTCCTTCTGTATTTTTCAGCGTAAAAGTAAGTTTTTCAGTCTTTTCGGTATTAAGAGTAAGTTTATTGGCAATGAACCACTCAAATACCGATCTATTAATACTCTCACTCTCTGCTATGGCTGATTGCAAGTTTATTGATTTATTAATGCAGGTGGTATCGTCAGCGTACAGTACTATTTTTCCATTGTTTAGTTGTGATGGAAGATCATTAATGTAAAGTAAAAATAACAATGGCCCAAGGATTGACCCTTGAGGTACCCCGTGCACAATATGTGCTTCGGAGGATAACTTCCCATTAAATAGTACCCGCTGTTGCCTATTTTGTAAAAATGAACTAACTAATCGACATGTTCTAGGATGAAAGTTATAGTAGTAGAGCTTTCGCAACAGGACATCATGAGGCACGCAGTCAAATGCCTTACTAAGGTCAAAAAATGAAGCTATTATGTATGATTTAGAATGAAATCCTTCCAGGATTTCTTCGATAAAGGCATTAACTGCGTCCGTAGTTGATAGCCCTTTGCGAAAGCCAAACTGATCCCGATGTAGTATGTTTACGTCTAGCTCATTGCCTTTTTTTAGAATTGGGATAAAACATCCAATTTTTAGGCAACTGGGGAATATGCCAGAACGTATGCATATATTAATTAATTTAGTGAGTGGCAAAATAATCACGTCGATAATGTGTTTTAATATGTTAGTTGACAAACCATAGATATCACGCGAAGACGAGTTCTTCAAGGATTTTACTGCACTTCTTACCTCCGCCGGACTAACCTCAGATATTTTAAGATACGTTTTAATATTATTATTTTCAGATGTACTTAATAAATGTAAGGCATCATTGCTACATGCAGGTAATTTGTCTAATAAATTATTTGCAATGGTACTAAAAAAATCATTAAATTCATTTGACGAGATTTTACAGTTGGTGTTATTTGTGTTATTAGAATCATTACTTCTAATTAGTGACCATAATGCTTTTGGTGTGCTTTTGGACCTTTTTATAAAGTTATCATTAGCATTTTCTCTCGCGTTTTTTAGAGCAACCTTGTAATTTCGTTTATAATTTAAATAGATAGGTCGAACATCCGGTAATCGGGTGCTAGCCTCTTTTAGTAGTGCAAGAGTAGCTCGCATTTCTTTTAAAGAATTATTGAACCATACTATTTTAGTAATTTTATATTTTACTGCTTTTTCGGGGAAACATTTAAGCATGTTATGGTGTAAAATATTAATGAACAAAGTAAATTTATATTCTATGTCGGTATTTGTTTCATCAATATATCTAAAGTCACATGCATGAAGCAAGTTGTAAAATTTATATTTACCTACCCCTGTGATTGGCCTTGTTATATGTGTTTTAGTATCAGTGCATATAATTTTAGTTTTGAGTTGTATGTGTAGCCCAATATGAACAGATAAATCTGAATCTAATGGGTTAACATTTATTTGATCTCCTCTTATGTTCGTAAACACATTATCTAAACAATTATTTTTCCTAGTATTGAAGATGACACTACTATATAAACCAAATGAGGATAATACATCGCATAAATGTGCTTCTCGGGAGTCTCCGCTGTTAAATTTGACATTAAAATCGCCGACAAGGATTATAAGTTTATGAGGGTTTAATTTATCCAATAGATTCCCTAGAATAAAAATAAAATTATTGAAATTATCAGATGGTGAACGGTACACAGTTATTAAAATTAAATTCTGCTTTGGTAACAGAGCGGCCGCGAGTTCGCAGTCTTTTTCCTGGCAAAGAGTTTGAGCGTAATGCTGGGTTTTGAATAACAAATTATATTTAAATAATTGCAGTACCCCTACATCGAACACATCATTGTTACTTTTTAAAAACGCTTCAAATTCATTAATTTTGTTACGAATGCTTTGTATGTTAGTAAAATAGATGTGTGTGTGTTGCATCATGCAGCTCTTCCTTTTTATGTTTCGTTTGATCTTCGGCTGGCGCGTTGAAAAATATATCGGGAAAGGATGACACCTTCAGGCCAATTATTGGAGTCCATCATTTTCTCGTAACACTTGAAATCGATTCCGACCTTAAATGCCGAATTGAATTCATTTAATTGGATTTTGTCGCAAATAAAATCGTCTTGTCCAGTAATTGCACTAATATGATCGCGCATATCTTGTTCAGTAAAACGATTTTGTATGCGTTTTATTAAGATCCACGCTTTTTTAAGATCGGCTTGGATTTTTGCATTTTTATTATCGCCTGTTCCGACAATTGTTTTGTTTTGTTGTTTTTGGCGCCTTTTATTTCTAACCACTGTATATTCCTTTTCCGCGCTGTTTGTGCTAATCAAATCGATTTTATTTGCATTCCCTTTTTTGTGATTATTTACGTCCAACCGCTGTTTGGATTCATCTGGTTTGTTTAGTGATTTTCCTCTTGCAGTTGCAGTACTGAGTTGCTTATTTGCAACAACTTCAGTGTTGTTATTAGGGTGACTAGGAGTTGTTGTTTTTGACATACTAGCTCCCGTAGTGGTGTTATCAAAATTAAATATTAGAGGAGAACTCACATTGTCCGCAGGTGTTCGACGCCTGGATGTATTAGTCACTTTTAAAGGTTTGATTATGGACTTGACAGATGGTTCACAGGTTAGTTGATTGATACTGCTAACTTCGTTATTATTTACGATTATATTAGGCGGGAGAACCTTAACCTCATTCCGGAGTTTTCCGTTTTCTTCCTCGAGCCACTGGATTTTTTCAATCAAAAGTGAGTTGTTTAATTTGAGTTCCTTCACTAATTCTTTGAGGTGTACATAAGCCTCCATCTCAAAGTTGATAGGATCGTCGATTTGATCTGTAGTCTTGTTGGTGTTTGGATTAAGGCCACAACATAACTTCACTTTACGCACACAACTACTATGGTAAAGGGTTCCACAAGATGAACACTGTGTTCCGGACTTTGCCACCGAACCACACGCACATACTTTTGTATTATTTACCGAATTTATCGGGTATAAATTTGCATCGATGGAAACACTACTACTACTCATTGTCGCCATCTTTTTAAAAAACTCAACGGCGACCAGACGGTTTGCCCGCTTTATTTCTAAAAAATTGGATTATTTTTAACAACTCTTTAAAATGTGACGAATTTCCATCTTATTAGAAAGATGCTCTTATTACGCCAATTCATAAAAACATCGTCGCCAATTATAGACTTATTTCCATTCTATCACATATTTCTAAAATTTTTGAAAAAATTGTAACTTTATCAGAGAGAATCCACAAGCATCAACGATACGACGATGCACACAAATCGGTGTCAGCAGACGTTCGATGCAGAGGATTTTGGCGAAAGATTTGAAAATGTTCCCCTACAAAGTGAAAACTGTTCACGAATTGCTACCTGCTAACCTTTGACAAGGTTAACTTACTGCCAAACTCTGTTGAACTTGGTACAAGTAGAGGATGACTTCGTATTAAAAATCATAATGAGCGATGAAGCCCATTTCCACTTAAGTGATTATGTTTACAAAATTTGCGTTTTTGAGGGACAGAAAATCCACATGTAACGCAAGAAGATCCACTGCATCCCCTTAAAGTGACTGATTGGTGCGGTATTTGCAGTAAACAAGTGATTGGTCCTTATTTTTTTGAAGACGCCGATGGCGCCGCTGTAACCTTAAATGGAAAGCGTTACAGGCAGATGCTAAACGAGTTTTTTTGCCGCAAGGTGCTGCATTGGGTCTCGATCATTGTTGGTTTTAACAGAATGGAGCAATCATTCACATAGCTCGGGTAACTATGGAGATTTTGAGACACCAATTTCCAGGTCGAGTGATCTCCCGTTTTGGAGATTAGAGCTGGCTGTCCAGATCGCCAGATCTAACAGCAGCAGACTTCTTCCTTTGGGGCTTTCTAAAATCTCTCGTTTACCAGAACAAAGCACGAAACTTGCAAGACTTGAAAGCTAACATTGAAGAAAAAATCGCCAATTTGGTGCTAGATGTTTTGCGAGTAAAGATTTAAAATGACGCAAAACGAACGCAATTATGCATCAACTAGGGAGGTGGCCATTTGAGCGATATAATTTTTTCCAAGTAATGTAACTAATAATACACTTTCAAATAAACTTTTGATGAAAACAGCGGTTTTTTCATTTGTAACATGATGGCAGCCAATTCAAACTATGACATTACCTTTGCGCCACCTTGTATATTTCTTTATTTTCTATGATACCTCATCTAACGTATATGCCTACAATAATGCTTAACAATATTTATATTCCTATTTGTTTCAGGTTTTTTCTTTATAGAAGGATTCGGATATGTTTATAGAAATGCCTCAAGACTAAAAAGAACAGTTCGTCGATGTAAGTAAGTTTCTTCATTTGGAATATGTATATTTTATTATTAATTTTATGTAAGATTCTAGTTAGCTAATATTAGTAATTATTTTCTTGTGGTCACTTAATGTACGTATACAATACACACTGTAAATGATTTGATATTATCATCATATAAAGATACTTCTTGCCAATAATGCAATAACCTCTGTTGGAAATTTTTGTGAAACTTAGTGAGTGTATCGCATCTTACATTTATTATAGCAACTGAGAAACTTAAAACATGTAATGTTTACCTTTTTCACTTATTTATAGATATAAAACGTATGGTTTTATAGCTTCTGATAGATAACTAAGTAGACTTTTTAGCCCTAGAGTGCAATTACCTTATCTTACTTTAGCTGAATATCTATATAAAATATCTTTAGAAATTAAGACATAAAAAAGCGGGAAAATTAAAATTATTAGAGTTATTTAAAATATTGATAATTAATATAATTCGTCCAATAAAAATAAATTACTTAAGGAAATGTTTAGTGGAAATACATAAAATTTCTCACAACATAAGGCTGCTTCATGTTCTTTTACATAGTCAACTCTTAACAAGTTTTAGAAAGAAATCATTCCTTTATTTGTTCCATTAGGTACCAAATTATTGTTTCAATTTATTTTAGAGTATTTATTTATTTACGCACTTTAATACACTATTTTTTGCAACTATCTCGCATTAGTATTTATGTAAGTTTATTTCATTAGATAATTAATAATTTTTTATATTCACGGTTTACTATTTCTATTTATACGTCACCCCGAATTGAGTCTGAGAGATTTATATTATGTTGAATAATTTAGCGAGTTCGAGCATAGATCATTCCCGTGGTTTCTGGATTTATTTGGAATCGGCCTGCATACGCCTCTCACCGATCACACATCAAACAATTCCGTGTAAATTCAATATTTATCATATTTTTTATCGGTCCATCCTATTTCCATTAAAAATAGGTTATGGTTTATTTATTTTTTAGAGTAACGGAATATGCTTGTGAATCTGGAGACTGCATTGACGAAAATTCGTTATGCGATGGAATAGCAGACTGTCCCGATGGCTCAGATGAAACGATATCATGTAGCAGTATGGTGTAAGTATAAGCTTTAATTCATTTATATATATATATATATATATATATATATATATATATATATATATACAGGGTTATTCACGCTATACGGCACGGAATATTGTGGCCAAAATACGTGACTTTCAAAAGGTTTCACTTTGGGGATATATGGGGGTCTATTAGGGCTACTTTTTAAAATTACTTTCATAATATACAGGGTGTCCCAAAAACCCTAAAAGTATCAAAGTTGTGTTTTTTTAAATGAAAGACCCTGTATTTTATTGCATTTTTAGATCCTTCGATCAAAATAAGTGTGTGTTTTAATAAGGTTTTTATTACTTAAACCTTAAGGTTTTTGAAATAATTTGAATTTTGTAAAAATTTAACCTAATTTTCATGTTTCAAATACTTAAAAAGTAATTAAGTTATGCATACCAAATTTACACTGAAATGTAACAATAGATCATATTTTATTTTCCAAGTATAATAAATTTGACATCTTATACCGGGTGTAATTAAATTGGAATTAAACAAATGAGAACTTTAAATGGCTATAACTTCATTTATTTAAATGGAACGCTATATTTATTAATTTATCAGCAAATGCACGGTTTAATTACCTATCGAATGGTATTTATATCTTAAATGTTAAGTCTTCTCATTTTTACAGAAAACGCCAAAATATTGTTTATTGCACCGTTTTAGTACTTTTTAAGTAAAAATTTTAATGTATCTATTTTTCTATGGTATTTAAAAACGTCAGATAATTAATTTAGTCTGTCATTTTAGTTTAAAAAGCCTGTCTTTTGTTATAGTTGTCTTATTTTGCATTTTTGTGTTAGATCCTTAGTAATCGTTATTGTTTGAACATCGCTGTTGTATTTTTTGGTAAAAAATGAAGATTTACTCAAAAGAAGCGGTTATTGGCATTATTTTTATGCTTGGAGAATGTCATCAAAATTGCTTATTGGCTTGTCGAGTTTATACTTAAAGGTTTCCCGAAAGAAATCACCCTAAGCCAGCCATTTTTGAGAGACTATTAAACCAGTTTAATGAAATTGGAAGTGTATTAAAATCCTTTAGTTCGTTGTAGAAAATTAAATAATAAATTTAAAAATACGAAAACATTTCGTGAATCTACAACAATGAGTCTTACTAAGACTACAAAACAAATTAATTTGAAACAACTACTTCTCTAGCTAATACTTCGACAGACATTGAATAATACAAATTAATTTGCGTGTTACAAATAGTACAACTATCAAAGCAACACTAATTTGAATGAAAATATTTCTGTTGAATAAACTAATAAATGATAAAAAGTACTTTAGATGAGAGTAGTTTAAATGTAACTATAACATGAAAAATTATGAAAAATAAATTTTAAACTGATTTCATTAAATTAAATTAGCAAAAGCCATTAAAAAATCTAGCATTCAAGTTTGTAATCATCTGCAGATACGTTTATTAGTTTATTCAACAGAAATATTTTCATTCAAGTTAGTGTTGCTTTGATAGTGAAGTAGTTGTTTCAAATTAATTTGTTTTGTAGTCTTAGTAAGACTCATTGTTGTAGATTCACGAAATGTTTTCGAAATTGGAAGTGTCAGTTATAAAAACCTTAGTATAAGAAAATCTGTGTAAATTTTCATTTTTTACTATGACATACAACAACCATGTTCAAACAATAACGATTAATAACGATCTAACACAAAAACGCAAAATAACACAACTATAACAAAATACATCCTTTTTAAACTAAAGTAACAGACTAAATTAATTATCTGAAGTTTTTAAATACGATAGAAAACTAGATACATTAAAATTTTTACTTTAAAAGTACTAAAACGGTGCAATAAACAACATTTTGGCGTTTTCTGTAAAAACGAGAAGACTTAACACTTAAGATTTAAATACCATTCGATAGGTAATTAAAACGTGCATTTGCTGATAAATTAATAAATATAGCGTTCCATTTAAATAAATGAAGTTATAGTCATTTAAAGTTCTCATTTGTTTAATTCCAATTTTTTTACACCCGGCATAAGATGTCAAGATTATTATATTTCGAAAATAAAATATGATCTATTGTTATACTTCAGTGTAAATTTGGCATGCATAACTTAATTATTTTTTAAGTATTTGAAACATGAAAATTAGGTTACATTTTTACAAAATTCAAATTAATTCAAAAACCTCAAGGTTTATGTAATAAAAACCTTATTAAAACACATACTTATTTTTATAGACGGATCCAAAAATGCAATAAAATACAGGGTCTTTCATTAAAAAAAAACACAACTTTGATACTTTTAGGGTTTTTGGGACACCCTGTATATTATGAAAATAATTTAAAAAAGTAGCCCTAATAGACCCCCATATATCCCCAAAGTAAAACTTTTTGAAAGTCACGTATTTTGGCCACAATATTCCGTGCCGTATAGCGTGAATAACCCTGTATATATATATATATATATATATATATATATATATATATATATATATATATATATATATATATATATATATAATTCATTCAGTCATTAAATCATTTAATTATTATAAATTCTAGTTGTTAAATACAGGTTGGCCGTCCTTGGTTGCCCTTATGATCTCTAGATCTTCTAGCAGATTTAGTAGTTTGTATACTTTACCTTTAGACATGAGATTTGGTTTTTGTAATTTATTGCTGACTAATAGCTGTTCTAAATTAGTTTTATTGATTTGAGTTGCCAAAATTTGATATTTTTTGCAGATTTGTTGCTTGTTCCTCCTGTGTAATTGGTGGCGCAGTGACGTGAAGATTAATAAATATTATTTTTTCTTCGAAAATTTGATGACGAGAATCTCTTTCCATTCATTATTTATTGCTATTTCTTTGATAATTTTTAGTTCATCTTCATAATTACCCATGTTTAGTGAAATAATGATTAAAAGGTGTGAATTTAAAGGCTGTATTTTTAAAGTTTATTGGATTTATGGGTGGCAGTTGTATCTAAAAAGTTTAATACATCCGTTTTCTCTATTTCCATTATTAATTTGATGTTGCTGTTGATAGCGTTGTGTATATTTGTCGATATTTATATATACATTCTAATCATTTCTGTATAAATTTTAGTTGTCCAGTATATCTATTTAGATGTAAATATGGAGCCTGCATTGATCCCGATTTAAGATGTAATGGAGTAAATGATTGTAAGGATAACTCAGATGAAAATGGATGTGAAAGAAAACCTGTGAAGCGATCACCTATAATTTCAAATCCGGAACCCGGAATTCTTCCTAAGTAAAATTTTAGACAGAATAATGTATATAACGAAATTAAACAAAATTATTTATTACAGAAATAGTTGTTTTTTACCACAGCATCCGAAAAATGGGAAGTGGATAGCACTTCATTCTTTGACAGCTCAGCCTGGTGACATAGTTGAAATGAACACCGTGATAGCATTTTCCTGTGAAGCAAATTACAAGTTGACACCGTATGTAACACTATCATTATGCCTACCGGATTGGACGATATTACCAAAGTGCTTGAGTAAGTTTGTAGAGCCATAATTTGTAAAACACCCTTATTATTGTCTCCAAATGGAATAACTGAATTTGTAAATTTCGCAAAACGTTAATTTCTAAAATTATAAGCACCAATTTATTTAGAAAGCGCGTAAAGCCATTTAAAATCTTAAACTTTTATTTAAACAAAATTCGTGAAATATTGTAAGAAATTGATGAAGAGGTAATCATTAAATGAAAATTCAAATTTTCGGTCAAAATGTAATGCCTAATCCTCATAAAAAATAACGTAATATCATTTATATATTAAAAATGGTGATGTGGCCATCATAGTACTTTCCCTATATTTTACTCGAAAACTATGCGGTTTATGCAAAAAGGTTATTCTTAATAGTTTATTCAATTTTGAATTCTCTACAATTATTTGTTATATAACTTTCATGTTGCTTCAATAGTTTATTAGCAATTGGCAAAAAATGTCAAAAATTTCAATTTTTTTTTTCTCGAAAGTTAAGAATTTTATGAAAAATATATTTTAACAAAATTTGTTCAGTTTCTCATTCTCTTTAACTTTTGTTTGAAAAGTTTTGTAATATTTTTTATATTAAAAAAAATATCGGAAAAAAACAAAAAACGCCTCGAGTAAACACCCACTTCCGGTTTATGAATGTTTACCAAAAGCTTTTCAGTTCCAGTTTTTAACGATAAAACCTTACGTTTAAAGTTTCATCTCAATCGGATCAGTCGTTTTTGAGATACAGCACCCACGGACAGACAGACAGACAGACAGACAGACAGACAGACAGACAGACAGACAGACACACACACAGACACAAAAATTTTTTTTCCAGAAATTAGTTTAATGGACTCAGGGGACCTCAAAACGGATATTTCCGCAAAAAAAATTTTTCAAAAAAAAATCACGATCACAATACTTCCCCTATATATACTTCGTATATAGGGAAAGTAAAAAGGGATTTGTTTTCTCCAAACCTAAACAATACACCGATGTCAAAGTGCATAATTATGATATTCATAGGGGAATTGGAAGGAAATGTAAAATAACTTTATAATATCGAACTTCTACGTTTAGAAATAAAGATTACAGCACATAATATAATATCCCTATATAATATAATATAAGACTCACGTAAAAATGCGGGAACCTGGTTTTTATAGAGGGCAGAAGAAAGGATGTTTGGAATTTTTGCGATCCACAATGACGCAATCATTTTATTAACTTATCGGCACATGCAAGATACCAAACTCGAAGTTGTAAATATGTTTTTATCATTTTAATCCTCTACAGAAATAGAATGTACATAATAAATTACAGAGTTATACAATTAATGGTGCTTTAGAGTGACGATCCTTTAAAGTAACAAGTTCATTTACACACACACAAATACACAAATAACACATGACGGAAGGACCACTTGGTCGATAGCCTAACACTAGTTAATTAATTAAGTAATTTGAGTATTCTGACAAAGGCAAATTAGAAATTAAAATATACCGGGTGTCTCAGACCACCCGTACCAGCCTTTTATTTCGACAACGCTTGGTCGAATGTGACTGGGACAATAAAATTTATTACCAAAGTGAACCCAAGGAATCCACTGATGAGTTTATTTTTTACCGGAATAATCCGGAAGTACCCGGAACCGGAAGTAACTTTAAAATTTCAAATGGCAACATAGGTCGAGTACGGTATTAATTGATAGGTCTTTTTAAAAGAAACAACTTTTATTAAAATATTTTTTTAATATTTTGCATATTTACAAAAATAAACGAAAAAAACCAAATTGAAAATTAGTTATCCATTCAACACTAAATTTCCTCAAGTAGGCTTTGCTTTTTTGTTAGAATAACAATTTGTATATGTGTTAATATTGCAAATATTCTTACATGATTCTTCGTATTGTTCCTCAATACTTTTCTTGGATAATATGTTATTTTCTAGGTGAGAAGAGTTCCTCTTATTCAAAACGGAATTATTATTTTATTATTATTTTGAGATGGATGGCTTCTATAGTACGGGTGCCTCAGACCAGCCTTTTATATCGACAAACAAAAAATACCAATTGTTTGAAAGTATTTTATTTAATAATTCAAATAAGAGTGTGAAAGTAAAGAAAATGATAATTAAAACAACTATTCAATTATTTATGGTAGGTTCAAATTGCATTCCTTCTTGATCAATGCATCTTTGTAGCCGATTTCGAACGTCCTTGACGGCCCGTAGTATCTCATCTTCACTAAGTGAATGGCAGACATTCCGTATCCTCTTCTTCACACTCGTGGTTGGAAGCTCTTTATAGACTAGGTCTTTGATACGTCCCCACAAGAAGAAGTCAAGAGGCGTTATGCCAGGAGAACGAGGTGGCCATGGAAATGGTCCTAGCCTTCCAATCCATCGACCAGGGAAAAGGCGATCAACGGTTTAACGAGAAACTTGCGTAATGAGCTGGGCAACCATCTTGTTGCAAATACATTGTTAAACGTGTTGCATATGGAACGTCATCTTGAAGGTCCGTTTAATGAACCATCGAACAAATGCGGACCAATTATTTGGTGTCCTAAAATACCACAACAAACATCAAGGGTCCACACGTGTTGATTATTAACTTCTCTTAACCAATGAGGGTTTTTATTACTCCAGTAGTGAGAATTATGTAAATTAACAACTCCGTTGCTTTCGAATGTCGCTTCATCTGTATATAAAATTTTGTGATCGATTATAATTTTTATGAGACAACCATTCACAAAAATTCAACCTATCTTGAAAATGACGCTCTTCAAGTTTCTGGAGTAGAGAGATATGATATGGATGGAATTTGTTTGTTTTTAAAACTCTCCAAGCAGTGGAGCGACTTATTCCAGCATCGATTTTAATTCTTCTAGTAGATATGTTCGGGTCCAGAGCAATTGCTGCAAGAATATCTGATGTTCTTTCATCTTGTACACGTTTTCTGATACTTCGACCTTTATTGTAACTGGGCTGTAGCTTACCAGTTGTCTTAACTCATTCTGCAAGGTGCCGAAAAACATTTTTTGACTGATTGGCTCGTTGAGGGTATCGTTCAGAATAAATTCGCTCATCGGCACGATAGTTTTGGCCGCATTCATCTAATATCATCAGCACATCAAAACCTTAGAGGTTTGTAAAAACCATGTTGACACATTCAATACTTTTATAATAATTATTTATTTTACTTCAAATAGTCACGAACGTCAATTATTTTGACATAACAAAAAAGCAAAGCCTACTTGAGGAAATTTAGTGTTGAATGGATAACTAATTTTCAATTTAGTTTTTTTCGTTTATTTTTGTAAATAGGCAAACTATTAAAAAAATATTTTATTAAAAGTTGTTTCTTTTAAAAAGACCTATCAATTAATACCATACTTGACCTATGTTGCCATTTGAAATTTTAAAGTTACTTCCGGTTCCGGGTACTTCCGGATTAATCCGGTAAAAAATAAACTCATCATTGGATTCCTTGGGTTCACTTTGGTAATAAAAATTTTTGTCCCAGTCACATTCGACCAAGCGTAGTCGAAATAAAAGGCTGGTACGGGTGGTCTGAGACACCCGGTATATTGAATAAATTGGCTAAAATCAACATGATAATAAATCTCGACAAATCATAGAATCGAAAAAGCAAATATTACAACAATAGCTGAGAGCGGGTAAGGACGACATCTTCTATGTGATATTGTTCTAAATTAATTGCCAAAAGATGTGCAGAAAATTCTAGTGACTGCAAAAATAGCATATATCACTGAAATAACATATCAATTTTAGAAATTCCAGCACCTACCACCATTAGTAACGTTAACATTCCGCTTGAATAAATTAATCCTCTAACAGTTTCATATGGTACCAAAGTATCAAAAATATAACCTCAAATTCGAGAATCGAATCATAAATTTGAATTTACGATTAATATTAGGAGAAATCAATTACGAACATGTGCTAACTATAGAACAATTAACAAAATATAACAAATATAACGAAAAATTATACAATATATTTATACTACTTGTGATCAATTTGATCAAAGGCGGTGTTTTTTTTTTCTGGAAGATCATAATATTTGATTGTTTTATATCAGACATCCTGAAAAAAATACACCTAAGCAGACAAAGGCAGCACAATTATAATCATAGAAAAAATACAATATGTCGAAAAAATGGAAACACTTCTAACAGAAATAGGATCCCGTCGGAAAATAAAAAAATCAAATCAGTACTAGACGTAATTCAATCAATAACCAACATCGCAGATGATCAAAAATACAAATTCAGAGAAATGAACCCTGAAGCTCAAGTACTATAAAGGACACCAAAAATCTCTTCGTTGCCGTTAACGATGTGTTGTAAATTTTTAAGTAAACATCTACCTACATTTATAAACTTTAAATCAGACTATGCCATAAAAAAACTCTATAGAACTAGTTCAACAACTCAAATCAATGAAAATTCCAACCAGTGCTAAATTAATATCTTTCGACATAAAAGGTCTATTCACCTCAATACCAATGTCAGAATTAAAACCTCTAATAATAGATTTAGGAAATAACTCAAATATCGATATTGACAAAAAATAGAAATGATGAAACTAATCACAGTATGCTTAAACCAAAAATACTTTACATTTAATAATAACTTTTACACACAAACAGATGGTTTACCTATGGGGTCGCCCCTTTCACCTTTATTAGCAGAAATATTTATGGCCCATTTTGAAAACCCAATAATTTTTTTTTGTCAAAAAATATGACAAAACATGTCATAAAAATATGTCTTTTTAAAGACTAAAATATGCTGTATTTAAGCATTGAATATAAAATGAATACCAGTCAAGGTATTTTGAAGCACTATTGATGGTGCATACTTATGGGTTTGAGCGGAAGATCCTTTAATGAAGAGAACGCCGCCCGTCCTCCCTTCGGCCAAAATTTTAAGTATATTTTTATATTTTGTAACACAATTTTTGAGATTTTTGTTAGAATGGAGTACAAAGATGTAATAAATAAATAAATAAATAAAAATTAGTAAGTCTACAATGAAAAATAACATTTTATTCTGGCGATATGTCGATGATAATTTTTGCATATGGATTGGCACAAATCGTCAACTGTTTTTATTCGAAACATATTTAAACTCTATTAATACCAAATTCCAATTCACATCTGAAATAGAAGTCAACAATAGTCTACATTTTCTAGATTTCACCATCAGGAAAATAAATATCAATTATTTAGAATTACTCACATCATAATTATCAATTGCTCTAATCATCCAAATCAAATTTAATTCAGCACTTTCAACCCATATATTCATCGTCTGTTAAATATTCTTTTAAACCCACAAAATTTTGACAAAGAATTATATGTAATAAAAACAATTGCTCGTAATAATGGCTACATCGACCAACTTATTGATAGCATATTAAACAAAAAACGAAAGAAATATCTCATGAAATATTTTTATATTCAAGTAAATAATAATAGAGTATGGAACATAATCAACTATGTTAAAGACTTGTCAAATAAAATTATCAATAATATTAAACGAAGGGATTTTGATATCATTTGAATGAATCAATAAAGTCTCTGCAAATTTTTAGTGAACAACAAGCAGCCAGTAAATAAAAACAACAAGGTGATGTTTACCAGGTTAAGTGTACTCAATGTGACGCTATATACATAGGATAGACAGGAAGAACTTTTCATACAAGACTTTTGGAACATAAAAAAAACAATTGTTAATGTAAGAAACTTCTACTTCGTTATATGTATTATAAATATTCCTCCACAAGACTGCTTAAAATTAGTTGAAGAATCATTTGACAAAAACAACATCAACGTCTCTATAAAAACAGAATTTTAAATTTATTGGAAATTGTTTTAAACAATAATTACTTTACATTTAATAATAAATTTCACAAGTACACAGAAGGTGTAGCAATAAGCTCACCACTGAAAGACAGTTATCCCATTTACTACAATTTATTAACAATTTACACCAAAAAATTAAATTCATGATTGAATCAGAACAAAATAATAATATTAACTTTTTAGATGTTTCTATTTTAACAACTGATAACATTTTTTCATACGAGATTTATAGAAAACCCACATTCACTAACTCCATCATTCCTAACAATTCCACCTATCAGATGTTTTCTCCAAAAAAGAAATCAATACTATAAAGAATATCGCTTTTACTAATTGTTATAATGTCAAATGATTAGATAGAATTTTAAATAAACAAAAGATGCAAAAAATTAATAAAGTATTATTTGCAGGTAATTCAGTGCTAGAAACTAAAATTTATAAATCATTAACTTATTTTGGCAATTGTAGTGTTCAAATCAAAAACATACTTAAAAAACATATATTATATATTACATTTAAACCATATTGTAAAATCAGTAATGTTATATTTAATCCAAAAACAAAACAAAATAAACTAGAAAAATCCGGAATTTATAAATTAACATGTTCAAATTGTCATGGAATTTACATAGGTCAATCTGGTCAAAATTTCAAAGTAAGATTTAAAGAACATTTGCGATCTATTAGATTTAAACAAGTTGATAAATTAACTTTTGCGAAACACATTATTGAACAAACCCATTCTTTTGGAGAGGATGTGCTAACAATTCATTACGCTAAAAGGTACGAAAAATGAATCTATTAGAGTCCCTAGAAATACACAAAGCCCGCCTTAATCTATTAATTAATTTACTTATGTTTCAATAATGGCAAGTGGAGTTGCCGAAACTAGTCAACATAATAAAAAATACAGTATTATACAAAGTTAAAGTGTTTTACTAATTATAAAAAAACAATTTTATATAATAAACCAAGTACGGGTATTTCCAACAATTGTATAAATAATAATCACTTATAGATATGGATAATTTTAAGGGATTTAATTTAAATCTGAGAGAGGGCTTTGAAATTAATAGGACAATAAAAGGGCAGAAACACATCGTTACCGACAACGAAAAATAACAGGTTTTCCCAAATACTTGAATCACTTATTACCTGAATATATAAACATCCCCGGTTTTCTTCTAATAATTACTCTTGAAAATGCTGTAACAAGCGAAACTAGTCGAGTCAGTATATAAAATTCAGTGAAATAAAATAAGTGTTTTTAATTTAATTACCTATTATTCCACAATGTTTTACCAAGAGTTAAATGAGAAAATAAATAATGAAAAGAAAAAAAAGAAAAACAATTATGAATCCGTGCAATTTAAAAAATTTCCAACATATATTATGTGGGTGATGTACTCTAACGTACCCTCCAATTATTTTAATATTAACAATACGTTTTCTCAGAAAGCTGCGATGAATTGACTTCTTTTGATAAAGAATCTTGCGTTTATTTAGCTTTTCATAATTAAAAATATTGCTTTATAATATAGAAATTGGAGGGTGGGATATTGGCTATCCACCCACATATTCAATTTAGCTTCATTTATAACACTGATTTGTATTATCAAAAATTCGAATTATCGGTCCGTGCAATTTTATATTATTTCAAACTAAAAGAACTAT
The DNA here is from genome assembly GCA_963969525.1 of Ontholestes murinus. Lineage (NCBI taxonomy): Eukaryota > Metazoa > Arthropoda > Insecta > Coleoptera > Staphylinidae > Ontholestes > Ontholestes murinus. The sequence goes on along the minus strand of OZ018387.1, from coordinate 75,143,965 downwards.
TTATAATTAGAGTTTAAAATTTGTATGTAGGGTGGGTGGGTGGCCTCTGTCCTACCCTCAAATTACTATGATAGAAACAAAAAGCCTTCTCAAAAATAACTGTGATTAATTCAACTTCAATCTTTATTTTGCTATTACAATTGAAAATTTTGGTTTGTATTATAGAAATTGGAGGGGGATAATGGCCACCTATCCACCCTAGATATTCCATTAAATTCCAATTACAACTCTGTTTTGTATTACGTTAAACATAAATATTAGCAATATGTGCATGTTTTTAATTATTTTAAACTTAAAACACTGTTTGTAGTAATAATAATAATAATAATAATCCATTTTTATTACTATAATTTAAACTACACGATAATATATGATCATATAGCAACAAAAAAGTAACGCGTCAAAACGAAAGAAGCAACATGTTTACGATACATATAAATATTTACATACTAAATGCTATTTAGATACTCAGCCATATCATATGGCTCCAAGTCACAAACATACTCAAAGAGTTTTTTTCTTAAATGATTTTATATCACTGGCATTCTTAAAATGGACAGGTAGGGAATTCCAAAATTTCATAGAGCTATATGATATGCCTCTTCACTAATTCTAGTAAGTCTATGAATAGGTAACGCATAGTGTTCATAATTTCTGGTGTTGTATTTATGATCATGTTTGTATTTCATAAACATATTTATATTATTAAAATAAAAAAATAAGAGTTTCGTATACATAGAGTGCAGTAAATGTTAAAATGTTTAGATTTTTAAACATACCACGACATGATGCTCTATATCCCAAATTTAATATTAATCGTATTGCTTGTTTCTGGCACAAAAATATTTTATTACAACTAACACTATTGTCAGCAATTTTTTGCATAAATCTTATCATATAACAAGCCGAATTTAATTTATTTACAGTATTATTTATATGTTGTTTCCAACTTAGTTCATTATCCACTGTGATACCTAATAACTTTACATGTTGCTTTACTTCTATTTCCTCCCCTTGTAGGTTTACCACGCATGGAATGTCTAAAGCAGTGTTTTTTGTCTTGAAAATCATTGCTTTCGTTTTTTTTTACTATTTAATATGAATTTATTTTGCAAAAACCACGTATGCAGTATTTTGTAAACTTGATTGCTTTTAGATATTACATTATGTACACTATTACCATTAACTAAATATGTGGTGTCATCCGCATAACCTTATAATAGACACTCGCTTTGATTTACAATACTAAATAAATCATTAATGTAAATAATAAACAGTAACGGATCCAAAATACTTCCCTGAGGTATTCCTGTATTTAATTTTAAGAGCTCTGACTTAAATGATCCAATTTTTACCATTTGGTGGCGATCCGTTAGATATGATTCGATTAGATTATATCCAACGCCTCTCACACTATACCTATACACTTTCTTAAGTAGTATTGAATGATCAATACTATCAAAAGCTTTAGGTAGATCTAGATGTATCCCCATTGCAATTTCTCTATTTTCTAAGTATGAAGTAATTTGAGTCACAAACTGAAATAATGCAGTATTGATTCCTTTCCCTGACATGAAACCATGTTGCATTGTATAAAGAAGACAGTTTTCATTAAAAAAAGACAATATTCTGTTGCATAAAAATTTTTCAAATACTTTTGAAAATACACTTAACAAACTTATCGGGCGATAATTGGCAAAATCATTTATGTCGTTTGTTTTAAATACTGGCACAACAATCGCAATTTTTAAGTTCTTAGGATAGACACCAGTAGATAAAGTTAAGTTTATTAGGTGCGTCAAAGGTTCAACCAATTCCTCAATAATTTATTTTAAAACTTTGGAGCTAATTCCATCATGACCGGTACTGTTTTTGTTTTTAAGGTTAGTTACAATGTTGTATACTTCTGTGTAACAGGTTGGACGGAGATATATACTTTTAAAATTTATTGATATATTTTCCAGATTATTTTCACAATGATATATATTTTGCAACATCTCATGAATCGATTCAGTGAAATAACAATTGAAATCATTTGCAAGTTTTTATTGATTTACGTCAGGCAGAGTATCATTTCTTTTGTTTTTATTACCCACTGAGTTTTGAATTATGTCCCATGCTGTTTTATTTACGTTATCGCTATTTACAATTTTATTTGCAATTTCGTTCTTTCGGTGTTGTTGAAGTAGTTTATTATATTTATTATTTTGGGTTTTGAAAGATTCCTTAAAAGCAGGGTTGAGTTTTGAAGCTACTGATAAGACATCCAAATGTTCTTTACATTCCTTCAATATTGGACAATTTGTGGTGTTTCGATGTTTAACTTTGGTGTGCACCTTTATACATATAAGGAAAACATTTATTAAAACTTTTGCTTTCAATACTCATGAAATTATTCCAACCATCATCTAAATGTTTTAAACTATACAAATCCGTCCAATCATTATTATTTAATGAAAGTTTGAGATTTTGCATATTTTTTAAGTTATATATGCGAATAAACTTATATTTACTATTTCCATGGTTCCAGTTGCAAGAAAATTATATTTTTTTGTGCACAATGATCTGACATATGTGTATCAAATACCTTGGCATTATATCCCTGACCCAAATTAGTTAAAATATTGTCAATGATACTATCTGAATATGACGAGAACCTTGTAGGTTCATTTATGGTTATATTAACATTATATGTTCCAAGTAGTAAACAATGTTTTATAAGTGCTTTCTATGCCTATATCTATATTAAAATTACCAACAATGAAATAAATGCAATTTGATTTGAAAAGTAATGTCAAAAATTTATCTAGCTTATCAAACAATAAGTTTATATTAGAGTCCGAAGATCTATAGACCACTACACAAATAAATTTATCTGTTTTTGTTGTCCATTGGATGGCTGCAACTTCGAACACACTCTCTTGCGATAGTTTATTTATGTCAACGCGCACATTACACATAAATGAGTTCCTTACATATATCGCTGAACCTCCATAAGCTGTCTGCTTAGTTCCATGCGTTATTCTTGAGAAGTTGGTCATTAGTTGAAAATCTTGAATCTTATTTTTGTTAAGGTTATGGACATTTTGCCAATGGTCAGTTAAAGCCAAGATATTGCATTCTGGGTGTTCTTTAAGCATTGCGTCTATCCGTATTGTTTTCATATTAATAGATCGAATATTAGTATGTATTATACTCATACATTTATTATGCACACAATCTTTCTTTTGACATGGAGTAAAGAATGAGAGACTCCAACATTTCTTGGCCAGTTGCCGGAATATAATATTTTGTCGGAATAACAGCTTGGTACTGAAGTTTTGTATGAAGTATACTCATTCTGATATTTAGCATTCATTTTCCCGCACTTTGCTCCATTTATTCCCATATTATTATGTAAATAATTTATTAATTGTTCACTAGTTGTATTTGGTTCCAATTTGTATACATGATAGTGGTAGTATGTAGTGGACCTTTTAAGCGTACTATTTTCTACTGTTCTATAAATTCTATATGTTCTGCGAGTTTTTTTTCTACCCTTGTCCATGTTGTCCCATCCAGAGAAGGTTCTTCATTATTGTTTTTCTTCGATGGGTGTTCGTCAGGAGTGAGATCGTCTGTTTTCTTCGCAAATGTTTTCTTTATCGGGCTGCTTATTGGTTTTCCTTTATTTGAGGCCGTAATGGCACAATAGGTTAATGTATTAGGAACCGTAACATAATTTATGTTCTTTGGACCTTCGTTAACAGATGGCACTTTTGTTGTGGGTTTATTTAGTTGTATATTTGAATGTTCAGTTTTGTTTACATTTTTTTCTAATTTTTCTATTTTTAAGGTTAATCTGTTTATAATTAATTTTTTTTCTTTATGTTCCTCACCTTGTTTTTCCAATTTATGCTGTAGCTGTCTGACTTCATTTTTCAGCATAATGAGTACTTGTAGGCTTATTTTTTGTATCGCACTCTTTTCGCATTTATTGCAAGCGGTGATTCCAAACCTCTCCTCGGATTTCAGGCATTTTTCGTGAAAATACGAATCACATACCATGCACTGGACCACTTCGATGACAATCGATTCTTTACAGCTTGCACACACATATTATTTAGATCGCTTTCGGATGCCGAACGTCCTATATGCACGTTCGCCATCTTTATTACTTATATAGTATAATCTGAATAAATATGTAGGGTTGGTGGGTGGCCACTATGCCTCCCTCCAATTTCTCTAACATTAACAATAAGCTTTTCTAATAAATTAATCTGCAAGGAAATATATTTTTTTAAAATTATTATTTGTTTTATATTATAAAAATGAGAGGATGGTGGCCACTATCCCACCCTACATATTTATTTAATTTATATCACAAACAGTTTTTTATAACTCAAAGCAGTGCTGTAATTGAATTTAACTGGATTATGCAGGGTGGGTGGGTCATATTTTTCCGAGGATTTTTCGTTAACACTTTTCCTTTTAAATCAAAAACGGCCACTGTTACCAATATTTTCATAGAGTGATAAAAATGTTTAACATAAATTTTCTATTACAACTGTGAAAAAATAAATATAGATTTTCATCCAAACAAAAAAGTTCTGAACAAACAAATTTTAGGAACACCAAATTGCAGCACTCTATCACAGACGGTATTGAAAATGTTAAGAAAAATGTGTTAATATTTCTTAATTTTGTTGGCTTATATCTTGGAGATTTGAAGACTTTTATAATATTTTATTTACAAATCATCATCATATGCACTCTAGTATTTGTGGTTAATTTTATTCCCCAAGTCACAGAAACACCCTGTATATTCCGACGTTTTCATCTACAAATTAGTTTTAACTTTGACAGTGATTCGTAAGGAGCGAAACAAGTGTCAGTTACCTGACAATAAAGATGTGGAATGTATCAAGAGATTTACTTCTCCCAATTTGAAATTTCGTTCTATCAAGACAGTAGCAGAACAAATATCGAGTATAAAGGTTTTTCCTTCGCTTTATTTAAAAAATATATAAAATTACGAGTTAAAGTCATTCATTCCGTGTGTTGTGATTACCTTGTATGATAACTATAGAATATTGGTAAGTAAATACAAGTTCCATCGTTACAACCTGCATTATTTAAAACTATTTGCAACATCTTTCTCTATAATATATCAGCAACCATTTGCATTAGGCAATCATTTGTAATATGTGGGTTCTACTAATGCTAACGCATGAACAACAAACGCAACGCATGACATTTTTTAACGTTAAAAAAAAGGAGAGATATTTTTGTACCGAATTGGAACATACTCTTAAGTATCATCTTGTTAACAGTCCAGCAAAACCAATAAAATTCAAGAATTAAATTTCACTTTAAATATGATGGTAAAAATATTCTGCGACAGGAAAAGATTCTTTTAATTTTTATTTCTTAAGGAGATACAATAGAAGCTAGTGAGTATTGCAAAACATTGAAGCTTAAGGGCATAATCAATAGTCGACAAGACTTACTCCCCAGTGGAATTGGTTTACTTCAGAATATTGCCCGCCCGCATACTTTTGCCAGAACTAAAACTTAGAGAGTTTATATCGACGCACCTTATAAGCCCCCCTGGCACCTTTCCACTAACATATCTTTATAAAATTAAAAGAAAACTAGGCCGAAGAATATGCAGTCAAGCAGGATGGAATGCGGTAGTCAGTCACCTAGGATGAGGAGATCGTCAATTACGATCCTAAATAGGCTTCAAAATATAAAAGTGACAAATGAGAACATTTATAAAAAATCAATTACAATACCTACACAATACAAACCAAAACTGTCCAAAATTTTGCTGCCTGACCTTGGACAGAATCAACACTTTTTATGAGAATGGTAAAACTACCAGCTTTGCTTTTTATTCCAAAAAATTGATTGTTAATGTCGTTAAAAATCAATGCGCGGGCTTAAGAGTATATAACATTTTATTCAATACTTAACTTTACTAAAGCATTTAAAATAAATTATTGAACTGTACTTATTATTATTAAAATATTATTTAGCAGTAAAATTTAATTAATTTGTGACACATATCAAACAAAGGCTTAAACAACATTGTATCAAATTTTCTCTTTACAGACACTTGTCCACCATTGCTCCCGCCCCAAGGAATAAGCGTATCATGCAATATCAACGGAGTAGCTACTACATGTGATAATCCAGCCGAAGGCACAATTGCTACCGTAACATGCAATAATTCGTTTAGCTATAATCCTAATCCATTGATAACATGTCGTGATGGCATATGGAACCACGCCCTTCCAACTTGTGTCTTAAGTAAGATAAATGCATATTTATTTTCAACTTAACTTAACTCTCCTAGTTACATATCATAACCTGCGAAATTTAACAAACATCAAAAATATAACATATCAAAGATCTAAAAGGTACAACCTCTACATATCTTATGTTTCTTTATAGCGTAATTATTTTAATTTGCTACCCCATTTATCCACATTTACGTTACCTGTATTAGGTTCATAACATGTAAGATATCACACCCAAGAATTTTAAGAGATGTGTAATTTAATAATTATGAATGAAGTAAATTGAAATTAGTGCTATTATGCTATTTGAATGCTTGCAAACGGTATATACCTTTGTACAAAAAACTACAAGTGTTAAAGTTTGAACTAAAGAGAACTGTTGCTTTTCTTCATTCAGAGACCTGCTCATCACTAATACCAACCAAACAAATGCAAGTGTCATGCACCAATAAAGGAGAAAGTTCTTCTTGTCGAGACCCAATTGAAGGTACTATTGCTACTGTTACATGCGCTAATTATTATGAAGATTCACCAATCACCAACAGAAAATTAATACATTGTGTGGATGGTACATGGGATAACTCACTTCCAAATTGTCAACCAAGTAAGATAGTGTTTAAATATTTATCATTTTCAGAATTCCTTATGTAGTATATTATTATAGTTACCAAATTGTACATAAACTATTAAATTTTAATAAGAAAACAAAAATAATACATTTGTAGAAACTTTAGGTTATATATGTAAAACTAATTTGCTTGAAATATAATTTTGCTTGAAATATAATTTTTAAGTCCTTGGTTATAAATATGGTTATAATGTATTTACTAGTAATTATATTTCTCTACAAAAACTACAGGTGTTCTAGTTTGAACTAAAGAGAACTGTTGCTTTTCTTCATTCAGAGACCTGCTCATCACTAATACCAACCAAACAAATGCAAGTGTCATGCACCAATAAAGGAGAAAGTTCTTCTTGTCGAGATCCAATTGAAGGTACTATTGCTACTGTTACATGCGCTAATTTTTATGAAGATCTATCAATTACCAACAAAAAATTAAGACATTGTGTGGATGGTGCATGGGATTACCCACTTCCAAATTGTCAACCAAGTAAGATATTGTTTAAATATTTATCATTTTCAGAATTCTTAATGTAGAATATTATTATAGTTTCCAAATTGTACATAAACTATTAAATTTTAATAAAATAAAACATACATTTGTAGAAAATTTAGGTAATATATGTAAAACTAATTTGGTTGAAATATGGTTTTTATGTCCTTGTTTATAAATATGGTTATAATGTATTTACTAGTAATCATAATTTTGATTATATTTTAGTTTGTGGAAAAACGTTAACTGTTGGAGAAGAATTAATTATAAATTCTAACAAAACAACCCAAGGCCTATATCCATGGCACGTTGGTATTTACAAGAACAAACAATATATCTGCGGAGGCTCTATAATTACGCCAAAAATTATAATTTCAGGTAAGTCATACCAATGCTTTATTTTGCGACTTTGCTAGTCCATAAACTTACATAAAGGGTTAAAATTGCGAACATAGTAACAACGTGATCTGAAGAATGATATTGGAAATCGATTCTAATTGCGAATTTTCTAGATCAACTAATGAAGGTGAAAACACACTAGTTAAGATATGGGTCGTATAAACATTTTTTTATTGAAAATCAATTTGAATCAAGTACATATTGACCATTATTATCTTTGATCTTTTGCTATTTATCTGGTAATTTCACAATTCTATTGGTGTAGAACTCCTGTGGTTTATAGGAGAAAAACTTGGCCTAGTGATTTTCAGCGGCGCTTCGGTCAACCAATTTCTTAACATCAAGGGAGTTTTGCAGAGATCAAAACAGATGATAGTCAGACGGTGCAAGGTCCGGGCTGCATTGTGGATGCATCAAAACTTCCCAACCAAGTTCCATAAATTTGTTCACAGATGTGTGTGGCCGTGCATTGTCATGATGAAAGACAATTCCCTTTCTCTTGGCCAATTCTGGTCTCTTTTCTTTTTAAACAGTCGAGTTGTGCACAGTACAGGACTGAATTAATAGTTTCGCCAGGTTGAAATAGCTCATAAAAGACAATTCCCTTCTAGTCCCACCAAACACTCAAAAGAAGCTTTAATATCGTCAATTCAGGATTTGAAATTGTTTGCGGAGTGTCGCCCGCCGTTGACCACGATCTCTTGCATTGGATGTTTTCGTATTTCACCAATTTTCATTACCAGTAATCATTCATAGTAATTCGGTCAATTAAATTTCTCTCCGTTAATTAACACTGAATAAAACACTTACTATGTTTTTAACCATGTGGTATCCAAACATGGAGCTTCTTGTGATATTTATTATAATTGTATTTTGTATAAGTAATATATATTAATTTCAGCCGCACATTGCTTTGGCGGTGAAGTCCTAGCAAAGTCATACGCAGTTGGTGCTGGAAAATACTACAGGCAATATGATGACTTAAGAGATCAAGGAGCTCAATTTTCCAAGGTATTTATAAATTTGAAGGGTATGTTAAGCCACAATAAGCAATCATAACTTTTAGGTCTCCCAGATTATAAAACATAAAAATTTTAATAATGGCATACCCTACATGGCATTCGATTTTGCGCTTCTTGTTCTAACAAATCCATTTCACCTGTCTAAATACGTTCTTCCTGTTTGTTTGGAAAACGGGGACGACTACACAGTAAATGAAATGACTAAAGGAATTGTTAGTATTTTAATAAGAATGTGTATTTTATGTTCAGTTAATATTCTGTTTATAGGCTATGGGATGGGGACGTTTGGATAAACTACAATACTTCGATTTAGAGTATAAAACTACTAAAACCTGCGACATACCTGAACAAATTAAAATCTATTATATCCCGTACGCTCCAGATAAACTATGTTTTAAATCCCAGGGTAAGATATATATATATTAAATCAGTTTATTGGGTAATCGGTCAATAATAATTTTCTAATAAATTTAAAAATACGAAAACATTTCGTGAATCTACAACAATGAGTCTTACTAAGACTACAAAACAAATTAATTTGAAACAACTACTTCTCTAGCTAATACTTCGACAGACATTGAATAATACAAATTAATTTGCGTGTTACAAATAGTACAACTATCAAAGCAACACTAGTTTGAACGTATTTCTTTCTGTAAAATGAAATAAAAATTTCTTTCTTTATTTGATTTAATGTACGTTAAATAATTTGTGAGTGACTATATTATGATAAATTTGGAACAAAAAATTAATTTAAGTTGATGTAATTAAAACAAATTAGTAAAAGCAATTAAATAATTCAATACTCAATTTATAACCATCTGCAGACACGTGTTTCGATCTCTCGATCTCTTCAGTACAGCTTTATTATAAAATTGATTTCAAATATAAATAAAAACGTTTACTAAAATACGATATTAAAATTCCTTAATCCCGAACGTAATTATTTCCGTAGAATTCAGTAATCAACCTCAGGTATAAATTCAGACCCTCAGTCGGTTATATTTCATTATTGTGTCAGTTGCCGTACATATCTGAGTAAGTTATTTATATTTCATTATATTTTTATTTTAGTAAACGTTTTTATTTATATTTGAAATCAATTTTATAATAAAGCTGTACTGAAGAGATCGAGAGATCGAAACACGTGTCTGCAGATGGTTATAAATTGAGTATTGAATTATTTAATTGCTTTTACTAATTTGTTTTAATTACATCAACTTAAATTAATTTTTTGTTCCAAATTTATCATAATATAGTCACTCACAAATTATTTAACGTACATTAAATCATTTTTATTTCATTTTACAGAAAGAAATACGCTCAAACTAGTGTTGCTTTGATAGTTGTACTATTTGTAACACGCAAATTAATTTGTATTATTCAATGTCTGTCGAAGTATTAGCTAGAGAAGTAGTTGTTTCAAATTAATTTGTTTTGTAGTCTTAGTAAGACTCATTGTTGTAGATTCACGAAATGTTTTCGTATTTTTAAATTTATTATTTAATTTTCTACAACGAACTAAAGGATTTTAATACATTTTATTATTCAATTATGCTCTTAGTGGGTATTTTCCTTAATCCCGAACGTAATTATTTCCGTAGAATTCAGTAATCAACCTCAGGTATAAATTCAGACCCTCAGTCGGTTATATTTCATTATTGTGTCAGTTGCCGTACATATCTGAGTAAGTTATTTATATTTCATTATATTTTTATTTTAGTAAACGTTTTTATTTATATTTGAAATCAATTTTATAATAAAGCTGTACTGAAGAGATCGAGAGATCGAAACACGTGTCTGCAGATGGTTATAAATTGAGTATTGAATTATTTAATTGCTTTTACTAATTTGTTTTAATTACATCAACTTAAATTAATTTTTTGTTCCAAATTTATCATAATATAGTCACTCACAAATTATTTAACGTACATTAAATCATTTTTATTTCATTTTACAGAAAGAAATACGTTCAAACTAGTGTTGCTTTGATAGTTGTACTATTTGTAACACGCAAATTAATTTGTATTATTCAATGTCTGTCGAAGTATTAGCTAGAGAAGTAGTTGTTTCAAATTAATTTGTTTTGTAGTCTTAGTAAGACTCATTGTTGTAGATTCACGAAATGTTTTCGTATTTTTAAATTTATTATTTAATTTTCTACAACGAACTAAAGGATTTTAATACATTTTATTAATAATTTTCTAGGTCCAAGTATATGTGCAGGATATAGTGGTGGAGGTTTAGTCGTTCGAAGTAATGATGGAAGATACATCTTGCGTGGCATTATCAGTACTGGGCCAAGAGATGATAATTTGGGCTGTATAAGTAACCAAACTACACTGTTTACTTCAATTGAATATCATAAGCAACAGATAATGCAATTGATGAACAAGCTCAGGGAATAGTTTCAGGCAGTATCTACTTCTTTATTGTAATAATGTTATATTACATAGTTGTAGATATTAAACTATATTCAATACATTGTAGTGTATGTAATTTTGTTTAACTATGTATTGTATATACAAATTGTGCTTGAAATTGAAATATTTATGCTGATAGATATAATTGGACTGTCATGATTCGGTGTTCCAACTTGTAGAATGAAGTATCCTTTTTTATTTGTTCTAGTATTTACCTTATCTCTTCACATCACAGTCATCGTTACAATATTTGTAACCACAACTAAATTAAACATGTGAGAATTGTACACATATAAAAACGTGTTTTCTGTATAGTTGAACATATGAAGTTGCTCTTATTTTTTTTGTATTCCATTCTCCTGCATGGCTTCTCGTTACTCTATTTTTAAAAAAAGGTCATACCTCAGAGAGATGCTTTATGCTTCTATTAAAATAAACTATATCTATTAATTTTCCATCAATGATCAAATTCTAGAATATTGGATCGATTCGATGAGGCTTTTACTTATTAAAACTCCATGGTATCACTTAGTAAAACACTCAAAAAATTGTTTGTTGTTTTACAACAATTGTTTCCTCACATAGTGGCTTTATCAGATAGATGACAAATATGGTTTTACAATTTTCGGTTATTGCTTATATGTATATTCTAAAACTAGGCGAATAAGACATGGACGGAGAGGAGTAGGAGTAGAAGAAAACAAATTACAATTGTTAGAGTTTTGTATCGTAGAACTATACAAATAGATAATAAGCAATTTATATATATTTGAGATTGAATTACTTTTCGAAGTTAAGTGATATTCAGCAAAGGTGAGTTATTGACGTATAGTTGATCATTTACCAGAATTCGGCGTTTGTTAAATTTTGTGATTTCCATTAACTAGTAGATTAAGTTTTAGGCCTTTATTATGTTTGTGTAGTATTTTGAAATTTTCATTAAATAAATGACCGCGTTCTGCAAAATGATCAGCAAGATAGGCCGAGTTAGATAAAATAATTTTTATGTTATTTCAATCTCTGCTCAAAGCTTCACCCAGTTTGTCCGACGTAGACTTTTAAACATTCCCCAGAAGTTAGTGAATACACACCCGATTCTTAATTATTCCTTGTTTTGTCTTTTGTGTAATTTATAAATTTTGACAGGGAACTGTTGATTTTGAAAGATATAGTTTAAGGTTTTTTTAAAGATTTTCTGGTAATTTTTCCAGATATAATATGGATGCGGATTCCGGGGTTTGTTATGTGTTTAAATAGTTTTATTTATATAAAAATTCAACATTTATCAGCCTTATTAATCAATTCATACACAGGGTGGGGCATTTATCTTGGCAAAGTGGAATATTTCCGAAACAGAGCAAAATATGAAAAAATGTTTCAAATAAATGTTTTTTGATATGAGGGGGCAAATTTTATGTCACTACGTAAGATTTTGAAACTTAGGTCTTTCAAGGTCATTTGAAAGTCAACTTTGTTTTTTTTAAATGGAAACATTTATTTTTCATTTTTTCTCTATTTCTACGCATAAAAAGAAAATTAAATTATCTAAATCATTTTTCTCTAAGATGTACTATTTCTAGTTTAAATTGCGATTGATACATATACATATATACACTTTGCAGCACGTGTTGCATACATCAGGGAATGACGATGTTACCCGCCTAATTTTTCCAATTCTTCTCGGGTATCGACAGCAGTTGCATAAACTTTATTTTTTATTCGACTGCAAAAAAAAATCGTGTGGTGTAAGATCTGAAGATCTAGCGGGCCAGTTCCATGGACGTAACCTTCGAATCCATCTATTCTCGAACATGTTCGTTAGTTGCTGTGATATTTCGTTTGTGCAATGAGCTGGGGCTCCATCGAAAAAAGAAATATCTACAACATTTCTTAAAATTTGTTAATATCTGCCATTATTTAATCTTTCGTGCTACAAATAAAAAGTAATACGCGTGTCCATCAATAGGCAAAATACGTTGAAACTAAATTTGTGTTGGTATTTATGTACACCAGTTATATGTGGATTTTTAATTGACCACATTGGTTTTCCTATTGAAAATACCTTCGCGAGAGAAATTTGATTCGTCCGTCCAAATAATTCTTTGTTCAAAAAGTCATTGTTTTCTTTATTTTAAGCAACAACAACTCACAAAAATTAATCCTGTTCTCTGCATCTTGAGGAAATAATTGTTGCACCAAATTAAATTTATAATTATGCATACGATACATTTTCCAAATTCTTTGCTTACTCTCAAATCCTACTGGCAACTACGCTTGGATGCGAGTGGATTTGCTTAAAAATAAGCCAAAATATTTACTTCAATTTCCTCATTCTGGGTTATTGGCTTTGGATGATTTTTTTTGCGTTTTGTTTTCCAAATAGTACAAAATTTGATCCCAGTCATCAAAACATTTTTCTATCCATGGGTGGTAAGTGTGGATAAGTTTCGTTGAAAGTTCTACAAGTTCTCTCAACAATTCTGTTGCACTGGTGCCCGTGTAAATAGAACAGGAATTAATCAAATGTGAAAAAATTCCGAGAGGAAACAAATTTCGAAATAACTCAAAAACTGCTGGCTCTACATATAGGGATGTATAATACTTTTTTGTAGAAAATTGTGTTGCGAATCACACTATGAGATAAAATATTGGTCATTCCATTTGAAAAAATTGAAATATGATGTTTTTTTTTAAGTGAGCGCTGAAATATTGATATTTTTAATATACCAACTGTCAAAATTGACACATGTCAATTTTTTTCAGCTGTAGAGAAATCGATACAATACAAGATGCCGCTCGTGTGTCTATCTTGTACCTATTAGAAGTTATAGGCATTTTTCTAAAGATCTATTCGAGCTCAATATTTGACAAATAAATTTTTTAATCAGAAACTCTAAAAGTTAAGTGTACATAAACCCATATGGAGAGGTAGGGAATCGAACAAGGAATTCAAAAATAAAATAATATACAGTATGTTCCATTTAAAATAACAAAGTTGGTAGCCGTTTCCGGTACAACCGGAAGTGATAGAAAGTCAAAAATATTTTCCATGAGAAGATCGCAATCAACAGTGCAATGTTGATTTTTTTCAGATTTTTCCTCCTGCAGGAACCCCGTAAACTTTTAATGGACGTTATTCATGGCCCACCCTGTATATATATATTAAATTCATAAAATCCTAAAAATAGATTCCCAGTAATAATTAACGTAATGTTGATGTAACTACGTTAAAAATTAAAATGTAATTATCACAGTTTACGCCATAACTATTTTTATGTATTATAAACTTCGTTAGACAGATAAAAATATGTACATTATGCAATTTTGTGTACTATTTATGCTAATAAATTATAATTATTTGGTAAATGGAATTAGGTCGTACATAAATTATATTAGTACACATGTATAAATAGGCGACAAAATCTAATCTATAGCAACAGCTCAAATATGGAACTCAAATTGTTGTTTCTAATCATAGCACTTTTAGTAATTAATGATATTACTCACGCAAAGCAGGAAGGAACTTGGGTAAGTACAGTTTTTAGTCATCTAGAATTATTCCAATCAACGACTTTTTTGTTTTGAAATATAATCATTAAATTTCTTGAGTTTTTTATGGTCTAGAATTAACTAAATACGTGATTGTGTAGGCTTCTGCTTTAAGTGTAACTTTTAAAACATAAGAAAATGTTTTCAAGGAAGTAATAAACAAAGTTTACTTGTGTTTTTAAACATGGAACTTATTACACTTTTTATTGGATTTTTTTTACAAAAAGATATTTTCAATTCTTTTAAAATACCTTTTTTTTCTCTTGAGATTTTTGACAATATTTTACTAAATATTTTACAAGAAGATAACATATATATTATACATTTAATATGACGATAAATATTTTTACAATTGAAATAAAACTATAGATGAGAGGGTTAAACTTTTAATTTTGAACACTGCAACATGTTTCTCCAGACAGTGGCTTCATCAGGCAGATGCATACTGTTGCAGTGTTCAACAATAAAAGTGAAACCCTCTCATCGGTATTTCTTTATTTCAATTAATTGAGTTTCATCATTTACACGCCTCATTTATTCAATTTTAATGACATTAGAATATCGATTTCAGTTAATTTTTCCTTAAAAACTTTACATTTTTTTGACTATATCCCGCCAAAGGCTCCGTGCCGAAACACGGACGATTTAGAACCAATCAGATTCTAGAGAACTTTGTTGCCGCGATAACAAATTCATGTAGAGTTCATTTTCGGCACTGTAATTGGTTCTCTACTCGCATTATGTTTCGGCACGTGATTGGTTCCCAATTAATTATTCAATTTTCTGATTGGGCTATACATCAAACAACTGTCAAATAAAATTAACAAACGTCAGTTTTTCTGAACTTTTTAAAAATGATTGCAAACATACGATTCGGAAATACAAGATAAGAGGTATTTCAGGAAAAGGTAAAAGACGCCCAGCCAAAAAGTACGTTACCATCCAAAAATATGATTAATTTTTATACACAACAAATACCTTTGTTATTGTAATATTTTTGTTGGGATATAGTCTGATAAATTGCTCTCGTGCATTGTAAATTATCGCAAGTTTGCACTCTTTCGACAAACTCAGTCGTATTGTTTTAGGCAACAGCCCCTCGCCCTTCGGGCTCGGGCCTGTTGCCAAGCAATACGACTTTGTTTGTCGAATTCGTGCAAACTTGTTACCGATAATTTTCAATGCACTTGTGCAATTGCTGTTGAAAATATTTAGCATGCTTTTTAAGTTCTTCTAGGATTGTATTATTTTTAAAAATTTCCTTAAAATCTAAAATTTCGGATTTCTAGCCTTTTTACTTTTAATGTTTTTAATTTAAAAAATTCTGCTTTTATTTCAATATTAAACATAATTTTTAACATTTTCTAGAATTTTATTATTTTATTAGAATTTTCTTAAAACGTTTAAAATGGTATTTCTGAATCCTTATAGAATTTTGGAATTGTAACTTCTTTTGCTACAATTAAACAAAATCTACTTTTAATTTTCACAATTCTTTGAGCTTTCTTTAGTTATTTAATCTTATACAAATTTCAGAAATTTATTTTTGGTGTTCTTATGAAACATTTCTTACAATAATGTTTGCCAATTTCTGCAATGAAAATTTTACGTCATGGGTTCTATAATTTTTCCTATACTACAAATTTAGTATAATCCGTTTCAGAACATTGGAATGTTTAATATTTTCCAGAAAATTTTCTTTCTAGCATCTAATCTTTTTCAAAACTGTTCGTATTATTTTGTTGGAATTTTGGATTTTATTTTAAAGGAAATAAAATTAATTCTGATGAGGCAGAAGACAATGGATTTTAGTTTTTGTCCAACGGTCTTTCGGCCTAATTTTATATTCTGAATGTTTTAAATTTTTTATCAGTGAATAAGGTAACTTTTCATAAATGAAATACAATAACACTTTCAAATATTTATTTATTTAAGAATGTGAACATTCAACAACTACTCAGTTATTTTATTTTTATTCTTTGAATCTTCTAAAATTACCTTCATCATTGTATCAAATTATTTTTGAAATTACTCGAAAAGCGTCGTTTCTATTTGTTTTTCTTTCAAAATTATATATTTCAGCTAGTTTTCTAGTTTTCTAGTATTTATATTTTTATTCAATTACCGCATTTATTTATTTTTTCATTTTTCTCTTGGGATTGTTAATCTAGAGATTTCTGATATGTTATGCTAAATTTTATCAGAATACTTATTTATCGAATTTTCAATTGTATGCTTTTTTGTATTAAGGATTTAATTTATGCATTTCGTTCCAAATTCTCCAAATTAGGTTTTTCTAGCATTGCATTTTTTTTTAAAACAAGAATCATTTTTTCAAATAGAAATTTAAGGAATATAGAAGAGAAAGGACTTTTTTTTATCGAAGCCTTTCCCTAGTTTTTCGGAATTTTTTGATTTTTTTGTCTAATATATACAATAATATTTATTCGCACAGTACTAAAAACATAAGAAACAGTTAAAATAAATATAAATAAATGGTGACTTTCTGCCCTGTCCTAAATTTAGTGATAGGCATAAAAATATCTTTGATAAGTGATTCATGAGTTGTGGGATATTTGGTTTCGGGGGATAATAATAATAATAATAATAATAATAATAATAATAATAATAATAATAATAACATCTGCAATAGCATATAAAATAGAATCGCATTTAACACAGAATAATGTAATAACAGAAGAACAGAAGGGATGTAGAAAAAGTAGTCAAGGATGCAAGGAACAACTGGTGATAGACACCATTATAATGAAACAAGCTGAAAGACAGCAAAGAAACCTTATAACATGCTATATAGATTATAAAAAGGCATACGACTCAGTCCCGCACAGCTGGCTTCTGAAAACGCTAGAGATATATAAAATAAACCCAATCATCCAAAACTTCCTTAAACATACGATGACTCAATGGAGAACCCGAATATATTTAAAGAACAATGTTGCAGACATAAAAACAGATACTATTAAAATAAACCGGGGAATATTTCAAGGGGATACATTAAGCGCCCTATGGTTCTGCATAGCCCTTAATCCGCTGTCACAAGCCCTAAATACTACCAACTATGGATTCAACATCAAACATGAAAACACTATACAACATAAAATAAGCCACCTATTATACATGGACGACATAAAAATCTATGCATCAACAAAAACACAGATGAAATCCCTCCTAAAAATTACCGAAACAATAACAACAGATATATGCATGGAGTTCGGAATACAAAAATGTAAAATTCAACATATGGAAAGAGGCAAGTGGAAACATGAAGATTCTGAAGAAATACTAAATAACGAAGTACTTGAGAACATGAACAAACATGACACATACAAATATTTAGGGTTCCAACAAAATACACGGATAGACCACGGAAAAACAAAAGGCTTGTTAAAACAACGGTACAAAGAACGACTGAAGCAAGTAGTCACATCTAAACTAAACTCCAAATACATGTGCAAAGCAATAAATACCTACGCAATCCCAATCCTAACTTACTCGTTTGGAATTATAAAATGGACAAAAACAGACGTAGAAGAACTAAACAGGATCACAAGAACAATTATGACAAAATACCGAGTACACCACCCAAAGGCCTGTACAGAGAGATTATACTTACCACGCAATGAAGGAGGCAGAGGGATGATTGACATAATACAACTTCACAACAAGCAAATCTCAACACTAAGACAATATTTCCACTCGAAAACATCCAGCAACTTACACAAAGCGGTAATCAATGCAGACAAGCTTCTCCACTGAACCTCAGCCTAAGTAATGCAGAAAATGTCCCATACAACACTCAGTCACTAGCTGAGAGGTGGGCATCAAAACCTCTCCATGGGAAACACGTTAACATTACCACCGATCCCAATATAGATAGACACGCAACACATAGATGGCTCATGCAAGGTCGCCTATTTCTGGAAACAGAGGGCTTTGCGGTAGCCATACAGGATCAAGTCATTAATACACTAAATTATAGAAAATACATCATGAAACAAAATATAGAAAATGACGCCTGTCGCAAATGTCATCTGTTCCCGGAAACGATAGATCACATTACCAGTGGATGCAAACTTTTAGCTGCTACCAAATACACAGAGAGACATAACAATGTCGCAAAATTTATACATCAGGCTCTAACTCTGAAATACGATCTCTCTAAAAACTCAGAACCATATTATATATATAAACCGGCACAAGTAATTGAGACAAATACGCACAAACTATACTGGGACAACACAATACTTACGGACAAGACAATAACAGCCAACTAAACATCCCCGCATACATACACACAAATTTACAAAAAGCTGTGATATTGTCAACACTCTCTATAACACGACAATTCCTACAATAGATAAAAAGGCAACTTGGCTTAGCCCGTTCCTTTTTACCCAACCAGGGAAATAATCCCTGAGAAACCACTACATAATAATAATAATAATAATAATAATATTTATTAGTGTTAATACAATAGTGTACACACGTCAGAAAGAGATGAGTATTAAGCAATATTACAGCATTAGAACATTACATAGTAGTATGCCTAATTAAAGCTAAATAAACTGTAACAATATTTTATAATAGTAATCGTTGCACATAGTCCAGATGGTGAATTTATAACCAATATATAATTAAAACATAAACACATATTAAATATAGGAAAAATCGTCGTAAAAAACTTTCTTTATTAAATATGTCTTTAATTTTGAATGGAATACATTATCTGGGAGACGTTTCAATGACAATGGAAGAGCATTGTACAGTTTAGGCCCATAGTAATTAATGCCTGTTTTATTAGTTTCTAATCTACATCGGGTATGGCAAATTAGTTGTTTGTTTCGTGTGGGATAGTTATGCAATTGATCATGTGTTGTATACTTGGATATGTTTTGTCGCGCATGTTTTACACATTCAAATAAAAATATACACGGTACTGTTAGTACATTCAGGTTCACAAAAGCCTGTTTGCAATCATCCCTGTATTGGAGAGAGGCCAGTATTCTGAGAGCGCGCCTCTGTATCGAAAACACACGAGTTGCGCCAGAAGAATGTCCCCAACTTAAAATCCCGTATATAAGATGGGAATGAAAGTGAGCAAAGTATGCCGATAATAATGTTGTCTGTGGTAATGAGTGGCTAAGATTTCTTAGTAAGAATATAGTCTTATTGAGCTTATCACTTAAGTTATTGCAATGCGTTTGCCAATTTAGTTTTTTATCTAAATGTACCCCAAGAAATTTGCAAGACCCATGTTCGAGATTGTCAGCCTTTAATGAGAATGTTAAGTGAATGGTTTTCTCCGGATTTAAAGACAATTTATTTACAGTGAACCATTCCAAAACAGTGTTATTTATTAGATCTCTATTCTGGTGAGACTCGTTATAATTAGTTGACTTGCTAATGGAAGCAGTATCGTCTGCATACATAATAATATTGCCATTATCGACATGTTCCGGAAGATCATTAACGTAAATGAGGAACAATAGTGGCCCAAGTATTGACCCTTGAGGGACCCCATAGTTATTTGTTAAAGCATTGGATTTACTCCCATTAACAAAGACAAGTTGAGTGCGATCACACAAATATGAATTTAGTAGTCGGCAACTGTGTGGATTAAAATTATAATAATATAATTTCCTAAGTAAAATATCTCGAGGTACACAGTCAAATGCTTTAATTAGGTCGAAAAATGACGTCACTGCATATGAACCTGACTCGAAACTCTCTACAATTTTATTAACAAAAGCTGTGACTGCATTACTCGTTGATCGTCCCTTACGAAATCCATATTGATTATTATGCAGTATATTGTTGCATTATAGAAATTTTATCATTTGATTGAACATAATTTTTTCCAATACTTTGAGAATATTTGCAGCAACGATATCGGCCTGTAATTGTTAATATTTGATTTGTCACCTTTTTTATAAATAGGAATTATACATGCCGCTTTAAGGCAACCAGGAAATATTCCAGATTGAAGACATGCATTTATTAATTTTGTAAGTGGTATCAGAATTACATTTACTAAATACTTAAGAATATTAGTCGATATTGAATAAATGTCTCGAGAGTTTGATTTTTTCAAGCTGTTAATAACTTCTCTAACCTGTATCGGACTAACTTCTTCAAATGAAAAGAAACTATTACAAAGGACATTATTTTTTACCATAAAAGAGATGGGATCATTACTTGTTGAATCCATTTTAGATATTATTTGGTCTGCAATAGAGCTGAAGAATATATTAAAATCTTCTGACTTAATGGGACAAATGATATCACAATGTTTTTTCTTATTTTGGTTTATTAACGACCACATTGCTTTTTGCTTATTTGCAGATTTTTTAATGTAGTTGAATTTGCGGCTATTCGTGTTTCTTGCAACTTGATTCTATATTTGTTTTTATAATTTATATAATAAGGTCTTAATTCCGGGCGTCTGGAAGCGCCTTCTTTCATCAATAGGAGGGTTTCGCGCATTTGTTTTAATTCATTTGTATACCAGATAATGCCGTTATCTGATCTTTGACGGATTTTCTTTTGTGGAAAGCATTCCAAAATATAACATTCCTGAATGTTTACGAAATAACTAAATGATTCTTGTACATTTAGGGCACCACCACAAAAAGAAATGTCAGTTATTTCTAGAAGTGAATATAGTTGAAACTTTCCCCTTTCTGTAATTGGCCTTGTAATTTTATTTATGCGCTCTTTATATATATGTGGTTGCTTTACTTTAACATAAATTCCAATGTGATCTGATAATCCGGGATTTAATGAATAAGTTTCTATATCTTGAATGATTAAATTTGAAAAAATGTTATCAATACAATTATTTTTTCTTGTATTAAAAGTTACTTTGTTGTACATACCGTAAGATTTTAAGAAATCACATAATTGAGTAGCACGTGAGTCATTAGTGCAAAATTGTACATTGAAATCTCCGCCAATAATTATTCCTTTATCAAAACTTATTTTATCTAAAACGCTGGCTAAAACAAAGATAAGGTTTTTTATATCACCATCTGGTGATCTATAGACATTGATAATATAAATATTATATGAAGGAAGGTATGATGCAGCTAACTCACATTCCTTTTCAATTGATTGATTATTAATATTCTGCAAGTTATTATATATTATATCATGTTTCATTAACTGCATGACACCTCCATGAATATACAGTGTACGAGAGAATATACTCTGAATTTAGCTTAAGTTGAGTTGATTGTTAGTTGTTGGCAATTTTAACGCTAAGACTTAATATTTCAAGAAAAAGTCCATTGTGCAGATTGGCACAATGTTAGAGTTTAGTTAAGGTACTTAGGTCGTACCTTTAAAAAAAAATGGAAATTGTGAATGATTGATTGTCGGATTTATGTTGGAGTTTTTGTTGATATTTCATGTTGTTTGTACCTTTGTTATGTTGTTTGTACCTTTGCTTGTAATCTGAAATGCTAAGCACTGATTTTAATTTTATTTTTTTTGTATAAATTTAAATCAAATAGTTTGCCTAGCATCCGTCTCGTATAAGTCTAAGTTTTTTATAATTTACGCAATAGTTTTATTAATAAATATGGAACGGTTATTTTTCTTTAGTTAAAAAAATACTGTGTAAATCTATATTTATACTTCTTAACTGCCACCATTTTTTTATCTGGTTGTATAAGAATAAAAGATGCACAAGTTTCATAATTTATGTATTTAATTTTCAGAAATTATCAGATTTAGAATGGAAAAACTTTGGCAAGGAAATTGAGGCCTGCTTTAAGGAGACTGGTACAAACGAAGCTGATATTGGTCCAGGTGATCTGAAAGGTGGTTCAAATAGCAAGGAAAAATGTTTTACCGAGTGTTACCATAAAAAGGTGGGAATCATGGATAAAGAAGGCAATTATAGTAATTTAAAACTATTGAAGTCGTTGTATCCAGAGGAAGCCTATGAACTGGCCTTAATATGTGGAGAGGCTGTTAAGAATATAGTTGATGTATGTAATAAAGCGTATTGGGGGGAAATGTGCTTCTTTTTTAGCTATCTAGCATTCGACTAAAAAGTATTATGCAAATTAAATTAAATAAATTAGTATAATATATACAATGTATTGTAAAAAATGTAATAATTTTTATAAAATATATCAAATGACTTGTAATCACTCCACAGTTTATTTTTATTTTGCTAATGTACATTTCGTTTAGGCAAGGAACACATAGACGTAAGAATGTCCAAAACGACTAATAAAAATTTTAGCAATATGCCATAGTCACCCTGCCAAGAAAGGCGGGAGTACGACTGAAAGAAGAAAATAGAAGAAGGGTGGAATAAGTGGAGGGTACACGAACTCATTATATCGTATAAATATGCGATAAATATGGCCACCTCCTGGCGGAGAAATCTACTGAGAGTAACGAATTATAACACCCTTACAACTTCGGAGGGCAGTGCCATAAGATTAAGGGCTGTCAGAACAAAACAACATGCTACATATGTAAGCAGGAGGGACATAGAGACGGAGAAATGACATCCCCGGAATACCGGAGAATAGTCAGCGAGATCAGGAACAGAAAAAGAAGTACTATCGTCTCTAAGAAGTATGATAAACATCTCCTGCAGATCAACCTTAATAGGAACATGGTGGCGCTGGACTTGATGTACCCAACAGTAAGGAAGGGTAGGATAGATGTAGCGATCATATCGGAACCGCATCAACAGGGGTTATCAAATAGGAGCTGGGTAACTTACACGGACAAAGACATTGCTCTAAAAGTTTTCAGAAAGAAGATAAAAGCCACTAAGGCATTTACTCAGGGGAGGGGATTTACTTAGATAGAATGCGAAAACATCGTGATCTACACGTGCTAGATCTCACCGAACTCTGGCCTAGAAACATTCAGGAAATATCTGGCAGGGATAGGCAATAGCATCAGGGGACAAACAATAGAAATACTAGTGGAAGGCGACTTTAACAGCAAGTCCCAGGTTTGGCAGTCGAACCGCGAGGACGAAAGAAAAAGGATACTACTCGACTGAATGGCGGAGCACGGCCTTACCTTCCGGAATCAGGGCAGCAAACAAACATTTGTCAAAGGAGAAAGCAAGTCGATAATCGATATCACCATGGCAACCGAGAGAATCAGCGTCCAACTAGACAGTGAGTGATCATCCTCCACCATTACATCTACTATGGCATTGGACAAGGCGTAAAGGCAAACAGGATATAACAGGCGAAGAAGTGTAGAATTAGCAGGAAGAAGATCCTCGAATATGCGGAAAGTGTAAGCAGCACGCTACAAAATCTGGAAGTACACAGCGTAACCGCCCTAGCTGAGGCGATTAGGGTAGCGGCAGAAGAGAACTTCCACCCAAGGAAAGGATTCAGGAAATGTCCGAAGACATTGCCGGCCAGAGAAGGGCCTCCCTATGGGCCAAGCGAAACTCAACACGCGATAACAACTCAAACAACGGCACGCCTATTGAAAAGGCTGAGTGTAAAACTGGTATAAGGGAGAAAGGCTGAAGCTGAGGATGACTATAGAATCGGCTAAAATGGAAGCCTGGAGAGTAATACACCAAGAAGTGTATGACAACATCTGAGTCAATGGGTATAAAATCATCACCAAACGAATTTAGGCCAGGCTGACCGTACAATTGGTGGAAGACAAAGCGAGAAATGAGATCAGAATAATTAAGGAATATATAAGATATGGAGGATCTAAAATCGACGATAGAAATTATCAAGCAGGATAAAGTGCCAGGGCCAGATCAACTACCTCCGCTGGTCGTGAAAATAGCTTCGCAGGGCTGCCCTGAGGCGGTCCTGAAAACCATAAACTCATTCCTAGAAAGCAGCGAATTTCCAACCATATGGAAGGTTAGTGCTACTCAAAAAGAAGCTGGAGGAGTGGCGTACCCTAAATACCTCATAAAGCAGAGGGTCGCACACGACGTGGAGCGCGAGCTATTACATAAACAGTACGGCTTTAGAAAGGGCCGACTGTGACTAATTAGTTACAAGGTAAAACTAACTGCTTACAAATTAGTACTATATACATATAATGATAATAGCTGTACCCTATAATCTTTTGCAGTAGTTGCTGGTAGTTGTTGAATTAATAACTAGTTGTTTAAGCTTCTAACTGATATGTGTAATAACAATTGAATAAATTACTAAAATAGTTAATAAAAAGACTACTAACTGCTAAAATAATTACTATAATATCTCATGTTGCTAATTATATCTGTTGCAACTATTAAAGATCCTTTTATCTACTTCAAAAAACTTTTAGTGTATATATGCGTATTACTATTAGGAGCTAGTAAAATTAAAAAAAGTGGTAACTGTATATTTTTTTAATAATTTTATTTTTAACAACGTAAGCATTTAAATTCATAACTAGTAGTAAAAACTTATTTTTAAAATACTTAACTTAATAAAAATAGTAGTATTAAGAAGTAGCAACTGTTAAAATGATTGCTGTAATTTTCACATTAAATGACTATCTGATGGAGGCGATCCTTAAGAATTACGTCTATTCTAAATAATTACTTCACCGATTCTAATTATTCTGTTAAGGTATTTCTTTAAATTTTTACCTAAATAAGTAAAACCAGAATTTTCTGTTTAATTTCTGCAAATATTTTCTAGTTTATGTTATTTTTCTCATGCTTTTTTTAGTTCTTTCAGTATTTTAATTTTGATTTTCCATCAATCAACATATACTAGCGATTTCAAAAATCTTGCTGACATCTATGCAACAGTTGTTATTGTAATTTTTGAACACATCCTTAGTTTCCATTTATTTTTACAATTACTTTGGACTAAGATATAAAGGTATGAGTGTCATCATGTGTCGCTAACTCTACCACAAATAGCAAGGTTACCGGTACTAGTCAAATATACAGAGTCCAGCAGAGAAGTATGATGTTTTTCAAACGCGTATAACTCATCACAGGGGAAGCCTTACGTTTTCAGAATGGTTGATATGTGACCACTCCACCTTGCCATTTTGTTTGGTTTAGTTGTTACCGAACGCGTATTTGCTTATGACATTTACATCGTAATTGGGAGTTCTCTGGTTGCTACACAACGCATATTTTGACCACAATTCAATGTTGGAATCCCCGGTCGTGTTTATACGCAAAACACTAGCCTGAAATGGGTACAGAACCTCCATACTAGAGGATCGTTGAAGTGTGGAGTACCTCAAAGTGGAGAAAGAAGATTCTGAATCCCTAAAAATGTGGCTCGAGTTAGGGCAGCTGCGGAAGCAAGTCTACGTCAAACGGTAGTAGCATGTTCGCACAATGAGCATGAGGATGAGTGACTGGACACTATTGCAAATTTTGCATTTACATTTACATTTTCACCCATACAAGATGATGGTTGAACCGAAACTGAAACCAAATTATTGCCAAATCATTTCGCTACGAGGGTACATCGAGTGCCCTCTACAATCACCTGATCTATGGGGGTACCTTTTTTTTTCAAGGACGTGTTAGCCGCGCACGGCTACCAGTGGCCCTTCTGAATCCGGGCACTGCTGGCATCACTAATAAGCATACTTCACGCAGTGCCCTTCCTCGTCGATCTACTTTATTGCTAACTTTATTTACAAACAATACTACATATTACAGTACAATTACAATTACAGAAAATATGATACGTATTACAATTATTACAGTATATACAATTTCCGCTTGTTACCCAGTGAGAACCCTGAGACCCCTTCCTCCTTCTCTCGCTTACGGTGCTGCTCTTGGGTCCTTTCTTCCTAATACCCCCTTAGAAAACCTAGCCACCGCCCTCCACTTCTCTGGTGTCTCTAGCATGAGTTCTACCAGGGTATCCACCCTAACCGCCGAGCCCAGGGCCCCCGCTAATTCCATCAGCGTGTGCTCTGCGGTATCTATTCCCCGCTGACAGAACACACACCAGTCGTCCTCCGCCTTACCAATTAGGTGCAAATAGGCACGAAATTCCCCGTGCCCCGTCAACAACTGGCACGTAAAATAGTCCACTTCCCCGTGCCCCGTCTCTACCCATCTGCGCAGGTCCGGGATCAGCCTTCGGGTCCAGGCCCCTTTCTCGGCTCCGCTCTACCTATCCTGCCATTTCTCCAGCAACCTTTTCCACCCCATCCTCTTCACTCCTGCCTTATCCTCCCCCCGTGCGACCAGTTCGTATGTCCTGGCTCGCAGCTCCACCAGCAGGTCCGGCGGAGCCGTCGAGGCCAACACCTCCGCCGGGACCGTTGATATAGTCCTGTATCCTCTGATGATCCTCAGGACTGTCGGTCTCACCGCTCGACCCAACCTTTCTACATTTCTCCTTGAGCCCAAGCACTGTGGCCAGGCTGCCGCCGCGTAGAGCAGCCTCGCATTCGCCGCCCCCATCAGAACTCTTCTGGTTTGTTCCGACGGTCCTCCCGCGTTTGCCATTAGCCTGGCCACAGCCTTGGCTGCCTTGGCGGCGCCTGCCGCTGCTGTCAGGACCTGCGAGCTCCACAAGGGGTTTGCCTCGATCGTCACCCCGAGGTATTTCATCCTCCTCTCTATCACTACTCCTTGGCCCAGCAACTGAATCATCTCGCTCGATACTCTGCCCGCTCTGCGTCTGGAGAGCCAAACCGCGCCCGTCTTCTGCGCTGCCACTTCCAGACCCGCAGATTCCATCCAGCCCGCGACCTTTCCAACCGCCAACCTTGCCTTACGCTTAAGGTCCACAATATCTCTTCTGCGGACGAGTATTAGTATATCGTCAGCGAAACCCACCAATTCCGCTCCTTCCGGGAGCGGCACTCGGAAAACATCATCATATGCTATGTTCCACAGCAACGGCCCTAACACCGACCCCTGCGGAACACCCCCGGGTCATCCCCATCTCCTCTTGACTGCCTCCGTCCCCCTCGAACAGCAGCTTCCTCCCCTCCAGATAGCTTCTAACCATCTGAAGCAGGTACGGTGGGACTTTTTTCCCTTCCAGCGCCTTCAGTATCACCGCCCACGGGATGGAGTTAAACGCGTTTTTAACGTCCAGCGCTATCGCGAGGCAGTGCTTCCTCCCTCTCAACGGTCCATTGTTAGCAGCGTCCACTATTTTTCGCACTTCCACAATCGCGTCCACCGTGGATTTGTCTTTGGTGAATCCGAATTGCCTCCTTGCCAGCCCTCCCTTCTCTTCCAGCACAACCTTGATTCTGTCCGCCAACAGTCGTTGAAGAGCCTTTCCCTCCCCATCTATCAGACACACCGGACGATAAGCTCCGGGGTCACATTCCGGCTTGCCCTTCTTCGGCAGGAGCACCAACCTCGCTCTCTTGTATCTGCACGGGAAACACCCTTCCCTGAGGCAAGAGTTAAATGCGTCCGTCAGTTCTTGGGAGTCGTCCCTTACTGCTATTTTAATAGCCTCGTTAGGGATCCCCCTCGGTCCTGGCGCTTTACGGCTCGGCAGTGCCGCAACCACCGCCT
Organism: Ontholestes murinus; assembly: GCA_963969525.1. Lineage (NCBI taxonomy): Eukaryota > Metazoa > Arthropoda > Insecta > Coleoptera > Staphylinidae > Ontholestes > Ontholestes murinus. The sequence continues at coordinate 75,115,681 of OZ018387.1, read as the reverse complement.
CCACCTCTGCCCTGGAGAACAGATGCTCCTCCAGCGGTCCTTGTCCCCAATGTCCTGGCAGTCTGGTCACCCCCGTTCTTGGGAACAGTGCGGAGACTACCTCTCTTAATCCTCCCGGAACTAAAGCTCCCACGTTGGGGCGGCCCAATCCCAGTTTTCTTGCTACTATCTTGTAAGGCCGGCCCCATGGATCTCCCTCCACTTCTTCTTGCAACTGCCTCCAATTCCTCTCCTTGCTTTTTATAACTGCCAGCTTCCAGCTTGCTTTGGCATCCTTACAAGCCTCCTCAGTATGTTCAGATCACCTCCTCTTCTTCTACACCTGGTAAGGTCGCGTCTTGCCTCGTTCGCCGGATCCCTGGCCAAGGCCACCTCCTTGCACCACCAGTATACAGCCTTTCCTCTCCCTCCTTTTCTTTTTTGGGGGATCGCTACATCGCAGGCATGTCTCAGTCTGCGGTAGAATTCATGGGGGTACCTAAAGGTCTGCATATTTATTGAGAAACCATGCACCCTTGATCGGCTGTCCAATGCTATCACCCGAGAAATTCTAGCGATTCTAGTCAACATGTTGGGGGACTCGATTTCAGGAGTGTGTGGAAAATAACCTACATTACTTACTAAAATTTTGATTTAATTGAAAGTGGTTTGAGTTATGATTTTTTCAAAAACGTCATACTTCTCTTCCGGACCCACCAGATCAAGGTCGCAGTGATCATATGCATCAGATTAAGACATAGGGTTCTTATGTTAAGAACCTTTCCTTATTTAGTTGAACAAATAACATGCAGCAACCTTAAGTTAATATATTCAATTTGTGTGAGAACAGTGTGAATTAAGACCTAATGGCTTAAATTTTCACTGAATTCTAAACATCTTTCACACATGAGCGATTTGAACTTATTGTTGTTATATGAAGCAAAATTCGCCTTCATATAAGATAAAATCAATGACATAAAAAAGTAATACACCTTTTTACGGCGCTCTGCTAGTACTCTAAAAATCAGTTACATAAGATATTAATAGATCTAAAAATCCAGATGCAAGTGTTGTTGATAAACTTGATAAATGAACAATAATACTAGATAATACGTTTTATGATAAGAATCTTTGCAATACATGGCGATTTAATTGTTATCAAAAAGAGGAAGTAACTTACGATGACGATTGAAGAATTCGTACCCATTTGAAGAATTTAAATATCTTTAGAAAAGAACTTGCTTTATATATGCTTCTTCACCTGTACTAGATCAGCGGTTGCCAAAGTGGTGGTCCGCGGACCACTAGTGGTCCGCGAGAAAATTTCGCTGGTCCGCAGAAAAATGTGGAATATACTTGATTATAAAATAAAGCACTAAAAACCTTTCTTCACACAATTTATTTGAAATACCAAATATATATATTTCGGACACAAAGTGACCATTATCAATGGTTTAATACTAAGTACAAAACTAAAATTAAACAATATTTATACACACAAATTATGTAAATAAGTTGGAAGGGAGGTAGGGTAATTTCCAAAAAATGTAAATTATGGACGGTATCTGGAAAAAGGTATTAGGGAAAAAACCCGGATTAAGGTGGGACGATAAATTCTAATAATACATTTTGTAATGGACTTAAATCGAAATTCATTAATCTGCTTTCATGTTTTTTCATTTGTATTGCCTCTAACATGTTTAATTGATAATTTGAAGACTGTTTCAGTAATTTAATATTATTTATTGTGATTGGATGCCCAGTTTCTATTATATGGTTAGCTACCGCGGATTTTTCATTATTTAAATTTTTTGCGTGTGTTAAGTGTTCTTTAAATCTAATTTGTAAATTTCGCTGTGTTTGACCTACGTATATTTTGTCACAATTGTTACAGTTAATTGAATAAATTCCTGATTGTTCTAATTCATTTGTTTTAGTAAAAGTGGTTCCTAATAATTGTCTCAATTTTGAGTTTGAATAATACGCAGGAGTTAGGTGGAATTTTTTATATAATTTATTGAAATAACATATGTGTCCGAAATATATATATTTGGTATTTCAAATAAACTGTGTGAAGAAAGGTTTTTAGTGCTTTATTTTATAATCAAGTTTATCTTCACGTAACTCATCCAATTAATTTGGAATATACTTACTCATCATGTTAAGTTATGTTTTAAGATGCATTAAAACATGATTCAATTCATAACAATACGTGGCAAGTTATAAAAACTTCTGTCGTATACTGTACACGCGGCCATTGGACGAGCGGTCTTCCATCTCTGTCGCACAGAATCTTACTCTTTCTGTGCGTAGAATAACGCCGCGGGAAATAAGTCGTACTGCTGCTGAATGTTTCAAGTTTTTTAATGTGAGTTATTAATATCAGTTTTAATATTAATATACTGCTGAGTATCTACATTAAACAATAGAACACACCGTAAGTACCAAACTTTTCATTTTTATAATTGCACGGTTACGTCAATACATAACCTCAATTTTCACACTTCATAATATTTATTTTTAATAACTAATAGCGTTCCGTGCTGAATCCTTTCGTTACGGGCTATCTTTTATGTTGCAATGCGTTGAATAAGGACTATTTAGCTCATTTCGTATACGTACGTTCTTCGAACTGAAAGCCAATACGACGTCTTTGCGAACGTATACGTACGTTTTTCGGTATTAGAGAATTGTCGTTTAAAATTTTAACAGGAGACACCGTTAAAAACCGTGGGAAACACAACCGTATTGTATCGAAATCAGATAGTACCTAAATACGTTACAATTTCGTTTATTATGTTTAATATACAAAGCAGCTGGCCGAATCATGTGTTGTGCTGCCAGTCACGTACGCATACGCTCATCGTAATCTGGGTTCAACTTTCGCGAGTATATTTCAGGAATTTGTACAACGTAAACATACGATCCTTGTTACAAACATACATGAATAAGTGAAATATATAAGTTTCTGGCCATATAACACCGTAAAAACTCATATCGAAAATAAACGCTTTTTGCTCAACGAAGCCCACGAAACAAAAACGTACGCGTGTGCTCGGCGTAACGAAAGGGTTAATAATGTAACAAAATAAAGAACACAACACACTGACATTGTTTTTTCTTGCCCTTTTATTATCAAGAATGAAACGCTATTAATTATTAAGTTGTTAGTGTGTTTTAGCGAATTTCATAAATCAGATGAAATTTTTACTGTTAATTTCTGCAATAAATTTTAAAACCGTAGCATTTTTGAATAGAGAATGAAAAGACCCTTTAAATGAGGTATCACAAGCTACTACTTCCAGTTTAAAAATTTGGGGATTGTAACTGTCACTCAAAGAGGGTTAATTTTAGGGAAGAAAGTTTTACGATGCACGATGTCATTTCATAATCTAAAATTGACGTGTCTCGAGATTTTTTATAAATATGCACAATAATTGAGGTACTGAATTTATTCCATTTGGCTGTTCCATACTGTATATAGAAGTCAATATTTTCATGTTGAATAATATTTCGTAAATTCAAAATTACCGCCGCGCATAGTGTGCCACTTCAGTTGGAAATAGCTCTAGCTGCATTGCACATGTTTTGTCTTACTCTCGCCTCGTTTCGCACTCTTCTAATGTTTCAGTCTTCTTTTGTCGCATATGTGTATCAGTTGAAGCTATTAAAGGTGGGCTTACGGACGTATTGAGTTCAATACAAAATGTATTCAATATATTAGTTGGGTTATTAAGGAAGCTTTTGTGTATTTTCTTTTATATATTGACACATAGATTTAAGACAGGTATGATCTTAAATCTTAACCATGTACATATTTTCTTTTATTTGATATTTATTGGGATAAAATGAGTTTGACTTTTCTAAATTTCTTTTTATTTTATTTTAGATTCAAATAAATTAAACCCATAATGAGTGAAAAAAAGCAAAAGAATATTTTGCATTTCTTTAGTAATGCAAAAGGTAATGAGAACGATAATAACATTAATAATACTTCACCTAACCGTGAACTGATCAATAAATCAGACCCTCCACAGTCATCATCAGCCACCATTAGGAAAAACGTTGGAACGGGAGGTGGAGAGAAGAAAAAACACAAAGTATCAAGAAAATATCATTCGTACTACTTAAAATTTGGATTCATTGAAGAACCAGACAGTGAGCTGGATCCACGGCCTCTCTGTGTTGTATGTTCTGAAAGCCTATCTAACGATGCATTAAAACCTTCAAAACTTGAAAGACACTTGAATTCAAAACACCCGGATTTAGCAAAAAAACCGCTAGAATATTTTAAAAGAATGCATGAAAATATGCAAAAGCAAGTTATTGCTTTAAGAAAAATGACCATGGAAGATAAATCATTACTAAAGGCTTCCTATCTCATAGAAAATCAGATCGCGAAATGCAAAAAGCCGTACACGATTGGAGAAGAATTAATTAAGCCATGCATGTTAAAAGCCTGTGAACAGATTTTGGGAATGCAGGCTGTTCAGAAATTGAAAGTAATTCCTATGTCTAATAATACTATCAAGCGCAGAATCGAAGATATGGCCGAAGACATTGAAAATCAGATAATAAAAATGGTGAAAAATTCATCATTTTATTCAATACAACTTGACGAATCTACGGACATTACAAACAAAGCACTTCTTCTTTGTTTTGTGAGGGTTGAGTGTGAAGGAGAGTTACATGAAGAACTACTTTGTTCGCTTAATTTGCCGGGTAGAACAACCAGCTCTGAGATATTTGAAGCACTTAATAGTTTCCGGAAACATGAAATTGATTGGAAAAAATGTATTGGAATCTGCACAGATGGTGCCGCAAATATGACTGGACATCTTTCAGGAATTGTTGTAAAGGTGAAGAATGTTGGTCACCGAGACATTTTATCTACACACTGCATTATACATCGAGAACAACTTGCAGCGAAAAAAATGTCCCCAGAACTACACGAAGTATTATCAAATGTCATTGAAATTATAAAGGAAATTCGACACAAAGCACTCAATTCTCGAATATTTGAGGCACTTTGCAAAGAAATGGGTTCCGAGTATACTCATCTTCTTCGTCATGCTGAGGTGAGATGGCTGTCGAGGGGCAAAATATTGACCCGACTATTCGCCTTGCGGGAAGAAGTCAAATTATTTTTCCAGCAGCAAAATAATCCGAAATTGCAAAAATGCTTGTCCGACAATGAATGGCTAGCAAAGCTTGCATACCTGACAGATATTTTTTCCCTGTTAAATGAACTAAACATATCTTTGCAAGGACAACTTAAGGACGTGTTCACACTACGAAGTAAAATGGATGCGTTTCAAAAGAAAATATTACTGTGGCAAACACGGTTGGTTGAAGACGATCTGCAAATGTTTTCTAATTTTGATGAATACATGAAGGAGAATGATGTTAACCAGCAAGTGGTAACCCTAGTAAAAAAGCACTTGGAATCACTTACAGAATCTTTTGCTCGTTATTACTCAAAGAATGAAGATCCCAGACATGGTAATATGTGGATAATAGATCCGTTTGCAGCGAACATTCAGGATAGTAAGTTAAGCATGCATCTAAAAGAAAGCCTCATCGACCTATCGTCCGACGAAACTCTCAAATTTAAATTTCATTCATCCTTATCAAGACCTCAGTTTTGGCTTTCCATAAAAAAGTGAATACCCTTTGCTTAGTGAACAGGCGATGAAAATTCTGATTCAATTCTCCACAACTTATTTATGTGAAAAGGCCTTTTCATCTGTCACAGTCATCAAAACACGGTACCGATCTCGGCTTGAAATAAATGCAGTTCTCCGTCTTGCAGTAACAACATTGGATCCAAATATCCATAATCTTATTTCAAGTAAGCAGGAACATCCATCACACTAGGAATGTATAACGCTAAAAGTTTGATATATTTAAAACATCTTTAAATTGTTTTGTTTGTACAATTTTTGTTTATTTTGTTTATTTTATTATGGTTTATTAATAAAGCTTTCATAACTTGGTTACTATTAATAGTTTCATTTTATTAACTAGGTACATTTTATGTGTTCTTTGATCACAATTTTTTTTATAAATATATTTAACACTTAAAAAATCCTATTAGTGGTCCGCGGGATTTAAATTATGAATTAACTGGTCCGTGAGGTCAAAAAGTTTGGCGACCGCTGTACTAGATTATGATTATTTTGGAAATCTTTTGGCCATTGCGGTTTATTTATGCTCATTCTATTGAGACTACTTACGGTGACGTAATAATAATTATAACAGCTTTACCACAATAAAATCTTCATTTATTTATTTTTTATTTAAAATTGAGAATTCTATACTTTCTTTAACATATCTGTTTTAATCTTTTTTTAAAATGCGAAATAACCAATGGATTCTATAGTCTATTTATTTTATCTAGGTATAGGTGTAGCTTTAAATCAATGACTTGACTTTGTGTTATTCAGTGTCTGTAATTTTCTATTCAACATTTTACTGATTGAAATGGGTGTTTTTTCATGCATTTTTTTTAAATTAAAGCTATGGCCTTTCATATAGAGTTGAAGATTTTAATGGTAGTCATATTTTGACCAAATTTATATTTAATTTAGATTTAGCGCTATAAAAGTTTCCTCTACCAATAATTTACTCAATCAAACTTTTTCTTTTCATTATATGTATATTTTAATATTCCATAGGTATTATACTAAAACTAAGTTTGTCTTGAGCATTAACAAATTTCTGACTATCATCTCACTGAACTAAAATTTTTCGTAGTTTTTATATGAATTTTGAATGTTTCGTGTTTAGAAATTTTTAACAGGTTCTTAATCCATCCCTTGTCGTGACTTGTAACCTAGATTTTTAAAGACTTGAATCTTAAGAATTTTATGCGCAACATTTCACAGAGTAGAATTATGGTGCTATTTCATGTAAATTAAAAATTCCTGCTTAATTTGGGTACAGATTTTAGAAATATTAAATACTCCTATACAGTATTCAACTCGTAACCCATTTTTTATAATAATCTATTACATAAAACAATGTGATATATCTATATATTTCAGGGAAGTCCATTTATTGATGCGAAAAAGAGAGTGCTCTCATTTGAAAGTTGGTAAGTAGAAATTCGGTATTTCTTTAGAAAAAAAGAATTAAAACTGTTGGCTTCAGGCTCTTGACGTTTTAATCTTTGTTGGTTTAAATGCAACTTTAGAGAAATTTATAGACTCAATATTATAAAAAAAGAGAGAAATATAGCCGTTGGCCAAATATCTAATTGTAACCAGCATAATCGCCTTTGTGAGGGCAACCTGAAATGTTTCCGGAATCGGCAAGAGATGGTTGAAATTGATTAATTGGTCAGCAAGGTCAACCCTTTTTATAGAACCTGTCAAAATTTTAGGCGTCTACTGTCAATAGTTGTTGTTTCAGAGTGTGTTTTGTACAGCAAGTCGAGCGGTTTCGCAAAAATTGATAAAGTCGAATTTCGTGCAGTGATAAAATACTTCTGGACCGCTTGGGAAAATGCCCACGGAAATTTGAAATATTTTGCTAGAGGTTCGTGGCGGATCTACTCCATCATTTTTGACCATCAGCTTCTGGATCAGTAAGTTTAAACGTGGCCACACAAGCACAAGAGACGAACCATGCAATAGACGCCCAAAAACCGCTACCAACGATGAAATGGTTGACAAGGTTGATGATGTCATCTTAGCCGATCACCGATTCAAGCTGAGAGACATGAGAACAGGCACCTCAGAAGAATACGTTGGCCATATCCTACATGAAATTTTTGGAATGAAAAAGCTTTCGGCGCGATTTGTACCATGTTTGCTCATACTGGAGCAAAAACAAAAACGGGAGCCTTTTTCGGAGTTCCAAGGGATTTCTTCAAGCGATTCATAACCGTAGATGAGACTTGGATCTATCAGTTCATCCTGGAGACCAAGGAATAGTCGAAGCAGTGGACTTTTCCGGGCGAAGCAGCTCTGAAGGAAGCAAAGATCATCATCGACTATCTGCAGAAGGGACTGACTACAGCAATTTATTGACCCGATTCGATGTAGTGTTTTTTCACCACGATAATGGATCGGCTTATTCATCCAGCGTGGTCGTGTCCAAATTGAATGAGTTGCACAATGAATTAGTCTCACCCTCCATATTAGCATCCAAAGATTTTGTTCTATTTCCAAATTAGAAAAATTAGCTGCCAGGAAAGAGATTTGCCTCAAATGAGGAGGTCATCATATGGTTATTTTGCAGGCCTCGAAACATCCTACTTTTTCCGACGGCTTCAAGAAACTGGAAAAAAAGTGTATTAATTCTTCGAGGATCTTTTGTTAAAAACTGGATGCAAGAAAAAATATGCGTTCAGTTCATATTAAAGTCTTTTAAAAATAATTTAATTTGATGTTTTATTTATTACAGCACCAAAGTTTTTTGTCAGTCATCCTGTATATAGCTTTATTAAAAATCATTAGTAACCGAATGGCATATGGCTACCTCAATTCCCTAACCAAAAAATCCCTTCTAACATCCTTTCATTTCTCGTAATAATAAAAAAATATATAATAGCGGTTTATAAGGCTGCATGATCACTGACGTGACCGAAGTGGAATTTTTCTCTAGACGTCGAGACGTTTGAGATAGGCCTGTGATAAAAAGCCTACCTACTGGTTATTACCATAGCGAGGGTAAGAGCAAATAGGGCGAAGAGAAACCCCTCTAAAAGCAGGGGGCGGGGTAGGGACACTGTAAAGCAAGGCGGCCAAGTGGAAGCAGTTGTGTGACGAAGTAGATGGGGCTAGATGGAAGCTGGTAGATGGTAACAGGAAAGTTATCAGAAAGCTGTTCCCACGGATATCCTACAATACGCTCTCAGGGTGTCGACGAATGTCAGCTCTTCACGGAGGAGGATACCGTAGCGAGAGCCGCCCCATCTAGTCGCAGGGCACCCGGGCCAAGAGGGGTACATTCGGAGGCGCTCAAGCTAGTCATTGGGGATGTTCCTTGCGATCCTAATCCGCTGTCTATCGGAGGAGGATATTACCCAAAAGATATATGCTTAGCAGGCTGATTTTAAAAAAGGTAAGCCGGCGGAGTAGCCGATTTGTCTACTTGAATAGGAAGGTAAAGTACTGGAGACGCCGCTAGCGGACAGAATCAAGTCCTCGAGTTCTCTGCCGGTCTATCTGCCAACAGCGGTCCTCTTAGGTAGGACCTATTGCCAAGGAATTAGCCTTGACATACGCAACGCTTTTAGTACCCTGTAATGGCCGGTGGTCTTATTCCCCACTACTTCATGCGCATGCTCGTCAGCTACCTTATTAACCTGACTTTGGTAAGTACGTAAAGGGGGGAACTATATTTATAATTAAATTTATTTATTATGTATTTACAACCAACCGAATAAAAAAACAAATTGTTACATTCATAAAAATATACGCAAAATCAAACCCAAATAAAAATAAGCAGTTTTAAAAAAATACACTAGTATTATTATTAGTAGTAGATTATTTTAACATTTTTGATACTACATTGAAACACATTTTAGCGCATTTAAAATTAAATATATCAAGTCTAATTCAACTAGAATCTAATCCATACTGCAGCAGAGACAGCGGTAGTGGCCAAATAACTATACCACGCGCTGTTTCAGCAAGAAACATAGGCCGACTAGAAAGCGCACTGAGACCGGTGACCCTTAGAGTTATAAGGGGGTACCGGATGCTCTCCACAGCGACGGCGGGGGTGCTAGCTTCGATGCTTCCTTAAGAAAGGGGCGCAAAAGGACTTGTTACATCTTGGAAATGGTGGGGACTAGTCATTGGCAATAAAACAGGCTTATGCAGATCTAGAAGTTGATGGAATAGTCGCCTCCTCCCAGACGTGGCTCAGTGGATCGTTTGGGATCACGGAGAGCTGGATACCACCTCACCTGTCTGGCCACGGGTGTTTATAATATTTTTTGTAGAGTTTAGTGAGTATAGGCAAAGTTCAACACACCTATGATGAAGAGATTTCCATAATAAAAGCTGCAACCATTATTATAAAATATCATCAATATTGATGATAATTTGTACTGTATCTCCTGCTTCATACTTTACCTGTTATTTGTCTGTTCGGAGTGTTATGTATCTTTCTATAAATAATAAATAAAAATTCAAAGAAAGGCATAGCAATAGTGATATATACTAGAGGTAGATCACCTATATAGGACTATTTCTCAAAAATGTATTTACCCATAAATGCTTAAATTTTCTTAAATAGAAAAAATAACTTAGATGAGGAATAAACAATATAAAACTTAAATTTTATTTTAAATAAAGATCGTGTTAAACAGCTTATTGATAAAATATGCTTTTTTGTATCGACTGCAAGGTCATCTACGAACACCGATTGAATAAAATATTTAAAATACAATTACTTCTAAATATATTAAATAGCGAAACCAGCTGCAAAACAAAGTTCCCCCTTAAATGCTTTGGTACACGCATCATCTATATTTTTAACAAGATCGGCACACTGTTCGATAATCTTATAGGCTGCAGGAGAAAATATTGGTTTTAACAATTCTAAATTTGTGTAATTGCCATTTTGATCCATTGTGCCGACCTTTTTATGGTAACATTCAAAAAAGCAGTTTTCATTCTGCGGTCCGGATTTTGGATTTTGGCTATCAAAGTAAAATTCTCCCTCGAGAGCACCAGTGGCATTGAAACATTCTTCGATTTCGTTCTTAAAATGTTCCTTCTCTGAAGGTGATATTAACTAAAAATAAAAATTAAATTAAAACTACAAAAACGTAAAACGTTTAATGTTAAAATGCTTTCAATTTTAAACTATTGTATATTAATTATAGTAACTAACCATTATGAAACAGATTAGTTAATTTTACAAAATCATTTATTTTTAAATTATTTTTGCCTTAATTATAATTTTGTTGTAGTACAATTACTAATCTCAAATGGTGATGATGGTGCGCATAAATTACTTTACTTGTGTGTTATTTAAGATCGAATTTTGTTTTTATTTATTTAATGTTGTTTTAAACTATTGCAGTAGCAAACTTATATTTATATCAAAATAAATAAGTAACTCACCAACGAAGTTTTTGCTCGTGCATTATTCAAAAGTGAAGCAAGTGCGAATGTTAAATATAACAGTTGTCTTTTCATTACTGCGATTATATTACAGTTTAGTTCTTCTGTTTTATGATAATGCTAGCTTTTAACTTATAAAGATACTGAATCTAATTAATGAAATTCAGAAAACGGCGCATTTCAATAACAATAACAACAGTTATAAAAATAATACGTATTTATCTTGTTTACTTGCGATAATTTGAATCATTATTTCAAAAATAACTTGTAACTAATTTTTATTTTGATACATTTTTACCAAATATGTGAATTAAAGCCAACTTTAGCGAACGTTAGAAAAACTGAAAAAATGCCAGATGCTTATTTTAATAATTTAACGTTGTTATAGAAAAGTGAGTAACTGCAGATTTTCTGCAGGTTTACATAGGGTATAATTTATTCAATACTCTAGATAAACTGTTGAAAAATAAACAACGGGATAATATAATGATCACAAGAGAGTGTGTTTATAAGTTTACTTATGATATTATAGCATTCGATTACTGTTACAGACTAAATACATCTGTGATGGTTATATAGTATGTCGTATCTTTAAAGTAACTATTGAAGGCAAATTCTTTTGCGGGAACATTAAGTTTACGTTTATTATTTTCTTTCTCATTTAGATCATTGATTAATTTTCAGACATATTTGCTGGAATTATTAAAATTTTGAAAGTGGAAGCAGTGGAGATTAGTGCGTTCTTTTATTAACCATTTATTATAGTCTTTTTCGTTGTCTTATATAAGTATTTAAGAATATGTTGTCATGTCTGGACATTATACATTGTATGTCTAGTTCATTTTTATATTTAATTGTTTCTTTATTTTTACTTTAATTGTTACCAGATATATTGCTTATTTGTTTATTTTATGAGTAACGTTATTTTTGTTACGCTGTGATGTAGATGTTCAACCAATGGGTCAGTTTCCATGAGCAGCGGAACTCTACCACCGCCAGGAACAAATTAGTCGCCAGCCAGACGAAGAACTCAAGTCCCGCCTCTCTAAACCTCTTTAGTGTTTATCACCGCCTTCAAACCTACCGTTCCGCTGTTCACAGCAGTCAAACTTAATGTTCAACAGACCAAACCGCTAAATCCTTCAATTATATGGCCAGACAATCATCTGCTTCCTGCCACTTCGCTCCATGCCTCAGACGCCCGCATTATTCCACACTACATCCGCCTTACATAACCTTCTAGATATTTGGTGTAGATAACGGTGACGTACAAAGTACAACTACGGGCGAGCTGCCACCATCAACCGCACCAACCCTAATTAGAAAAAAAAAATATATAATCTGTACCCTTCTACCATATAATGATGTTTGTATTTCATTTTGTACAAACTTCTTCCATTCCATTCCAATTCTATCTTTCGCTAGACGTGATTCCTTCCATATTTTTCCTCTTGCTTCATTGCTTTCTCCAGCTCTTTATCCCATGATAGTCTAGTCTTCCTCTCCTCCTCTTCCCTTATGTTCTGGCTCCCCATACTCTTTTGACTTGTCTAGTTTCTTCTATACGCTGTAAGTGGCCCCTGCAGTGTAGTTGTCTTTCTTCTATGAAATTTAGCATTGATTGTCTTTCTAAATCCTTTCGTATTTCTGTGTTTCTCATTCTGTCGCTTTTTGTCACACCTCTGGCTCTTCTCAGGTATTTCATCTCTGCCACTTGTATTTTGCATTGTTGCTTCTTAGTTGACGCCCATGATTCGCATCCATAAGTTAAAATGGGTCTATATATTGTTTTAAATACTTTTATCTTTGTATCGCTTGATACCTCCTTCTTGTTTATAAATCCATTTCTCATTGTGTAGTATTTCTTTGCTGCGCCTTTTCGATCCTCTTGTTTATTTTCAAGCACTAGAATGTTAATAATTGTTCTATTTTTTCGCCTTCTATTTCGATGTCCAATGTCTCCTGCTCCTCTCCTATTACCATTACTTTAGTTTTTGCCTTATTTATTTTCATTCCATTTATTTCTAGTGTATTATTCCAAGTGTCTAGGTTTTCTTTTAGCGCTTTCTTGTCGCTTGCAAATATCATAACGTCGTCCACATACGTCCCTTCTCCTTCTGTTACTCTCTGCATATTTTTGTGTCCTATTTTGATTGGTTTGCTTATTCCATTTAGTGTCTTCTCCGTTTTCGCTCGTATCCTCTTATCAAGTATTTGCTTGAATACCTTCATATTGGTGGATAGGAGAGTTATTCCCCTATATTTATCACAAATACCAGAAGAAATGCTTAAAAATTTGGGGAAAAACGGAATAGAAACAATATACACATTATATAACAAGTTATGGAAAACAGAGCGGACACCCGGCAGAAAGCGTTAATAATGCCAATCTATAAAAAAGGAGATAGAATAAGTCCTTTTCAAGAAACTCCTGGCAAAGAGAGACGTCATCTCGGCATATCTAAAGGTAATACACTCAGAACTAGCAAGTAGACTCCACAATCTAGAATTTGATTCACTTTATGAGCATATCCATAATAAAATCCGGCCAATTATTCACAAAAAATACGTCACACAAAATTCAAAATTAAAAAAGCTTATTAGTCTTAAAAAGCATAGCACGATAATCCAACCCCACATAGACACACCTGTGTTTTTTGATCGTTTTGTCAACCTTTCTAATGTACAGTTTACACCTCAAAAAAACATATTATTAAATAGGGGTTATAAATATAATTTAAAACCAGAAGTAAAATCCTCAGACCTCGAAATATTAGCTGAAGAAACCGAATTAGCATTAAACAAAACAGAAAATAACACAATGTGTAATAAAGCCATAGCAAAAAGGAAAATTATCACCCATAAAAACAGAGTCAATTATAAATCATTTGATATTAAAACAGCTAAATCCATTAAAGAAAAATCCATTAAAAATCAAATCATATTCACTAAAGCAGATAAAGGGAACACCATTATTGCTATTCCAGAGGTTGACTATAAAGAAAAAGTAGCTAAATTTATAACTGATAATAACTTTGAGAAACTAAAAGCTGACCCTACAAAAATTTTTAATAAACAACTTAAAATCACCCTCGATAATTGTCCCGCTACTGTCACCGCAAATCAAAAACGTTTCCTTGTCCCAATGAATCCATGTTCTCCCAAATTGTATGGCCTTCCCAAAATTCATAAACCAGAAGCACCCATCAGGCCAGTAGTTTCATATATTAATTCGCCGTGTAGTAATTTAGCGAAATTTTTAATTAAAGAAATTATAAAACACACAAATTTCAAAACAAAATTTTCTATCAAAAATTCAGTGCAACTAATAGACAAAATTTCCAAGATTAACGTCCCTAATAATAGTCTATTGGCATCCTTTGATGTAACCAGCTTATTTACGAGTATGCCACCACAGGAGGTAATCGGCCTCGTAAGAGAGCTGTTCGCAGCAAGGGGGGTCAATCCTATAATCTCAGCCGAAATTTTAAGTTTATTAGATTTATGTTTAAAACAAAATTACCTACAATTTGATAATTCATTTTATAATCAGCCAAACGGTTTAGCAATGGGAAATCCCTTAAGTCCATTACTTGCAGAAATTTTCCTTGATAATTTAGAAAATAAAATTAGCAAACATCCTCTTTTTAATAAATGTTTATATTGGGTTAGATATGTTGACGATATCTTAGTTTGCTTTAAAGGTACAACTAGGCAGTTAAATGTATTCTTAGCATATCTTAATGATATGCACAATAACATCAAATTTACATTAGAAGTTGAGGTTGACAAAACAATTAATTTCCTAGACCTTTCCATCTCTCATTAAAATAATAAACTTGAATTTAATATCTTCCACAAACCCACTCACACTGATACTACCATTCATTTCAAATCCTTTCATCCTATGCCCCATAAATTAGCACCATTTAACCCATATATCCATAGACTCCTCAGCATCCCTTTGTCACAAGCAAATTTTGATATCGAACTAAACAGAATTTTAACCATCGCTCACAATAATGGCTTTCCCAAAAACTTAATAATGAATATTTTAAATAAAAAACAAAAACAAAAAATAACAAATTTAATTTTTCCTTCAAATAATAATAAATTAGAAACAAATTATTGCACACTAACTTACATGACACCCCTTCCGTTACAATAAAAAACGAATTGAATTCAAATAATATTTCGGTTGCTTTTAAGACTAATAATACATTACATAAATACATTAACAATTCCAAAGACAAAATTGATAAAAATAAGAAATCAGGAGTCTACTTGCTAGAATGTGGTGATTGCCCCATGGTATATGTTGGACAAACAGGCCGCAGCTTTGAAGAACGAGTTTCCGAACACGAGAAAAGTTTTTTCAACAAAAAAACAACGCCAATCACTTAATTGATAATAATCATAATTTTAATAAAAATTTTAAAATTTTGCATACCTGTGATAAAAGTAAGAAACTTAACTATCTCGAACAATTAGAAATTAATAAATTCAATAAACGCGGTCTGTTACTAAATGATCAAATAGATGTCAATAATTCCCCACTTTTAAATTTGTAAAACGTTATTTTAGTTAAATATTCACAATTATACATACCCCATCCCCTCCTACACAGTTTAGTATTTAAGTAATAATTGTAGTTCATTAAATCCATTTATCATCTGCCTGATGAAGCCACTGTGTGGCGAAACAATTGTCGCAGTGCATCGACATTAAATTGTGTAAATTCTCAAAACCCAAGTGTTTTATTTATCACCTATATAATGGAATTTCACCAAGTAAAAGCCTCATCAATCCAACATATATCCCTTTTTCGATTTAAAATTCAGGCATAAAACCTTCTTTAATAATCTCGGGATTTATAATTTCAATCTCAACTACAGTTTCGGATCTAGCAGTAAGTATTATAGGAAGTGCTGAATGTACTGTAGGATCGAATTTTTCTGTATGTAGTGTGATTGAAACGCCCCTCAGAGTTAATGTTTTATGGTTTTTATTTTTCGAAAAAGTCCATCGAATGGAACATTCGAAACGATTAAATTTGGAATTTTGAATTAATTTATTTATTTTTAAATTTTATAGGAATATGACAGCTTGTTGGGACTGATCCTTGGAAGAATTCATTTATCACTAAAAATACATTTCATTTTTGGAATTAATTTGCTAGCTTTTATCGACACTCCTGCACCTATTTAAATTAAGAGTTTGATTTTCTTTGTCTCGTTACGTACCAAATCGCATTGGATGATTACATAATTGAGATCTTCGTTAGATAAAAGAATTTTTAGTTTTGGAACACCTGAGTTTAAGATAAATCCACCGACATGGTGTCGATTTTGGGCGACTGATCGAAGTTTAAATTAATATGTTGTTCTTTTTTATTATTAAATTTCCATTTCCTACACTCATTTATTGTATGACCTTGCTTTTTCAATAATTACAAGATTTACTTTTAATCTTAAAAAAAACAATTATGAGTATTATGGTTTTTTTTTGCAAATGTCACAATTCCTAGTTAGATTAATAGGTTTGAAATTTTAGAATTGATCAGGAGGGCGGCCGTAATTATTAAATTGTTTTTTATTGTTTGAATACTCCTAATTATTTTTAGAATTTAAAGTTAGAGATCGTTCTTCAGAAACAGCAGCAGTTAATGCTGAATTTAAATTATCGAATTCTTTCCACCTAATCATTTGCGAAATCTCTGGCTTTGAATGATATGCAAATCTATATCTATATGGGAATATCATTTTTATTTTGAGTGTATTGATTTATTGCGGATATTGCCCGTGAATTAAGTGTCTCTAATAATTGATAATAATCTGCAATGGTTTGAGTTCTGCATTGAAAAGAATTATTAAGATCCTCCATTATTTGGCAATAATGTTTTTTATCTTGTTATAAGGTTTTTAGTTTTTATTTTAATTCTTCCTGTTTTGATTGAATTTTGTGCTAGTTAGTCTTTCGCTTTGCCATGTATTTTTGATAAAATAAAATATAATAAAGGCGTTTTTTGATTATTTGCCGCAAGTGAATTGGCATTGCTGCAATTAGCTTTAAATTGTCCTAATTCATATCGATTACTAGAAAATTAGCTTGGAATTAATGAGCAAATGAATGTTATTCGGGAATTTTTTTGAAGGAATGAATGTGTGATAGTGTGGGACTGGTTATATTGTGTTACTATGTCTCACCAAGAAAAATCAAGAAAACACTCACCAAAAATATTGGTATTTAATAATAAAATTTATTATTACTAATAACATACTAATAACTGCAATAGGGCAATAAAATAATTAAACTTAAAATTAAAATAATGTTAGTAAAATATATATACAGGGTGAGTTTTTTTCGATGTTCTCTATAGGGATCTCGGAAACTATAAGAGATAGAGAAACGGTTAAATGGGGAAAGAAGTGTAGATTTACGAGACGAATAAAATTTCACTTTCAAAGTTTTCAAAAAAGTCAAGGGTATCTAGATATTTTGAAAAAAGTAAAAAGTGTCAATTTTTTCAAATCAATATATCTCGGTTATTATAACAGATAGAAAAAACTGTAAAGGACAAAGTTTTAGATAATTTTATGTAGATTAATAAAAAATATTCAGAAATTTTTTATCGCCATTATTTTCCGAGATATGATGCAAACTTACATTTTTTTAAATGGAAACCATAGTTGGCTATGGCCTCATTCAAAAGTATTTTTTTTCTCTTTAATACAATATGACATACGACATAGTTATTTCTAAAAATAAGTGAGTTATAGTCATTTTAAATTTTATTATAAATAAAAAATGGGTAGCCATGAAAAAGATGGAAGTAAAACAATTGCAGTTGTTTATAATAATACCAATATTGTAATTATTAGTTCTACAAAGTTAAATAAAAATGAAAAACCAGCATAAGAATAATATTTTTGTAATTATCAAATGGCCTTCTGTGGTATAAACCCATTTGTCAAGAGGGTAATACGTTTCTTACAAAATTATTATGAACGGATGAATCGCGATTCACTAATTGTGGTATTTTTAATCGCCACAATGAACATTGATGAACTTAAGAGAATCCACGAGAAGTTTCACAGAGAAAACTACAAATTAAATTTGGATTTAATCCATGGTGTGTTTGGATTAATAATTCTCGGTCCATATATTTTTGAAAGCTCACTAAGTGAAACTGATTACTTTCATTTTCTTCAGAAAACATACGCTCGATTATTTAAATTTATCATTACAAGCAAGATTAAAATGGTTCCAATATGATGGTGCTCCTCCTCATAACATGTTGGCTTTACAAATTATTTAAATGATGCTTTTCCTAACTCATAAGTGGGAAGAAATAAACCAATCCCAGGGCCACCTAGATCTCACGATCTGCGCGTTTTAGAATTGTTTCTGTGGGGTTATGTAAAAAACAAAATATATGAAAAATCATATAAATCTGTGGAGGATCATAAACTAGTTGTTATTGAAACATTTAATTTAATTTACATGAGAATAATCAAAAAGCCATAAATTCAATTTCAAAAAGATATAATTTATGTCATAATAGTATTAATAGTGGACTCTGACCATATTTTTTTAATATTAAAATTTCTCTCCCATTGATATATTGATAATTACAGAATTACTTTATGGAGTTGTTTCATTTTGGTTTATCTCTGTAAAACTAATAATTACAATATTGCTAATATTATAAACAACTGCAATTGTTTTACTTTCATCTTTTTCATGGCTACCCATTTTTTATTTATAATAAAATTTAAAATGACTATAACTCACTCATTTTTAGAAATAACTATGTCGTATGCCATATTGGATTAAAGAGAAAAAAATTACCTTTTAAATTAGGTCACAGCCAACTATGGTTTCCATTTAAAAAAAAGTAAGTTTGCGTCATATCTCGGAAAATAGTGGCGATAAAAATTTTCTGATTATTTTTTATTAATCTGCATAAAATTATCTAAAACTTTGTTCTTTACAGTTTTTTTTCTATATGTTATAATAACCGAGATATATTGATTTAAAAAAATTGACACTTTTTACTTTTTTCAAAATATCTAGTTACCCTTGACTTTTTTGAAAACTTTGAAAGTGGAATTTTATTCGTCTCGTAAATCTACACTTCTTTCCCCATTTAACCGTTTCTCTATCTCTTATAGTTTCCGAGATCCCCATAGAGAACATTGAAAAAAACTCACCCTGTATATATACAGGGTGCTTCAAAAAAATGTATACACACTTTAAACTATTGTAGTTTTCCCGCTCTACAAGGCTAATGTTATATTTCTTCGCCAGGTGCCAGCATAATCGTCCCTCTATGTTATATTATCAGTTGGAATTTGTAATATCAACATGGGGGACGTACGTTTGAGTTTTGAAGAACGTAAGCAGGTTATTAAGTGGTACTGGAAGTTTGAGAATGTAAATGAAGTTCAAAGACAGTGGAGAAGGGAGTATGATACAGAACCACCTTCAAGATTAACAATTACACGCATACGAGACAAATTCGAAGTTCATGGAACAGTGTGTGATGTGCATAAAGGTCATTCAGGTCGGCCTCGAACAGCTACAAGTGATGAGTCATCAACGGCAGTCTTGGAACTGTTTCAACGCTCTCCTAACAAATCTTCAAGGCAAGGGGCACGTGAAAGTGATGTAAGTGCTAGCAGCGTGCTACGCATTCTGAAGAGAGGCAAGTATCGTGTTTACATTCCAAGGCTGGTGCAGCAGCTAAATGACGACGATCCAGATCGAAGGTTGCAATTTTGTGAATGGATTCAGGAGATGGTGATACGTGAACCGGGATTTATGGGTAGCATCATTTGGTCGGATGATTTTCAACAAGATGGTGCTCCGCCGCACTATCACAGGGACGTACGAGCTTACCTGGATCAAAATTTGTCGGGCCAGTGGATAGGACGCAGGGGGCCAATCGAGTTTCCAGCACGCTCTCCAGACCTTACACCACTGGATTTCTTCTTGTGGGGCACAGTAAAAGATGAGGTGTACAAACGTAAACCACGTAACCTAGACATTCTTTGGAATGAGATTCAAGCAGTGTGTAGAGAAATCTCATTGGACGTTTTGATACGATGTACAGAATCTGTGGTGACTCGTACTCAGAATTGTATTGATGCTGCAGGTCGCCAATTTGAACAGTATTAACATTTGTTATTTATGTTTCATTTACATTGGACTTTCAGCTTTCCATTTTCCTGAAATTTAACTTTGTAGAACGGTAAATAAATTTTCTATGGAAGCGCTGAGCATAAATTCTTTAGGCTTGCAAACAATTAATTCCACCTTCTCCAGTAGCATATATTACATCAATTAATTCTTTTCAAAAATTGCACTGTTATAATCGTAACGTACAATGCAACCATACATACCAAACTTATTGTTTAATTGACACATGCATTTTTTTCAGTCATAGCTATCTATTCAAAAACAAATTCTTCTTCAAGGACCGTTTGAAATATACATTCTTTTATATCTTGAAAAATATCACTTTTAGGTATAGGGTATGCTTAATATTTTTTGTAGGAAATTAGATGCAGAATAATATAAAATTTAAAAAAATGTATGATTCCATTAAAAAAAAAGAGTTACGACATTTTGAAATTTTAGAAAATGGCGTGTCTGATTCAAAGGCAGGGTTCCTCCAAAGTGAAAATTTTTAATACTGGTACATAAACCATACTTATGACCAACCATAGGAAAAAGAAAATTTCTTAAATTTTAAATAGAACATCAAAATATTTTTTTTTGTGAACCTCCGTTTTTTACATTTTTTTCAGAAAAACGTCAATATCTCGGAAATGCCATATCGAAATTAAAAACCAAAAAAAGGTTCAAGTTATAAAATATTATCCAAATTAGAAAATGAGAGAATATACAGGGTGTTCCATTTAAAAAAATGTTTGCTTTTGTTATACCGCAAAATTCGGACACCCTGTATATTTGAAAATAATTTTACGGCATAGAGATTTTTATCAATAAATTTTTATACGAAACATTTTTTTCTATCTCTTACGAGAAAGGCGCTAGGAAAGCCTGACGCACTGTTGCAGGACCCTGTATATATACAAGGTGGCGCAAAAGTAATGTCATAGTTTGAATTGGCTGCCATTTTTGCAGTTCGCGTCAAATGTCAGTGTGCTTAGATATATAGTGAATTAGTTGTCAACAAGCCATAGAGCGATACACACCTCAAGATCGTGGATTTATTGTTACTGCTTATTTGACAAATTTTAAGTCTGTTGTTTTAACGCAACGGGAATTTCGTCGTCCTTTTTTTTTGGGTTTATGGGGCACAGAGAAACTACATGTAATCCAAAAAGATTGCATCCTCTCAAAGTGACTGTTTGGTGCGGCATTTGCAGTGAAAAAGTGATTGGTCCTTATTTTTTGATGGCGCCGATGCCCCGCCGTAACCGTAAATGGCGAGCGTTACAGGCAGATGCTAAATGAGTTTTTTTGCAGCAAGTTGTTGCATTGGGTCTCGATCATTGTTGGTTTCAACAGGATGGAGCAACTGTTCACACAGCTCGGGTAACTATGGAGATTTTGAGACACTAATTTCCAGGTCGAGTGATCTCCCGTTTTGGACATTTGAACTGGCCGTCCAGATCGCCAGATCTAACAGCACCAGACTTCTTCCTTTGGGACTTAAAATCTCCCGTTTACCACAACAAACCACGAACCTTGCAAGACTTGAAAGCCAACATTGAACAAGAAATCGCGAATTTGGAGCCAGATATTTTGCGATCAACAATTCAAAATGTCGCAAAACGACAATTATGCATCAACTCGGGAGGTGGCCATTTGAACGATATAATTTTTTGCAAGTAATGTAACCAATAATACACTTTCAAATAAATTTTTGATGAAAACGGAGCCTTTTTTTTCATTTATAACAAGGTGGCAGCCAATTCAAACTATGACATTACTTGCCGTACTCCAGTGGCGTACCAAACTTATGTTTTTTAAATGGAATGCCCTATTTTTTATTGCAGATTTGGAAAGTGCTCGGAGAGTACTTATTTTTTTATCTAACATGTTATACCCTTCACATTAGCGGTTTCGCTGTTATAACCCCTTCTTTCAAAATTGCGCCCCATTTTTGAGATTTTTTTGTAGAGAAACTAATTGACGCCGGCGCCTAAATTTAGAATTGAGGTACAGGTTAAGACCTCGTATACCTTCACATAATTTTTTTTCGGGTAATTTATTGTGAAAAAGTGGACATCACCAAGATGGATGCTCCTTAAAGAAGGTTTCAACAAACTCTCGTCAACGAATCCTACTGCCAATTTTGTGTTGGATAGCTGGATTCCTGGAATTACAGCACAAGGGAAATGATACGCATCAAGTTCACTAAATTAATTTATTATACTAGATTTCAAATTTCTATAACACTGTCGATATTACGATAAAGAATCTTAAGTTTAACACTAGATCAAACTTTGTTAGACTAGACACGAGACGACGCGATGATATTATGACCAATTTAGGCTAAAGTTGAATTTGATGTTTTGCGATTCTCTGATATGTTTTTAAATTAAAAATGAGTTTTGACTACTTCTGGGAAGAGATGTTAGAAACTGTGGTGGAGGAACGTATATGACAATCAGCTTTCAAGATTTGGGTGTGAGGGTGGCAGAAGGGTTATACCTTTATAGCCACGTTCACACGTATTTCGTGGTTCTTCGAGGTGATTTGATGTATTTTAAAATCAGATGCTTGAATTTATAATTATATCAGCGGGCGCACGGTAATAATCTCTCCCGAGATTCATAAGGGATGTTTGAGGGTTATAATATATAATAAGTTTGTCCCTTGAATTTATAATTATTTTGGCGGCGCGCGATAATTTTTACATCCGAGTGATATAAAGGATGTTTAAGTTTTAGAATATTAAGTGATTATTAGATTATTAGAAATACATTTATTAGATTTGAATTTAATACAATAATTAATATACCGTCATATTTTACTCTTAGGAATATATGATTTTTTTTTCAAATTAACAAGTAGTTACATAAATTATCAATCCGCACAATTTTTGAAACAACAAGTAACGAGAAGTCACAAAACAGCCGCCAAATATTATGGACACTACATTATACTGTCCATTCACCTTCAACATTGTTGCAAATATTCAAAAGAAACTAAGTCAATAAAAGAAACTTCACTTAAGTAAGTTTAAATTATCATTTCAGATAGGATGCTAATTTAAAAATTATATAATGAATATTTAACCCCACAGTACTAAGCAAAAAAGCAACATAATGTCTGATTGTGAATTAATTTAATCAATAAAAACTGACCTTATTATATATAATTATTGAATTTTTAAATTAAGTAAAACTCACTTTGTTAATATCACACTATTTATTTAAAAAGTGACTCGAGTTTCGATCAACACCTGATCGACTAAACGAACATAAAGCATCATTTCGATTAAATAAAACAAATTCGACATTCGCGAACCATTTAATTGAGAACCGACATACCTTTGATGAAGATGCACTCGAGATAATCCATTTCGCCGAGAAAGGGCTTAAAATGGATTTACTCGAGTCTCTGGAAATTCACAAAGCAAAATCTAATCCGGACTTCCCCATAATTAACGACCAGTTGGACCTAGTATCCTCCTCTTTATTTAACTGTATATAAAAATGTGTTGAAATGTATTTTAAATTACTTTAAGTTTGAAAATGATCAGCTGTTGATCGAAACTCGAGTCACTTTTTAAATAAATAGTGTGATATTAACAAAGTGAGTTTTACTTTATTTAAATATTCAAGATGTATCACGAAGTGAACGCCTCAACCATTAATCAATTAATTATTGAATTTACAAAAACATGAAACAAACAACAGTAATAAAAATATTAACATTTAGAGATCTATTTGATTTCATCATGTTGGAGAATATATTTTTTTAGTAGTTGGTACCAATGTAACCGCGTGAGTGACGTCAATTACTGTTAAAAACGACGCAAAAACATTCAGTCTGATAAAATAAACCAAATGCGTTAGAAAAAGAACGTAAAACTTTCGTCGTTTTTTGAAGCGATAGTTTGTGACGTACGACGAAAGATCCAACGAACAGACTTTATTTGTTAATCGTTGCTCGTCTACGTTTGTTACCCCTTAAGCTTCCTGACAAAACCTTATCCCAACAGGTTATGGGCCCAGGCAGGTAAATAGGGAGCTAATAGGCGTAGACTTAAAAACGCGTGTGTCGCGAAATTCGAGGTCAGAAGCACGTGGTGAAGCCGGTATAAAAAGGCGCGTACATACGTTGTCGTGCAGGCATTCGTTGTCGAAAATGGCTACCAGTGATTGAAAAACTAAAGGGCAGTGAAAATTACCACACATGGAAATTCGCTATAAGAACGGTGCTAGAATTTCACGGACTCGATCAGTGCATCAGTACACCATGTACAGAAGAGGATGCGGATAAACTTAAAAACTTAAAAAGGCGAAAGCTCGCATAGTGATGTCGATACATGAGTCGTTATTCGTGCACATACAAACATTAAAAACAGCAGCAGATATTTGGAATTCTCTTGAAAATCTTTTCGATGACAAAGGGTTAAGTCGACAAATTGGATTGCTACGTACACTCATCACATTCAGGCTGGACAGTTTTAACACCATGGCCGAATATGTAAACAATGTCATAGGAACGGCAAACAAACTAAAAGGTGTTGGATTTGCAATCACAGAAGAATGGACTGGTGCAATACTTTTAGCAGGGCTCACAGATGATTTCAAACCACTGATCATGGGAATAGAAAGCAGTAACACCAAAATAACTGGTGATTTAATAAAATCAAAACTATTGGAAACTGATTATACCAATAAATCCAACAGTGCTTTTCTAAGTGGAAATAAGAAGTTCAATAAAAATGTACCATTTAAAAAAATCATAAAGTGTTACAACTGTGGTAAAAAGAACCATAAATCATCAGAATGTCGAGAGAAGTTTAAAGGCAAAACAGAAGATACAAAAGCATACAACAAAGGTGCATTTACAGCTAGGTTTTGTTCGCAACAGAATAAAATAAATGAGTGGTTCATAGACAGTGGCGCAACACAACATATGACTCCAATGCCAGCATAACAACAAATGAAAACTGCGACATTGAAAACATCATGATTGCAAATAATTCTAAATTGTCTGTTACGGGTATCGGAAAAACTACATTACAAGTAAATGATAGTGAAATAAGCGTTGAAAAGGTGCGAGTTGTACCTGAACTCAGTGTAAATTTACTTTCTGTTGCAAAAATTGTTGAAAAGGGCAACAAAGTAATATTTGAAAGAAATGGGTGTAAAATATACAATAAAAAGAATGAACTGTTGCTACACTCAAGTTGCAAATCAGGAGTGTATAAAGTTGAAGATAAATCTGCTAGATGTATGGTGGCTGGAACAGGAGATTCTACACATGGCATCGTCGGTTTGGTCACATCAACTATAACAATATACAAAACATGGGCAAAGGAGTTGTCGATGGCATGGACATTAAGGGTGAGATAACCAAATTTGATTGTGAAGTATGTTTAGAAGGAAAGCAAGTTCGAGCACCATTTAAACCTTCAAAGACAAAAACAGTTGACGTTCTTGATCTAATCCACTCAGATTTATGTGGACCAATGGAAAATAATTCAATAGGAGGAGGAAAACTTTTTAACCTTCATAGACGATTACTCCCATAAAATATTCGTCTACTTCTTAAAGCATAAGAGTATTTGAAACTTTCAAGCAGTTTAAAGAGCTGGTAGAAACACAAACTGGAAAGAAAATCAAGATTTTACGTACTGACAATGAAAATATTTCTTACAAAGACAACGGAATATCTTTGGACCAAACAATTTTTTTAAAGAAGTGTTAGTAAGGTTTGGAATGTCTGACTGCAATGCAATAAGCACACCAAGTGACCCAAATTCAAAGCTATCAGCTGAAATGGCAAGCATAAAAAACTTAGTTGGAAAAATCCCATATCAAGATGTCGTGGGATGCTTATTATATATAGCTCAAGGAACTCGATCTGACATTGTATTTGCTGTAAATGATGTCAGTCGATTCAACAACAACCATGGTGAGGCACATTGGAAGGCTGTTAAACGCATTTGTCGTTATCTAAAAGGTACAGCCGAATACAAACTACATTACACTACGCAGGATGAACTGGCCGGATATTGTAATGCAGACTGGGCTTCAGATATTGACAAAAGGAGGTCGTGTACTGGCTATGTTTTCAAATGTTTGGGCGGAGCAGTGTCATGGGCATCAAGAAGGAAGCCAACCGTGGCGCTATCAATTACTGAGGTGGAATACATGCCGTTAGCTTTTACGCCTCAAGAGGCAATCTGGTTGAGGCAATTGAGAGATGAATTTTACAAAACTGAATCACCGTGCATCAACATCAAGTGTGACAACAATGGTGCAATAAAACTATCCGAATCAGACGGATACCGAGCAAGAACGAAGCATATAGATGTCCGCCACCACTATGTTCGAGATCGAGTTGAAGATGGAACCATTCAAATTGAACACGTCTCAAGGAGATGATTGCTGACAACCTTACAAAAGCAGGCACAAGTGAAAAACAAAACTATTGCCGACTAAATATGGGGATATATTAAGTAATGTTAAAATAAAACTTGTATTTTTTCCATTAAGTGGGAGTGTTGGAGAATATATTATTTAGTAGTTGGTACCAATGTAACCGCGTGAGTGACGTCGATTACTGTTAAGAACGTTGTTATAGACAATATACATATTTGTTAATCGTTGCTCGTCTACGTTTGTTACCTCCTTAAACTTCCTGACAAAACCTCATCCCAACACATCAGTATATTAAAAAAAGATTATATATTAATAATTAATAATAATAAAAAAATAAAATAATTAATAATAAAAATATCTTGAAGCGTTTGAAATAAAATATAAACAAATAATGGATTGGCATTCATTTAATCAGTTAACGAAACTATTGACTATATAGATTAAATAAAACGGTACAAAAATTTATATGGTAATTAAACACATTGCGAGAAATTTACATTTCCTTAATTATTTTTAATTTCTTAATAATATGATTTTATATTTCTCAGCTTATGCAGTTTAAGCGGCTTAGGTGTAATTAGTTACACATATACAATAATATTATAAATGATACAATAATTTTTAATCATGAAATGACCTCTTAATTAGTTACGGTTGACCTTGGAATTTCACAGACCTTCTTCACAAATCGAGTTGATATTATAATCATTTTATCATCTGACTTTATAAATAGTGGAAACTGTTAGTGGTCTTTGTAGACTGCACAAAAAGGAATGAAAATTTTGATTATGTTTATTATATGTAAGTATGCATGATTGTTATTATGAAATAGTGAATGTTGCGATATAATGTGTAAAAATTGCTTAATATGCGACCGTGCGGTGTTTCATTTTATAAACACGTATTTCTGCTAAATTAAAATTACATACCTTAATGTTAACCCAGTTATACTTTTGTTAATGTCTAAAGTAGTATTATTATTGAGTAATAAAGTAAAACGAAATTAAACAATTTAGACACCATAAGATTAGTTTATTATTTAAATAGTAAATATATATATTTTTTAATTGGGTTATAACCTTTAAATCAGTGACCTTTTTGAACTCTTGATAATAAAAATCTGCA
This sequence comes from Ontholestes murinus, assembly GCA_963969525.1. Taxonomy (NCBI): domain Eukaryota; kingdom Metazoa; phylum Arthropoda; class Insecta; order Coleoptera; family Staphylinidae; genus Ontholestes; species Ontholestes murinus. The sequence goes on along the minus strand of OZ018387.1, from coordinate 75,087,894 downwards.
TAGACTACCAAAAATAAAAAAGTACTTCTTTGTTTGAATTATATTTATAATTTTCATAATATATCTTAATATTATTTTCATAATATACTAGTATACATAAATATACTACCTAGGGTTAATATTAATAATTATTAATAACGTACCTAATTTAACTTTTTCATAGAAATACGCCAATATAAAGTTTTAGTTCAACTCTTCTACATTTTTGCCTTTTCTCTATTTTCCAAATAATTTGTAACATTTAAAAAAAAAATAAAATAAATATTTGTGCTTTGACTGTTTGGGTAACAGCGATGACGTTGAAATTGTATTCTTTGATGGTTCTGTCATTTTCGCTGTTATATTTACCGATAGCAGTTTTGTATATATTACATAAAATATGTAACTGACATTGACATTAATTAATAGTAAACCAAAGTAGTGCGAAAAAGTGTATCCATGCGGAAAAGTGTTACTACGCAACAAAATTCCACTTTTCTCAATGGTTTTGGATGCGCAAATATAAGGTATTTCTATTCAGTATGTGAAAAAATTAATTTAACAATGTTCACAATTATAAAAAAAAATAAAAGAGCGCCATTCAGTAACTACGTACTGAGACATAGTAGCGAACACAATCTTTTAGTAGCTCTTCAATAGAAGAAATTATCATAAAATAATAATAATTCAAAAAACTTATCCGCACCACAGTCAGCTTAAAGTCAATCTCTCTTATGCCAACGCGGTTCAAAGGCGTTGTCTTTAATGGATTGGCGGAAACAGCAAAAATGTGCAGTCAAGACAGCAAGGCGACGTAAAATGGGTCTATGCCAAACGTTCGAAAAATGGCCCGAGGCGGTGATACAAAGTAGTACATTGTATGTTATGTATATATTATATATTCTTTGTCATAGCAACTATTGTAGCACTAGTGCTACAATATATATATATTGTAGCACTAGTGTTACAATATTTCCATTGGAGCACTAGTGCTACAATAGTTAAAAAGAGAGGGATATTACAATAACATAGTATTAATAATATTAATATTGAATCAGACTAAACGTTTTTTATAATTAATACATGTGAAAAATTGTTTTATAATTATGATATTATGTAAGAAATAATACTTTAAGTTTGTATATTGACGCTTCCAATACTATAAATGTATATTGTGTACACTATATGGTCTACGGAATAAAGATTATTATTATTATTTCCTTAAATTCAAAAAATAACGTTTTTCAATTACACGCAAATATTATACGAACATTATAAAATTTGATTTTTGACTTGACTTTTCTGACCTGAAATTAAACGTCAAAATAAAATTGCGAGTGAGTTGAAATTTACGCAAAATAATGGTAAGTAATAATAGTAAGAGTAGTTTTGTTTTGCAAATTTCATACTCGTGGGCAATGGGTATTATTGTATGCTCATTATACAATATACTATTACCTGAGAATAGCATTGTTACACTACCCCCCTTCGTTTAAAATAAAATAAATCGAATTTTTTTGTTATGTTTATTTTACACTTGCGCATCAAAGTTTTCAATGCTACCAAAATAGGGCTTTAGGTCTTTAATATGCCATCTACCTTTCTCAGAACTTTCTACATCACATAACTGATAAGCTTCAGCTGATATTACCTTTTCTACACGGCACACAATTTATTTAGGCGCTAATTTTGAGGAACATAAATATAAAGACTTAAACCATCAACTTGGTAGACTGTATTAACAATTTTGTATTTCTATTTGTTTCAGGTTTTTTCTTTATAGAAGGATTCGGATATGTTCATAGAAACGCCTCCAGACTAAAAAGAATAGTTCATCAATGCAAGTGAGTTTCTTCATGAATTTAGGAATTTGGAATATGTATACTTATTCATTTAAAACCGGCCAAGTTGCTATTTTCGCCTCTCATACTCTAATAGATCACTCATCAAACAATTTAATGTACATGCAATGTTATATTTGATTATTTTCTAACGCCCTTTCCTATTTCCAATAAAAAATAATTCAAAATTACGAATGAGTTTATTGTTGTCGATTCACGAAATGATTTCGTAATTTTAAATTATTAGTTAATTTTTCTTCAACGAACTAAAGAATTTTAATACATTTTATTATTCAAACATATATTATAGTATATATTATTTTTTTAGAAGAACAGGCTATGCCTGTGAATCTGGAGAATGCATTGAAACAGATTTTTTATGTGATGGAAAAGTAGACTGTCCTGATGGTTCAGATGAAACAATATTATGCAACAGTATATTGTAAGTGTTTAAATCATTAGCTTTAATTCTCTTGTATCTAAAATTTATTTAGATCTTACTTCATTAAATTATTCTTTTGTTAATTAAGGATGTATAATCTACTCGAATATTTTAAGAATGGTGAGAATTTCTTCTATGATTACTTCAAAGCTGAATGAATTTTTTTATGTTCGAAAAAATTATTGATTGATATTTGGCCTTCTTGCGTTTGTTTGTTTTTTATGAGTCTAGTAAATCTATTTCTTTGTGTTGTATAGTGTTAATGTTTAATAAAAGACATTCTCATTCACGAAAACAATACTTTTCCTATATATTCTATATAGGGAAAGTAAAAAACATTTACTTGAATTTGTAAAGTACCGTAGCGCTTCGACTACCCCCGGGGAGCCTAATATTCGATATTTATGTCTGGTAGATGATAAAAGAAAAATCAGAATACTAAAATAGAAATCAAGGAAAACATGAAAACGTTAAGAAGTTTAACGAAGAAGTTAGAAGTTACCTAAATTGGCACCGGCGAGATTCTTACAATGGTTGAGAGGCTGAGGGGTGGTTTTTCCCCCGCCTTGATCAAAATTATGACAGACTTGGATACGCAGACTGAAGGCGCTCCTGACGAAACACAGTTTACAGACAAAAATGAGCAAAAGGAATTAGTGCTTAGAACCGAAAAAATATTTACTTATTTTTTTCTTAAATTCAACCTTAATGGCCTAAATCATATTCCTCATTATCATTACTGTACTTTTTAAATATATACATGCTAAAATCCTTGTAACATTGCATTTTTACGTCTTCAGTATCACCAAAACGTTTCCCTTTCATGGATGAAAACAGAAATCCTGGGGAACATAAAGAAGAGAGTCGTTTTCGTTAATGCAAATAGATGCGAACACTGAGAACAGTGGAAACACACAAATCCGAATGATTTTACATAGCTTTTCCCTTAAAACATTTTTTTGTTCATGTCATATATGAATTGTACGCACACTCACCGAACTGCAAGAAAACAATACTGGTCACTGTCGGATGATATAGAAGAGGTACCATAGCAGTTATCTGGTGGCACACCCTGCTATTAAAAGTAAAAAATGTGCAGTATTACGATCTTTGTGGGCTTTCCACCTAGTAGTAATCAATTAAATAATTTATTATATTTGTCTATAGTTATATAAATTATATTTATTTCTGTATAAATTTTAGTTGTCCAGCATATCTATTTAGATGTAAATATGGAGCCTGCATAGATCCCGAATTAAGATGTAATAGAGTAAATGATTGTAAGGATAACTCAGATGAAATTGGATGTGAAAGAAAACCTGTGAAGCGGTCACCTATAATTTCAAATCCGGGATCCGGAAATCCTCCTAAGTAAAATTTTTGTACAAATAAAGTAAACACCGATATTAAACGAAAAATTTTATTGCAGAAATTCTTGTTTTTTACCAGAGCATCCGAAAAATGGGAAGTGGATAGCACTTCATTCTTCGACAGTTCAGCCTGGTGACATAGTTGAAATTAACACCGTGATAGCATTTTCCTGCGAAGCAAATTACAAGTTGAAACCATATGTAACACTATCCTTATGCCTACCAGATTGGACGGTATTACCCAAGTGCATGAGTAAGTTTGCAGAGTCATTCATAATGTGTAGAACATTTCTATCATTTCGTAAGGTGATTCAGTCAAATAGTTCATTAATAACCCATAAATATTATATATTAAATAAACAAGAAACTATTCGTTTCATCAACCTTAATAGGACGTAATTAGTAAAATTTATATAATTTAAACTAAATGCATACATAATGTAAATGTGGATACTTATTAAATTACGCAGCTCTTAACCCCTTTAACAGAGATGTAAATTTTTCTAGAGTAAATGTTAAAACAAATAATCGTACTTCATTGTTCGGATATCGTTAAAATAAAATATATTAATAAATAAATTTAAGATACCCGATTATGAGAGGTTGCTTAATAAGATTAGACTCGGTTAACAAAAAACAAACAAGCATGTGTAAAAATCGCATGCAGTACTTGCTATTATGAACGTAAATTAGTTGTAAAATTAGAGGGTATTAAAATTATCATATTGGGAAATTTACAATACCAATCAGCAGATTATAACGTGTGAAAGTTATGTGTTATGTGTTATGCTTTCAGTATTGGGTATTTATTTGTGTGAACAATCTATCCAGAATGAACCGGAATATATATTCGATAATGAAAAGAATAACGAATGAAAAGCTTCTAACATATTTAATTTGTACATTGTATAACATTTTTATTTTACAGACACTTGCCCACCTTTGCTCCCGCCCGAAGGAATAAGTGTATCGTGCAACATCAACGGTAAAGCTACCTTATGTGATAAACCAGAGGAAGGCACAATTGCTACTGTAACATGCAATAATTTAGTTGGCGATAATCCTAACCCATTGATAACATGTCGTGATGGCACGTGGAACTACGCCCTTCCCACATGCGCCATAAGTAAGATAAGTGCATAATTATTTTCAACTAGCTTTTGTTAATAACGAGTTTACAGTGCACTTCCTAACTATAAATCTAAATCACTTGCAAATATTAAATTTTTATTATTTCAACAAATCTATGTACCTATATATCGAATAGTTTAAAACTCTAAACGAAACTCTTCAACTGTTCTGAGCTGATGAGATCCAAAATAGATCGAAAATGGTTTGTAGTTTACGCTTAAGTACTACTGTACACTAGGTTCTCCTACAATTGTAGGCCCGGATACAGTATCGGCTGGGCTCCTTTGGCGAGACTCGCCGGGGGCGATTCCGACGTACAGAGGCGGTGATGCGTCTAGCCATGGAGCGCTGTGTAGTCCGGTGTCCTAGTGTCCGCGTCCAAGGCTCTTTCGAGATCCTCCTATGCGACTTTCCGAATGATGGAGGTGGCGGAGATATTAGTCGGTTACCACCAGGTACTTCGAGGTACTTTTTGTCACGTTGAAAAGTCCATATCCCGAAGGCCTCGTTGCTGTTCCCCTGGGCGTCTTATGGGGTGATGGTGGTAGCGGTGATATTGCCAGGGTACCACCAGGTATTTTACGGATTTACTGCGGACTCTGAATCGGACGTGGGTACTCAGTTCGTCATTTGATTAGTGTGTGGCAGAGTCCATAATCACCGTATGGTTGCTTGGCATGCTGTGGTGAGTTCGCTCAGAGTATAAGGGACTGATCGTTAATTAAGGGGCGTATGCCTTATTTAAGCCCAGCAGGTCGTCTCTTTTAACCCCGCTCGTATCCCTACTGGCGAGCGCTTTTAGCGCACCCGGGCGTGGAATAAAGTGTCCTCTTGAACTATGTTTTGGTTGCCGTTTCCGTTTCATTTTGTTTTTCTGTTATGGGATTGTTTTGATCGATAAATGCAGGTTTGATCCTTTCTGCAGAAACTGTTACTGGGAAGTCGTCCTTTTTGATCACTACCGTGTTCTTGCTCAATTTGATGACTTTGTATGGGCCTTCGTAGGGCCCGCATTACGTTTATCCTGACGAACAGGTGCGTGGCGTTTTCCAGGTTCTTGCGAAAGGATGGTTTTGACTTGCTATGTTCTGTCATCTACGTGGGTTTAACTCTTCATAATCTTCTTGAGTCCTTCTACGTAATATTTTTCCTGGGAGTTACAGTGCTTCTCCGTACACCATCTCTGCTACTCTGGCTTTGAAATCCTTCTTCCAGGCCGTTTGGATTCCTATTAGTACGATAAGTAGTCGGTCCATGGCCTAATGCTGTGGCACGTTAGGGCGGATTTCAGATGTCTGTGAAATATTTCCACTAATCCGTTTGCTTGTGGATGGTGTACTGTTATTCTCAATCTGGAGAAAACTATCATTTCTTCCAACCTCCTGAATAGCTGTGACTCATAGGTCTATCGTGGCCCTAGTAGTATTCCGTATCTAGCTATGCATAATAAAGATATCGTAATTGCCTCGGTGAACATTTTTCTAACCTCTGCGCGAATGCATATATTATTGACTTGTGATCAGTAAAAATGGTGAAAGTTCGTTCTAGTAGGTGCTAATACTGTTTGATTGTCGCATATTATTACCAAGAGTTATCTGTAGTAGGCTGCATACTTCTCTTCTGCTGGTGACAGTTTACGTAACATGAAAACTAGCAATGTTGAATTACGCCTCCGATTGCAGTGTCTGATGAGTCTGTTGTGACTACCATTTTCGCATTGGTTCGAGAATGTGCCTGCTCTAGCTATTTGTTGTTTATAATTACTAAATACTTCTCGTGTTTCTTCATTCAATAATACATTTAGCGGGCTTGTAGGCTTTCTGCTCCTGGGCTGCAACGGCGATAATAAATTATCATCACAAGGACTTATCGTAATTTATTTTGCTGTTTATGGCAACTGGAATTCCTGGATAACTTTTACTTTATCGTCCAGAGGTTTCGTTCCTTGTTCAGATACCATGAATTCCAAAAAGGAAACTTGTGCTCCAATTTTGCACTTTGTTGTATTTATTATGAGTCCGTTTTCGTCTAATCGTTAGAAAATTATGATAACCAGAAACGATATTTTGTAGAATTAATTTTAGTTTTGGGTTATTATTTTTAAACGAGTTCATTAATTTCTTATATAGCGCTTCAAACTCACCGAGTCCTTCGAGACGTATAAAAAGTACGTCTATTATAACACGAGACAATGCATCTGCTACTTAATTTTCAGAATTTTAGATAGGACAGCGAAGTTTAGTTTGTGGTCAGCAGTAATTGGGACCTTTCAGAATAAGAGCTAAATAGATGTCTAACAACTCCCGATCAAAGGGACTATACTTCTGTTCTGTTTTAAAAGGGTCTTAAAAATAAGTGAGTGGCTTAAAACTACTATCTGAAAAGCATTTTTGCTAAATTTGAAGATCAACCATTACATTTAGCCATTTATTATAATTAAAGAAACGAAGTAACGTTGGTTGGCCAAACGTGAGTTTAATTAATTCAAAGGAGATGGTAGCTTCTAAAGTCCAAACTATTTTTTTTAAATTCTTGTTGTTTGTAGAAAATTTGTTTAGTCATGCTAACATTGTGGCACAATTGCAAATAAACCATTACTAATAATTTACCATATCTAAGAAAGGTATATATATTTGAAGGGCTTTTTGGCAAATTTTGTTGAGGTAACGCATGATTTTAGCGGACTATTAGATATGATTTCTAATATGTATTTTTTAAATATTTGATATTGTATAAGCAAAAATAAAAACGACATAACTTTTACAATATTTAACAACCTAATAGTAATAGAGTCGGAATGGTATGGTTCGATAAAATTTTGATGGTAAGCGCTCACCAAATTTGAACAAAAATTGCATCATAACAATGATTCGCGAAATCTCGAATGTGCGTCAAATCGATTGATTGTTCTATAATTTCCACAAGATCTAGAAGGTTATTAAACATCTTTCTTTGTAATTTTTGATTTTTATGTGTAAATTTATGTGGGGAAAGCGTATTAGGATAAATATCCGCTATTACTCCTGGTTTATCTCATTTTCCTAGCTACAATGTAGAGCATTGGGACCAAATTTGTTGTGATACCAGTGAAAAATAAATTTGTTGTAGTTGAGCGATTGGGTAACTTATCACTACCATTATTATTAATTTTGTCAAAACGATTTTATGATCTCGATTGGGACTATAATTATACACTCTAATGTAAATGTCATCTCGCCAGTTTTTTATTTACAATATTTATGTTTACTGGAGATTGAATTGAAGAAATAAACGTTTTTTTTGATAATTCTATTAGTTTTGTGCAATTTGATTTGATGGTTAAATATATGATAGAGCTAAAACTCGACGTACCTCAATATTCAATATTTTCACAAAAAGTTGGCTTAAGAGAACACTATCTAAATATTTGCTTTCCAGGAGAGATTAGATGTGTCTTCGGAATTGTCTAGACGTTTTACAACTTGAAGAGAAGTTGTTTACTTCTTGATAAGTAAGTTATAAATCGTTGTTAATGTCAATATCAAATTTGTGCGATGACGTTTTCATATCAAAACCACTATGATATAGATCTGGTGTTAAATAGACTGGCATTTCTTAAGAAAATACTTCCAAAAACAATAGAGCTTTTAATCAATCGATCTCTAAATTTGTTTATCCTAGTTACTGATCATAACCTGAGAAATTCAATTAACTTGAAAAATATAACCTATTTAAAATCTAAAATTAACAACTGCTTAGTACCTTACATTTTTTTATAGCGTACTTACTTCTATTTTACCTGTATTGGGTTTACAGCATGAAAGATATTATAAACCCAATACTTCTAAGAGAAATGTGATGTAGTAAATTAAAATTAGTGCTATAATAAATAAAATTATTTAAATGTTTGCATACTTTATATGTCTTTTTACAAAAAAACTGAAGTTGTTAAAGTTTAAAGTAAATATAACTGTTGTTTATTCATATAGAGACCTGCTCATCAATTATACCAACAAAACAAATGTACGTATTATGCAACAATAAGGGCGAAAGTATTTCTTGTCAAACCCCAACTGAAGGTACTGTAGCTAATGTTATGTGTGCTCAATATTATGAAGATCTATCAATCGGCAACAGAAAATTGATACGTTGTGTGGATGGTGCGTGGGATTCCCCATTTCCAAATTGTGAACCAGGTAAGATGGTTTTAAATATTTTTAATTTTAATAATCCTTTTTTAGGCTATTAATATAGTTACCAAATTATACATTAACTATTGAGCCTTATATGTCAATAATAAAATAAATATATAACAATGTATCTGTCTAAAATGTTGGTAATATAAGTAAAACTAATTTGTAGAAATATAGTTTAAGTCATTTGTTATAAATATTATGTATATGTAATTACTAGTAGGCATAATTGTGATTATATTTTAGCTTGTGGAAAAAAGTTAATTGATGGAGAAGAATTAACTCCAAATGTTAACAGTACCACCCATAACTTATATCCGTGGCATGTTGGTATTTACATGAATGGAGAATATATGTGTGGTGGCTCCATAATCACGCAAAAAATTATAATTACAGGTAAATCATAATAATACTTTAAATAGTGGGTTGCATGACCATTAAATTAAATATAAATCAAAATCGAACACCTCTCAGGTCACATGAGTGCGATCGTTTGTGTTTTATATTGTTGTTGAAACAAGTAAGATAGACCATAGAATAGTACATTCTTCAACGAGCGTAGAATGACGGCTATTATTCACGTGGATGAAGCGAGCTAGTGTTAGAATCATCCAAGTGAATAATAGCCATTCTACGCAAGTAGAAGACTATACTTTCTCTACGACTATAATAAACTTAATCATAGCTTTTAATACAAATCTTTATTAACACTTTAAATGTTAAACATTGCAATTATAATATGACCTGCCAAGTATATAATAAGTAATTTAATTTTACTTTTTGGCAAAAGTTATAGTAAAGTTGCTACAATTACTGATATTTAATACAGTCGGTGTTGAATCTTGATCAAAACTCGCCTCATTTAAAGTCTGTGCTGTGTGTTGTATATTTTGTGCGATTCTAGTACTTTGTTCTACCGACTGAAGTATTTTGTTGGCCGTGTTCATTCTATTTGTCATAGAATCATCCACGTAGACTTCAGCTACGGAGGTACTCTTCCAGCCTCCATGTCGTTTGAGAGTTGTAATATCTCCTCCTGCATCAACCAAAAAGGTGGCAGAAGATCTACGAAAGCCATGTCCGGTGTACAGATTTGCATTCGGTAAATTTAAGTAGGTTGCTATTTGTCTGCCCATTGATGCAAATTTGTTAATTCCAATTTTTTGAATAGTGCATTTTCCATGTTGGTAGTTTAAGAAAAATGAAGGAGTTATTACATTCGCTGGGCGTAGTGCAATATACTTTTTGCATATTTCATAAAATTTACCTGTAACAGTAAATTTTCTAACAATATTTGTCTTAGTGTAAGGTAAGGTGTAAGGTTATTAAAAGAGGTGAATTAAGGTCTTGAATGTCTTCCATTTTCATTGAGTGCATTTCATTATTACGGCAAGCTCCCATTATTCCTACGATTAATGCAATCTAATAAAATAAAAACTTTAATACTTTTAAGTTTAGGCAAAAGCAATTACATTTGTTACCTTTGTTCCGAGATATATATAATCCGGAGATGCTGTAATGAATTTATTTATATCTTCTGCACTAAATATTTTCGATTTCTTCGCCTGAAATCCTTCTCCTTTTCGTTTAAGGAAAGCCCGCAATTTTGGATAATTTTCAATGTTAATTTCATTGTAAACATTTAATGTACTTCTTAACATGGAGTATATTTTCCATAAAGATGACGATTTGTATTTTTCGAAAAGTTTTGTGAAATATGCTAGGAGAATGTTTTCCGAAAAGGAACTTACATTATTGGATTGTCTCCATTCCATAAATTTTGTATAAACTTGAGTATACTACTTTCTGGACTTTTCCGGCAGTAAATTCATTGTAGATGCTTGTGCAATTTCTTTAATTTCGGGAGGCGTACATGTTAGTTCAATTATCACTATCACTACTATCGTCCATTGTAAATATTATATTAATAACATTTATGCGATACAACAGCAATAAATAATGAGTGTACTAGACGTTATAAATAACTGATGTATTTGACGTTTCAAATGGCGACTTGTTATGAGGTTGCTAAGATACTCTCGATTTTTCACATTCAAAGCAATGCGATTTTTTCATATTAGCGTGAATTCTTAAAAATCAAAGGATGTGATTGGCCAATCTAGAGTGATTTCTTTGTAGCAATTCACGGTGTGAAGAATTTATGCTATTATTCAATTTAATATACAACAAGAATGAGTGTATTAATTAATAGTCGTAGAGAAACTATTTTTTTGTTGAGGGGGTGATGTATGCTAATAGTTATTGATCATTAATACTTAGATAACCTACAATTAATTTATTGGTCATTATTCATCGTAAAATTAATTTGGTTGCCTATACTTAACATCTGGAATAACTTGTAAATTTCTCCTATCACCTCATCAAATTTCCTTTTCCGTGGTCTTCCTGTTCGTTTTTAGAGCCACTGCGAAAGACCGCGCAGTGTGAAGATTTGTGCCCCTGTGCCGATACCTTATTTGTTAACTGTTTAACGACTTTATTTTCTTGGTAACCTTTTTTTTAATTTTCACTAAATTGTACATTAGGCTACCTATAACTACAGGTGATTATTTTACTGTTTTATATTTATATTGTCTTTTACTCTTCATAACAGAATATTTTTTATAATATGTACAATATGTCAGATACTATCTGTGCTATTTGCTCTCTGACTGTTGACGCTGATATTTTACGCTGCTCGTGCTGTTCTCGCGTTTTCAATGGGAATAAATGTGTTGGATTCAATAAAACTATTATAGCAGAAAATAATACGATTACTTGGTCCTGTGAAAATTGCTTCCAGCGTGCTAACAAAAAAACTAGTGGAGCACTCGACAAAATTCTAGAGATCTCAAATGAACACTCAATACTGATTAATAACCTTATAAGAACCGTAACGAGTACAAATTGCAACAGTAAAATGAGTACGTCAAAGATAAAATCAAACCTTAAAGTAAACATTCCCCCAAGTTCCAACATTTCTACTGCTTCGGGTGATATTCATTGTGCTAGTACAACACCATTAACTAGTAAAACACCATTAATTGATTTCACTGATTCATATTCGCCACATAATATTCCTCATAAGCCGATCTTTACGAAAAATTCTAACATCGTTGGAATCGATGAAAGTAACAAACATAAATCAACTACTTCTGGATCCGAAGCTGTGGCTAAAAAACGCGTACCTATCGGAACGTCGGATAATCAGAATACTGCCGTCTCTCAAGTCGCAAAGTTGCAAACTCAACGGAAGCCTATTATTATTGGCAACTCTACAGCTACAGTATGTTGGAAGAGTGAAACCGGATATGCTGATATTATTCAGTATTTGACTAATGTTCTCAATATCGATAATGCTAAATGTTTTCCACTCACAAGTAATGAGGATACCTGTTCTTTTAAAGTTGGTGTTAGGGAATCTCTAATTCAAGGCCTACTTGATCTTAACGTATGGCCTATTGGAATTGCAGTAAAGGAGTTTTTTCCTAAGGCCCAAACTACAAGAGACGTTTAACTCCTCCCCCAAATTTAGTTAAGCCATGCACACCAAGACAAATGAGGGATTTCTCGTTATACTACCAGAACGTGAGAGGCCTGCGGACTAAACTAATAGATTTCTACAGTTCTTGTTTATCAGAGGATTATTGTATTTTGGCTCTAACTGAAACGTGGCTACATTCTTCTATCATGGATAACGAGATTATCGATTGTCATTATGCTGTATACCGTACCGACCGTTCAGTTTCGACAAGTGCAAAAACCAGAGGTAGCGGCGTGCTCCTTGCAATTAGGAAGAACCTAAATTCAACCAGAATACCAACTGATGATACCTTGGAAATAATATGTGTAAAAATTGTCAGTGGATCTTGTAAAATTATTTTATGTTGTTGTTACATTGCGCCTAATTCTTCTCTAAGTATTTACACTAACCATTGCAATATGTTTGAAACACTTGTATTAGATTACTCCGATTATAAAATTATTATTATTGGAGATTTTAATTTGCCAAATATTAATTTTGTCGAGGATTCTGATAACTGTGGCTTAACTCCAACAAATTTATGCTCTGCGGTAGAAGTATTATTTTGTGATAGTCTGGGATCTATCGGTTCAAATCAATTTAAGTCAAATCAGAATGAATACGGAGTTTCACTAGATTTATGTTTCTCCAATTATGAATCTTTACCAGTGGCTACTTGTCCACCAATAATTTCACCTGATAGGTATCATTCCCCGTTGAATGTTTGTATAAGTTCAGATAGTTGCGATCCTATAGTAAATAGTATTCATTATAAGCCTGATTTTAACCGTGCCAATTACGATCAAATTAATAATTTCTTGGCATATGTTCACTGGTCACATTTCAATAATTGTTCTGATGTTAATACTGCCAGTCGAATATTATATGATATCCTTTATTTTGCTATAGATTTGAGGGTACCGAAAAAACGTGTTAATTATAATTCCTACCCGATTTGGTTTTCCAAAAAACTTATTCACCTGATAAAATCTAAAAAGAAAGCTCATAAAAAGTGGAGGCTAAGCTCTGATGATTCCGATTATAAGTTATTTGCACATATCAGAACACAATGTAAGTTGGAAACTACGTTATGCTATAGAAAGTATTTAGATAATATTGAACAGTCAATTCCATATAATATTAAGTCATTTTGGTCTTTTGTTCATCAGAAAAATAAGTCATCTCATCATGATACAAGTGCTGAGTCAGGTGATGAAATCTCAAATTTATTTGCTGAGTATTTTTCATCAGTTTACAAACCGGCTAATGAACATAGATCAACTTTTACGTCAAATATATCAGTTAACTTAAACAATATTGACATAACCCCGGAGCAAGTATTACATGAACTGTCTCAGTTAAAAATCACTCGTAGCTCTGGCCCTGACAATATTCCCCCCATATTTCTTCTGTAGTTACACGCTCTACTATCCGTTGTATAGGCTTTTTTCATTATCGCTAAGTTCCGGTGTCTTTCCTGATGCATGGAAGTCGGCATTTGTGTCACCAATTCATAAATCAGGTTCTAAAACTAACGTCAGGAATTATAGACCAATTTCCATACTCTCGATCATTCCAAAACTTTTTTTTGAAAAAATATTGTACAAACGGTTATTTGGAGTGTTTCGTAACTTAATTTCTGAAAATCAGCATGGGTTTTACGCTAGTCGCTCCAGGCAAACCAACTTATTGATCTTCACGGATTACATAGTTCGCGCTCTTGAAAGCGGATCAGAAGTTCATTTAATTTATACCGATTTTAGCAAGGCTTTCGATCGTATAAACCATTCGATACTAATACAGAAACTGAGAGCCTACGGTATACGCGATCCTTTGCTAAGGGGCTCGAGTCTTATTTAACTGGTAGAGTTCAATCTGTTCAGATCAATGTTTATGTCTCCAGCTCATTTCACGTAACTTCCGGGGTTCCTCAGGGGTTTCACTTGGGTCCTCTGTTATTTTCGATATTTATAAAAGATATATCTGATCAACTCTCCTGTCCACACTTATTATTTGCAGACGACCTAAAATATTTTTAGAAGTGAAAGATGTTATTGATTGTATCGAGATTCAACGTAATTTGACCTTAATTAATGAGTGGTGTTTATCCAATGATATGGTACTGAACATAGAAAAGTGCAAATTCATGTCATTTTCGCGATGTCAAGACCCAATTAATTTCATTTATAGTCTGAATAATATCCCGCTATGCAAGGTACATACGATTCGAGATTTGGGTGTGATATTAGATTCTAAGCTATCATATAAATTGCATATCGATCACATAATTAACAAGGCGAATAAAATGCTAGGGTTAATAAAGCGGTGCACAACTGAGTTCAGGGACACACGCGCGCTTGTAATTCTATACAATACCTTACTCAGATCCCATTTTGAATATTGCTGCCTTATTTGGTCACCTCTGTATAGGACTCATATAGTCAGATTAGAGTCTGTGCAAAATAAATTTGCTAAAGTATTGTCCTATAAATTACATTGCTTAGGAATCTGTTTGTCGGCCGAGCAATCATGTATTTATGCAGGTCTGAAGTCACTTGATATTCGTAGGAAATAAATGGATTTGTCCTTTTTGTTTAAGTTGTTAAACGGAATCATCAATTCAGAGCAATTACTAAACCTTATTAGCATTAACGTACCTTCTAGAGCTTTACGATCAGTAGAATTTTTATACGTGTATCATCATAGAACTACGTATGGCATGCACAGTGCCATTTCACGTATTATAAAAATGTAAACAATTTCGCACAATCTATCGATTTTGAAGGAGTTTCTTACTCTCAATTCAAAACGTAATGTAGAAACGCACTGTAACGCTTACGCAGGTTCATCCTTGCAAAATTTTGTTTATATTTTAAATTGTATATACGTGTGTATTTATGTACATATTTTGTAACGTATTTTTAGTTACCATGTAAATGCTGTAGCGTTAAATAAATAAATAAATAAATAAATAAATATTAATAGAATGTAAATTTTAGAAAAAATGTAACATCGTTTTTCCACTATATTTTATAATTTCTATAGTTACTTTTATACGTCGTAAAACATAATATAACCCAACACTATCTAAAGTTCCACAAATTCACTGATCAGGTTTCTTGGATTTAGTCTTAATCCAAATAATGGTGAAGTTAAACTTTAAGTTTGTAGTCGAAAAGGAGGTCCACCTCACCTTCTCACATGATTTTTTTGAATATAATAATCCGATTTTTGTATGAGTCATTTACATTATTTTATATTTCAGCTGCGCATTGTTTTGGACGTGAAGATCAGGTAGAGTCATACATAGTTGGTGCTGGAAAATACTATAGGCAATTAAATGACACAAGAGATAATGAAGCTCAATTTTCCAAGGTATTTATAAAATTGGAGCACGTGTTAAGCAACAATAAGCAATGAAAACTTTTAGGTATCCGAGATTATAAAACATACAAATTTAATGGCAGAAATCCCTTCCTGGCATTCGATTTTGCAACTCTTATTCTAATGACTCCATTTGAACTAAATAAATACATTCTTCCTGTTTGTTTGGATACTAAAAACGACTATACAGAAAACAAAATAACTAAAGGAATCGTTAGTATTTTAATAACAATGTATATTCACGTTTAACTAATCTTCTGTTTATAGTCAATGGGATGGGGATATTTAGAAGAAAGAGATAAACTACAATACGTCGATTTAGAATATAAAACTCCTAAGACCTGCGAATTTGATAACTTCACTATCTACGCTCCAGATAAGCTATGTGCTACTGCTCAG